>VBSM01000605.1:17384191-17396896 GCA_008086735.1 Cheirogaleus medius
TTTAGACCAAGGTAATTTCCCAAGAAAACATCACGTCATTGGGTGAGGTGATGATTAGTGAATATTCATAGAGCCATTCTACAGTGCCTTACACCCAGGAGACACCTGATACATGGCATTTGCTATTGTTATCATCATGTGGCTTTGAAATAGACATTTTAAATATTCATCCTAATGGTGGAAAGTTTAATGTATGTGCAAGGGCTAAAAATTTCTTAAAAACCCTTTTAGAGATTGTAAGTTGTTTTCTTGTTATCAAAACTCTTCCTTAGGTTTCTAAGGAATGTAAGAAATTTGTTTTATCACAGTTTTCTTCATTGGGCTTGTTGATAGACTCCGTAATTCCTTAAGAGTTTTTAAAGGAACAATTAGAGACAACTTACTAGACCCAAAGCAGTCCAAAAGTTCTTCCTGAATAATAAAAAGTTTTTCCTGAACAACAAAAAGTTGGCCATATACTGAGGGTTTGCTTAAATCTATTGGCTAGCAGTGTGGGCTCCCCAGTTCTGTCACTGATGCTGTGTAATCTCCAAGTTACTTTTCCTCTCCATGTGCCTCAATGTCTCCATCTGTAAAAAGAGATGATAATACTACTGCATAGGGGTGTCATGAGGTTTGTATGAGTTGATACATACAGTGTATTTAATATACAGCCAGATACACAGCCCTTGGTCAATGTTTACAATGGGTGGAAACCAAGAGTGAGGTCTCCCCACCTCCAAAGGTGAAGGTTTAAATTACTGCCTCCTTTTTTGAGCACCGAATTTGCAATTAGCCACTTCTTTATCCCATGTATTGCTGAGGTTTATGGATTCCTCATCTATGATACCTGCTCACTTATTTCCCTGTTAGCATCTACTAACTCATCAGAGTTTCGGATTCAAGTCCTATGAATTCAAGTCCTGTGGATCTCAGTTTTCTAGCCCATTTAATAGGGAAATTAATCATGCCCTACCTTATGGAGCTAGTGAGTGCATCAAAAGAAGTGATGCCCCAAAAGTTCTTATAGTGTTTGTGCATGGCAGACATGTAGTAAATATTATCATCAGGACCACCTGTACATTCCTTATTTCTTTGGATGGAAAAGCATTCCCTGCTATTCCAACAACTCTTTGAGGGAAGGAAGTGTAATCTGAATAAAACAACCCAATACCAATAAGGTATTTTTGAAAAGAATTCTTGATAAAGAGGTCCTGTATCTACTTTTGCTCTTTCAGACATTTCTGCAAGTGGTTGTTGTGATAGCTGTGGCCGTGGCCGTGATTCCTTGGATCGCAATACCTTTGGTTCCCCTTGGCATCATTTTCATTTATCTCCGGCGATATTTCTTAGAAACATCAAGAGATGTCAAACGCCTGGAATCCACAAGTGAGTATGGAGACTCTCAGGTTGGTGGCAGTGTGAGCTGGTTTCCATTGATGCCATCGTTAAGGAGACTCCCTGAAATTCTACAGACTCTATCTTCCAAAATTTCTCTGACATTAGCTAATTGAATGTTATGCCTCCCACAAGTCAGTGTGGCCCCCAGGGCAGGTGGAGCTGGTAGAATACCAGGTGTAACTTTGCACTTTCAAATGGGGAAGAAGTGAAGGACACTTGCGGAATAGTATTGCACTGGAATATGAGCAATGGGGAGACAAGGACCATTTCTGTTTTGTTCATGACATACTTCCTTGCACAAAGCACATACTCCGTAAGCATTTTTTTGAGAAATAAAATATTTTACTATCTTGTAACTAATATAGAAGGGAAATAATCAGAACAACCCTGAAGATGCTAGACAAGGAAAAGTTTAGAGAAAGGAAAGGAAGGCTTAGAAATATACTCATGTCAGAAGCAATACATTTGGAAATTATATTACTTTTGCATACTCAAAAAATGGCTAGTAAGTTGCAGTCATTAAATGTTTTCAATAGGAAAACATGTTATTATCAGTTTACCCTTTATTATCAGTGGTACTTGGTATAATGTTACAGTTGGAGGTCACTCCCAACCCCCAGGCTGTTCATGTAGATGGACACTGAAAATAATCTCCTTAGGAGAGAGATCAGTTTAGAATGCATTTCGTCTACTATATTGCTCTATTCGACTTCCTAGTTTTGGAATAATGGGGAGAACATTTTATGATTAATCACTCTATTCCACATGTAATCACAGAGGATGAAATTATCTAGAGTTCATCTCATTATGAATGCACACATTAACATATTATTACTGAAACAAAAAATCATAAGAAGAATAGAATTATTACTTTTTTAAAAAGAGGTATAAGGATGATAGCCAAACAGTAAAGAAGGAAGATATTTTGTATCAGAAAACCTCTGCTGCGAACAATTACTGCAAATGAATGCCAACTCAGGTTTCTGGAAGCCAAGCCAAGAGGAGAAACTTATTGAGTCTCATGGTTGTTAGTATCCACTGTGTGAGAAGTATAAGTGTATTAGGACAAATGTGTATTTCGTTGTGACATATATTTTCTTTTTTAATAATAAACTCTGAAGAGGTATTTATCATAACTGTCTGCATAAAAGAGAGTGGGTGGCAGTTTCATAAAAGCTCTAAGAAAATTTTTCAGTCCTCAGGGAGGCAGCTGAAGTTCGGTGAGGTCTGGTCTTGTGAGGTTTTCCAGTGGGAAGGTGGAACAGCGTGGTCCACATGTGTGGAACACTCTGCTGACCTGACATGTTACAAGGATAGTACTTGAAGAAGGTAGAGCGTAAATGATTGGATTTGCTGGGAGACCTTTCCCTATGCATTTCATTGGCACCAGCCAGTCTTCTATTTAGACCAGAAGGCAGCAGACGTTTTGTGATTCGGGACCACTCGTGGAAAATTCTTCAACAGTTGAATTGCAAAGGAAGATTTATTCAAGGATTGTTTGTTCCAGAAGGAACACTTTGATGTAGATTTTTGTCTGTGACAAGGGCTACTTCCCGTGCATGTGGAGAAGAGAGGACCCACTAAGGCTTTTTTCAAGAAGCAGTGTGGGGAGTTCCTCTCTTGAATCCTGGCAAGCACCCTAAAGCTTGAGAACATTTTGATTTGGAAATTCTGACAACATTGTTAATCAACACTGTTGAACATGTGGGTTTTCCTGCACCCCAGTTGGCTGTAACAATAAGTTAAATATGGATGTTCCCTTCTCGAAGTGCCCAGGTAGCTAAATGTGGTGACCAATTGATTAGAACTCTTTATTGTAGCCTTCCGGGTGGTAGGTTTGTGACATAAATAACAATTCCTCTGTTTTTTTTATAAGTTGCAATTGATCATGCTTTTTCGATCCACTACTAGTATCAACAACCAAAAGACGGATGCCTGATTGCTTATGGCAAGAAGTCATAATCCTACTTCATCCTGGTGATTGGAAGGCCTACTAAAGCCTCACTTATACTGCCTAGCTACCTGTGGAACCATAGACTGACATTTAAGGAATCCTTTTTTTTTTTTTTTAAGAGACAAAGTCTTGTTCTGTCACCCAGGCTGGAATACAGTGTCACAATTATAACTCACTGTAACCTTGAACTCCTGACTTCAAGCAATGCTCCTGCCTTGGCTTTCTAAAGTGCTAGGGTTATGGGCATGAGCCCCCATGCCTGGCCTCATTTAAGAAATCTTAAGAACAAATCTGTAGTTGATTATAATTTTTTTTTGTTTATTTTTTATTTTTTTGAGACAGAGTCTGTCTCTTTCACCCTGGGTAGAGTGCAGTGGCATCATCATAGCTCACTGCAACTTCACACTCCTGGTTTCAAACAATCCTTCTGCTTCAGCCTCCCGAGCAGCTGGGAATACAGGCATGCCACAATGCCCAGCTAATTTTTCTATTTTTAGTAGAGACAGGGTCTCGCTCTGGTTTAGGCTGCTCTGGAATGCCTGAGCTCAAGCAGTCCTCCTGCGTCGGCTTCCCAGAGTGCTAGGAGTACAGGCATGAACCACCTTGCCCAGCCCTATATAATTTTATTTTTTATTTTTGCAAAAGTGAGCATAGCAATAGTCAGACATAGAAAAGTGCATAAAACCAGGATGGCATTTGGTTGCATCTCTCTAGCCATCTTTATTCATTTGACAATGCCTGGATTATAAAGCCGTATCCAACTTCTGTCTGTAAAGGTACTGTGATCCACTAGCAATGCCTGCCCTGGGCATTGGCAGGGCAGTGTGAACCCACATGCCACATGCGTTCAGACTGTAGACCGTCGAGTCTGCTCATACCAGATGTCCAGGCTCTTTGTTCATCTTAAGGTGCTTAATAAGAGGTACAGGAATGGGAAAGGTTATTGGACATTCGCTAAATAAGATTTTGCAATTTTTTAAGCATGGGTTACAAAGTGTGGAGAAACTCAGTGACTCATGAAATCTTTAACTTGGATCATCTTCCCTCCGAGACATGATGGCTCACATTAAAAGCACAGCCTTGGGAATAAGACAAAGTCGGATCTCATGCCCAACTCTAACACCTACTCAAGTTAATTTAGTTCATCTTAGGTAGTGTTCTTAATGCCTCAAGGGTATTTTTCTCTCTGTTGGATATAATAATACCTGCCCCGTGGCACTCTTGTGCGGACTGCCAATGCTTGAAAAGGGCACTAGAACTTTGACTGCAAGAGAACTAACAAAGGCACTAGTACCTTGAACACGAGAGAATTAGAAACATAATAATCATCAGAAGGTCTCACATAGCATCAGTGGTTCCTGCAGCTAGACTGTCAACTCTCAGACCAATCCCATGCCCCGCTTCTTCCCAGGGAACATATGCAGTCCTTGTATGGTATGTCTCAGAGTCCATAGGGGCGTGGGGAATGCGGCTGTTGATCTTGTGAAACGGCAGGTTATATCTGTCAGGACCCGTTAGCTAGTGCATCAGTGTTAGCGAGGTCTCTTTCAGGATATCCTGATGAGTCAGTGTGGGGAAGAGCAACAGAAGCGGAGCCTTTGTTTGCACTCTCCCCAGGTATTAGTTGTCTTTGTGGACCCCAGGTTCACCCCACCGGCAACCCACTCAGCCCTAAGGCATGAAAGAGATAGATTATCTCTTCAAAGGTACTGACTCCTGCTTCACCTTGGTAACTCAAGTCCGAGTTAAAGTTCCTGACTTAGACATCAGATTCTTCCCTGCTGTTTAGGGCTGGGATGACACCTACCTTCTCAAGCTGACCCTGCCCTGAAACCTAGCCCGAGATAAACAGTGGCGACTTTGGTCTCTTGATAAGGGAAACAAGTGACAATGACCAAGCTGTAGAATTTCCTTCAAGAACTCTGCCTGGGTGGTCATCACATCTCCCTCCTTCTCAGTTGCATTGTCTGTGATGGAAGTGTTTATGTCAGGATACTGCCTCGCTCTGGGAATGAAAGCCTAGTTCTAGTGAATTCTCGGAGCTGTCCGGAGCTAGACTCTTGGCACTCTCTCGGTGGGGGTAATGGGGCCTGGAATTCTCTTTGGTTACCCTGGAAGCACCCTGTTTGCAGACTGACCAAGTCCCAGACCTTCCTTATTGGGAGCGTGGGCTCAGTCCGCTCACCGTATTACTGCTGTCTTAGAAGTGCAAAGTCAAAGCTAAAATAAGTAAACAGTGACTCAGTGTATTGAAGACTGAAAGTGGTGTAGATGCTAGAAGAGGACCACACGCGTGCAGCCGGACAGTCAGAGCCACCGCAGAGTGATGGGAGGCTCTCTGCCTGAATTAGATACGAGGGAAATGTCAGATCATGTCCTAGTGGCGAATTTGTGTTCAGGGAAGGTCTTGTTTCTTATAGCAGTGTCACAGGAGAGAGCCCCTAGCAGTTGGTGCCCCAGGTCAGACTCCCCACTCGGGAAAGATCCCCAGGGAGGAGCAGACGGTCAGTGGGCCCACAGCCCAGGCTGTCACTCCCTGACCCAGGGCTTCCTGGCTTTCTCCTTGTTCGTGGGGCTGGGTACGAGGAGGCTGTGTCCCGGCACACTTATACCCCAGCGCCCGGGAGCACGTGCACTGCCCACGTGCATAGCGGGCACATCCGTATTGAGCCAACTGTCACACTCGGGTGACCCCAGACTGAGGAGCTAGCCTCAGATAGTAAGTTCGAGGGTTTCCCTTGATTTGTTTTTTCCCTCTGTTATTTTATCAAACATAAGCAGCTTCAGATAAGATAGATTATCTTCACTGCTCCAAAACACTCTGTGTTTTACTAATTGATTTTCTCTTAGAGCTGTGATCTTCTCTTGGAGCTGCGTGAAGTGATACATCAATGTTTCCTACTTACAAACCCAAAGTAATCATCCTGGACAAGAACATTAAAGGCAATGTGCTAGGTCACATGCTCCCAGTATGCCCCTGCCCCGCCCCAGTATATCCTCAATCATGCTGGAGACTGGGACCTCAGGGACTTGTCCCTGCCTTGCACATTCCCCTGATGTGCGAGAAGGACGCAAGCCCCGGTGGTTGTAAAAGAGTGTGATCAAAACAAATGACCAAGTGTGGGACATCAGGCCCCCAACCAAAACAAAGTTACCTAAAAGGGAATTAGCCTTTTTAATCTTATGAGGTTGATGAGTCCACTGATGCCATAATCCCATTCTGAAAAGGGCAATGGCACATGCCACAGTGACCTCCAAACATCAGGATAAGTTTTCAGCAAGGCAGTTATAAAAACATCCATCAGGTTCATGGAGCTGAAATCTGGACCATGCCAAGATGTCTTGACTGGGCAGGTCCTGTGAGCAATGCAACACCAGGTGCGTTGTGATCAATCTTCGCGCACAAGTGTGCACAGAAGATTCCCTTGGATACAGGGAGGTGACGTGACAGGTGTTATTCTAGTTACTAGGATGCAGTGGTTATCCCAGCCCTTTAGAAATTAGTAATCTAAAATGGGGACAGACACATGAATAGCTAGTTATTTCATTGTGGTGAGTACTCTAATAGAATTATTTTTTAAAATGCCTCTAACTCAAAAATCATTGAGAAGTTATTTCTGCCAAAAGAGATGTCAAGTAAGAATATGGAGGGAGGACCTTGAAGGATCAGTTAGCAAGGAAGGAATTATAACTAGATTTGAAGTTAGACAAAGATAGGATCAAATAGGTCTGAGGTTAGATGTTCATGGTCCTCTGCAGGCCACTGGGAGCGTTTCTTCTTGAAGCACAAGCCCTAGCAAGCCTTAGTGTTGTGTGTGGTAGGATGTGTGTGACCACAGAGCTTGGGAGGCTGCTGGGTTCCCTGCATCTAGCCTCACTGAGCTTTCTGTTTTCTGTCTCTTTCTGCAGCACGGAGTCCGGTATTTTCCCACTTGTCGTCATCTCTCCAGGGGCTCTGGACCATTCGGGCATACAAAGCTGAAGAGAGGTTTCAGGAACTGTTTGATGCACATCAGGATTTACATTCAGGTCTGTACATTTCTGGAGATGGTTTCAAAGGCCAGTACCTCTGTGCTTCCCCTGTTTCTTCCCGCTGAGTGGCTTGTGTGGTCCTTCTGTCACCGTGCCCTGTGGCTGTCTATCTCTCTAGGGCAGAGGTCAGCAAACCTTTTTTGTAAAGGGCCACTTGGTACATGTTTTAAGCTTTGTGTGCAGTATCATCTTGCAACTATTCACCTTTGCTATTGTAGCACCAAAGTAGCACAGATGACATATCAGCAAACCGCCATGGCTGTGTTTCAATAAAACTTTATTTACAAAAGCACGTAGGCCATAGTGTGCCAAGCCTTGTTTTAGAACATACAGAGTGGCAGAGGAAATCAATATCCCAGTTATCATATTTGCCACCCACTTGATGTGTATTATCCTTTGCATTTGTGAAGTTTGTTTTTCCATTTGGAAACTTTGGAATTTCCTCTAAATCTACAAAATCCTGTTCCACCTTTACAGTATGTATTGTATTTTGATGGTTAAATGACACTTTAAAAACCACATGCAGATCCTTTTAGTGAGGTATTAAATAGTTATTTGCCCCAGAGCAATATCCACTGTATTCAGGGCCCTCTAGTAAGCATAGAAGGAGCTGAAAGTAAATTGGGAGCTACACTCTCTGTAGTTGGAGAGCTGGGAACAGTCAACCCTGTGAATGGGTGAAATACACATTAAGGCCCAGCACTGCAAGAGATGCGTGGATGAGAGCATTTTTCTATGTTGTGCTGTTTGTGTGTGTGTCCATGTGTTGCCTTGTATCACTTAGCTTTCTGGAATCTGCCGGTTCCTTGAGTGTGCAACTTTTCTGCCCTACTCTGCGTGAACATCTTCTTTAGCTCAACTGAGCAGAACACTCTGTCATTTCAATGCAGTTAATACAGTTTTTGTATTTATTCATCCTGCATATTATGGTTCCCAAATCCAGAGGCTTGGTTCTTGTTTTTGACAACGTCCCGATGGTTCGCCGTGCGTTTGGATGCCATCTGTGCCTTATTTGTCATCGTTGTTTCCTTTGGGACCCTGATTCTGGCACAATGTAAGTACAGATGCAAGTAACTATGTATGGTATGATTACAATCTTTAGCTGTGTTTACAGTTGTTAAACTCAACTCTCGCCACCTTGTCCGATATTATATATTAACACTATTTGGTTCTAATGCAGCCTATTTAAGCGTTGATAGTTTTTCAGATTGGGTATGATTCAGTAGTGTGATCCATTTAAAGGCGTCATTTGGGTCTTGATGAGTTTCTTATATCCTTCTTCGAATGGGTTGAACTATGCCTAAATGATATTCTGAATATTCATTCCTGCTAGTGGCTGGGGATTGTGAGGAGAAAATCAAGTTTACTATTAATTGTTTTGTCCAGCTTAGGGCTTTAGGTTTTACCTTTTGGACTACTTAGATCTGTTGGTTGTCGTTGCCTGGTGCATTAGGTCGAGAAGGATTCTCAGCAGGAAAGAGCATTGTCATCACTGCCGTATCAGGTGTTGGTGTGCATGGCTTGAATTCCCCACCCCTAACTCTTCCACAGTAATAACACTGAATGACAGTATTTAATGGTGGAACAATGAGAATGGCATTTTAATCTCAAAAGCATTGGCTCTTCGGACCTATTGCCTTGTTTTTAGCAGTTTCCAGCTGTGGTTGCATTGGACGTAGAATGTGGAATTACATAATGGGCTTTGAAACCATAATGACGATTGTCTGAATAATGACATTAGTCCTCACTAATGCTATGCTGTTTTTCAAATGTATGTTGATCTTGTTGGCATTCATAAACTCAATAATCTTTCTGAATTTATAATTGCTGTTTTTTCATTGTATCATGATCTCAATCAACAGATAGTGAGAGTATAACTGTTGCTATCATGATGTGCACAGTGTGTAATCATGATGGAGGGCTCCTCCTGGCAAAGTGTCGGAGGCAGCCAGGCTCGGGTTCGGAATGAGGCTGACTTTATTCCCTTCTTCCTCCTCCCGTAGCTTTGGATGCTGGACAGGTGGGCTTGGCCTTGTCCTACTCGCTGACTGTCATGGGGATGTTCCAGTGGTGCGTTAGACAAAGTGCCGAAGTTGAGAATATGGTAATGTTTATCGTAAGGTTCTTAGCCTTTTCAAGTCTCCTTGCCATTACATGGCATAAAAGCAATTCTTATGTAAAATATTAAACTGTTATTTTTACATCATAGCTAACAGTTTTTTAAGATCCTTCCTCCATCTGTTTAAAGTTAATGTAACATAAAATATATACATCTTCTTCTCAGTCTTATGTGTGCTATGTCAGCAGGTTTTATATTCATCACAAGCTGTCTTCAAATGTAATAAATGTCTCTGTAGGAGGGAGTTTCTGAAATCCTAGAGAGGACATAAGCTAATTTCTTAGAGGCTTTTTATTTTTGTTTCTTAATGGATAATTCCTCATTCCTGGTAAAAGAAGAATCTTCAGTGTCTTGAGGTCGTTTAATTAGTTTAATCTTTCCCCCTCCCACCCCTGCCCCTATCAATTTTATCATTTATTCACTTATGTTTTGAACAGGAGGCAGGAGGCCTTCCTGGTAGAACAAGCCCCATCTCGGAATGTTGTAGTCAGAGGCATCAGGTTATATGCACCTTCTCCGAAAGAAAGAAAAACAACATGAAATCTTTTCATTTCACTCTTCCTGTAGAGCAGAAGGTGACTAATTATTATAGTAAGGTTTGATGACCACCCAATTTATTTATTTATTAATATTTATTTATTTATTTTTGAGACCACCCTACTCTGTTGCCCAGGATAGAGTGCAGCAGCATCACTGTAGCTCACTGTGACCTCAAACTCTTGGGCTCAAGTGATCTTCCTGCTACAGCCTCCTGAGTAGCTGGGAGGCATGCACCACCATGCCTGGCTAATTTTTCTATTTTCAGTAGAGATGGGGTCTGGCTCTTGCTCGGGCTGGTCTTGAACTCCTGAGCTCAAGCAATCCTCTTGCCTCAGCCTCCCAATGTGCCAGGATTACAGGCTTGAGCCACTGCACCCCACCCCAATTTAACTGATATATAGCAGGTGGCCCTTGTATAGCAAAAGATTTTCATTAGTGACCGTCTTTTACAAAGTCCTTGTCTTTAATTCAGATGTGAGAAGTGGGTAAATAAAATCTAAGCATTCGTTTCTCTAATGCTTTTAGTTTTAATGTAATGTTGAAGGAAGTAGCCATAAGTGAAGGTGTAATACAGTGATGAACAAGTTTGTAAATCATCAAAGTCCTAAAGCAATCTCTTACTTCTCTCCTTTGGGGATGTTAAGACCTGAGTTTTCCTTATCCAGCTGTGTACAAAAGATGAGCGTTTCACTGACAGTGTCTTAGCATTCATGAACGAGACCCTCCATTCCCTAACCTATGTGGGTGCCTTATCTCTTTCAGATGATTTCTGTAGAAAGGGTGATGGAATATACAAACCTTGAGAAAGAAGCACCTTGGGAATACCAGAAACGCCCGCCACCGGCCTGGCCCCATGAAGGAGTGATTATCTTTGATAATGTTAACTTCACGTACAGTTTAGACGGGCCTCTGGTACTGAAGCACCTGACAGCACTCATTAAATCTCAGGAAAAGGTTTGTTCAAACCATCTTGCCTCTTTAAAATTTCATCTGAATATTGAGTACCACATCTGCTTGTTGGCTTCCTCTTGGACATGTCGAGGGGATTTTCTGTTCTATTGTGGATGCAAATTAGATCAGTGATAACGTAGATAAATTTGTCTTGGTAATGACCACGGAATGTGGATGCCACCATTTCTTTATTCATGCTGTGAGCTGCTGCCTGGTCGTTGGCGTGTCCTGCGCTCCAGGGCTGGATCTAACCTCACTCACAATACTGTATCCGACAGCTGTTCATGGGTGTCCCAGGAGGCCAGTCCTGCCTCCTTGTCCCTAACACTGGCACGTCTAATTGTATCGATTCTTTCTTTGTGGTATATCCCAAGTCCTCCTCTTCTTCTCCATTGTCACAGCTTCCATTCCAGCCCTTCTCCTCCTCTTTCCCTTGAGCCTTAGTCTTTCCTGCCTTTAACCTACACTCCCCTTTTGCTTGCCTGCCCTCCCACTGCAGACTGTTTCTTTCTGAACACAGATATCACCTGTACCTGGCTCCCTGCGAGCTCCTGTCCTGGGTGAGCTGCTGCTGCAATCCTGTCTGGGCCCCAGAGACCACTAACAAAATCATGTGCACACGCAACTCTTGCAAACAGCTCATTACCTAGATGAAAGTGTTAAATACTTAAAGAACTGCTCAACTCTTTCCACGCGAGGCCCATTTAGTGGACTGTAGCCATAGCCCTTGTGCCACAAAAACAGTAAATGTACAACTTCATACCCAAATGATACCCAGGGAACAGCTTTAGTAAGTTGCTTGGCACAGGCCGGCTCCTAAGTATTTGCATAGTTTCCTTGTGGGTCTGAAGAAGGTGAGGACTGCTACGTGGACAGCACCCACTGTAGTTCTTTGTGAAAGCAGTGTCTTTCAAATTCCGTCCCTCACTGCACCAGAAGGGATGTTTGCCTGCTTACAATGTGTTTATTAGATCTGACATTCTCAAGGTAATTTTGTTAATTTGCACATGTCATAGAAGCCATAAAATATGCATTATCTAAAAAACTCTGTTGTGCAACTTAGAAAACATAACCTATAACCCCAGATTTATATTGTTCAATCTTAAAAACCCCCAATTCATAGGATTATCTGAGATCTAAAATGCTTGACAGTAAATTAAATTTGAAGTCTGAATTATAATAACTACAATAATGTGAGTTTTTATTTGGGTCTTACTCCACTTGCAATCTCACCTTTAGCTCCATTTATGTATTTGGAGAGTGTATCCAGGCAGTGTAGTCATGAAATGCTTTCCCTCTGCCTGTGTATGTCCAGGTTTTATCTCTTCCACACGTGCCCCCAGCATTTCTGGCAGCCCCCTTGGTGTTGGATCTGATTCAGAGAGGCACCATTTCAGGAGGGGACATGAGAATGTGTCGACATAGCAGAAATGGGGCTTTATTCTCTTTCATTCATCTCCTCTGCTCAGATTCCTGGGTGTTATGGTAAATAGGAAAATGTAATCGGTACTAAGCAGGTTTCTAATTCATGGGAGAAATAGCAAGTAAAAATAAAGAACCAAAATGAGTTAAATACCACCCTAGCCTTCCGGGTTAGATTCTAAACACTGGCTGCATATTTCATTTAGAAGATTTTGTGCTTGATTTGATTATTTTAGAGAGTACTGGGCCATTTTAAAGCATTTTCCAGCTCTAGAGGTAGAATTGATTTTGGTTTTTTTTTTTTTTT
>VBSM01000605.1:17411829-17453280 GCA_008086735.1 Cheirogaleus medius
AAAAAAAAAAAAAACAGTAACAATCACAGTGACCAATTCCTTACCATTGTTATTGTTATTGTTGTAAATGTTGTTGTCATTGTCACCCTTCCAGGAATAGCTCTGAAATCTTTAATAATTTATGGATGGGTTTTGACTGTGAGCAGGCAGATTTGTAGGCCTGACAATTTCTGCCAGCAGTTCTTGTTTCTGAAGGCATGTCTGTGCCAAGTTCTTACTCATCCACACTGCTTTGCAGCAACTGTGTGGATTTTATTTTCCTAAATTACATCAATTCCTTCACCTTCTTCTACTTGAAAAATAGTTGACCTGTGATTCCATTTAAGTTTTTGAGTCTTTCTACAGTGAAATTCTAGAGGATGAGAGGAGAGGAGACAGGTGACCATCTAATGTAAAGGAAGCTAATTGACCCCCTGCTCTTGATCTCACAGGACAAGTTTAATAGTGAAATTGTGACACACCTTAAAAGAACAAGAATTACTAGTAAAGTATTTTTCTATTTGCTTTAGACCTTGGGATTTCTCATCACAGATTCTCAGATAGTAAAATTACTTTAGAAATACATCGCTCCATGGGCAGTGAATAAATGTTAATTTGGAGACAATCCTATTAAAAACCATCATAGAAACTTGGCTGTAACTTATTCTTAGTTTATCTGTGGTAGCCAAAATTAAAGTAAAATTTAGTAGCCTCTCAGAATTTTAAAAATGATGAGTTGGTGGAAGGCAGATAATGCTAAGGTCCACCTTCATTTAAATTGCATTTGGAGCTTTCTGTAAATGGAAATAACCATGCACATACTCTGAGGCCTGGGTGCAGAGTGTAGTAAGTGGTTTCCACTCATTGCCCTGGAACTGGCCTCAGAGCTTTAGTGATACCTCTTCCAAGTGAGAAATTATCCCATCATTGTCTTTCTCTGATATTTTTTATGACATTATAGGATTCTCCATGAAGGATTTGGTGGGGTTCCCAAAAATTAGGAAGCAACATTGTGGTTACATTGTGATTCCAGCTGTTCTTAATCATACACGTATTCTGGAACCTATGCCTAAGAAAGTTACCAAACACTGCTTTTTTAGGGGTAACGAAACAATGAATGGTGGTGGTTTTTTTTTCCTCTGCTCTTTGGTTTTTCTGAATTTCCAAGTTTTCTCTAGTGCACTGACATTCTTTTATTATCTGCATGGGGAAGAAAAGGGCAAGTACTCCTAGCAGATGAAACACTGTGAATTTTTCACAATAGTGATTAGAGTTTCATGACCACAAGTTTATGGAGGTTGAGATCATTCTGATAGGTCAGGGATTATTCCTCTCGAGTCCTTGGGATCACAGGGTCTTTTGACAGAGAATTCAGAACTTCATTCCTGGGAGTTGTAAGCATGAAGGGGGGTGTGTGTGTGTCTGTGTCTAGTTATCTGGGGAGACATCACACACAAAGGATTCAGCACTGTGTCACCAGTGCCTTTCAAGTCCCTCTGGATTTCTCTGTCACATTCTGTCTTCTATCTCCATGGCTTTCTTCTTTCTATTACATCCAAACCAGGGCGGCGTAACTGTATTAGTCCATTTGCGTTGCTTGCTATAAAGAAAATACCTGAGGCTGAGTTGTTTATAAAGAAAAGAGGTTTATTTGGCTCATGGTTCTGCAGACCGTACAAGTATGGTGCCAGCATCTACTTCTGATGAGGGCTTCAGGGAGTTTCCATCCAAGGTAGAAGGCAAAGCAGGAGCAGGTGTGTCACATGGTGAGAGAATAAGTAGTGCCGGGCTCCTTTAAACAACCAGCTCTCACACGAACGAATAAAGCAGGAACTCACTCGTTACCTCGGGGAGGGCACCAAGCCACTCCTAAGGGATCTGTCCTCATGACCCAAACACCTCCCACCATGCTCCACATTCAACACTGGGGATCAAATTTCCACATGAGATTTGGAGGGGCCCAACATCAAGCCATGTCAGTAACCCATCCTACAACTTCCATGGTTGGTAGAGGACCTGTTGTCATTTGGAAACTCCCTTTATGTGGAATGGAAATCGTACTGAGTTAGCCTGTACATGCTGCCAAACTGAACATGGGAGCTTAACTCAATAGAGTTGGCTTGAGATTCATCAAGAAGGCAATATTGGTTTTTTGTCTTCTTGAACTACTTCAAATGAAAAGGAAAGGTGCTTTTTATTTCTTTAAAATTTTCTTGCTTCTTCCTCCCCCTTCTCCCTTGGAGAGGGTGGTTCCAGGGATGGAGAGGGAGGTTTGGCATCCAGAAGGGAGACAATCTTGTGGATGTTGCCCATCTCATCTTGGTCCTTTTTAAAAATATGCTGAAAATTGTTTTGAATACCGAAAAATAGTCAACGGTGAGCTGAAGAAAGTTTACTATTAATAGAATTAGTGCCAGTTACTAAAGAGTAATGGCAGCTCTATAAACGTAAGCAGTGACTAAAGACTGAAGCAGTTTATCAGAAAAAGATCAAAAGATCACAGTAGATAAAACTCAGAAAGTGAATCACCAGCATGTTGTTCCTGTTAAAAAAAAAAAAAATCTTTAATACTGGGAGATACAATTAAGAATAGGATATGTTATGTCAAAGCACTGAAGAAATCCATCCAATTATGTTCAACATTGATACCATCTCTATTAGAATACAAGTGAGTCTTGTATTCAGGGAGCCATGATGCAGAAATCTGAACATCAGCAGTGTACACATCCTCCAGGTCTTGTTTGCTCCACCCCTGGCACCTCCATTTCCCCCAGGCCGTGCATTCCAGGGAATGGGCTCCCTCTTTTCCGCACTGACCCTTGGCTTTATTCTAGTAAAAGCTTGTCTCTATCTATTGATTTGCTTTTGATTGCATTTCAATCTCTCCATCACCCTTTCTTTTTGAAAAGTCAGAAAGTTCCAGAAAAACATGGACACAGACTTTGACATCCATGTGAATCTCCTGTGAGGGGCGTGGGCATCTGATAGATACAGTGCACATAGTAGGTTACTTTGAACATGTCCATGTTGATAGAAATGGAATGTCTTTTAAGTTCAGTTTCTTTAGTTTTTCTATAGTTTACTATTTTTCTAAGCTTAAAAATAATCGAGATATATGGTTTCAAATAGTATTTGATCAGTTTGTCTAAAATTCTAACTTTTTTAAAATGTAGAAAACATAAAGCTTTCTATATGTTAAGGTGTGATGTTGTATCTTGGAACCAGTTAATTTTTATAAGGAATATATTTCTTTTACAATAACATTTAATAATAAAGTGATATTTTATGTAAATTCTATATCTATTTGGATTTAGTTTTTAATTTATAAGAATAGACATGTCACAAAATGAGATGTACTGTGACTTCATGGATACATTTAACAAATATTTATTGGGAGCTTTTTACCTAGGTATTGTAGATTCTGAAGGTATAGCAGTCATCAAGAGACATAAAGTCCCTGCCTTCTTGGAGCATAAATTCTTAAAAGAAGACAGAAAATAAGGAAATGCATATTTGATAAAATGTTAGGTACTGATAAGTGCAATCAACAAAAATACAGCAGTGCATAAAGAGAGCTCGCTGACGGTGTCATTAATAAAGGGAGTGTCTACTGATCTCTCATTTTGTATCTAGCACTGTTCTAAGCACTATATATACTGGCTTATTTTATATTCCAACAATGTTACAAGATAGACACCTTTATTATAATAATATTATGACCTTATACAAGTTAGTAACCTGAGATAGAGAAAGTTCAGGAACTTGCCGCACTTGGCAGAGCCAGGCAGGACTCAAGCCCAGGCTGTCTAACTTCAAGTCCCCAATTTTTTATTTTAAAATCTTCATATCACAGAAAAGTCAAAGGAATGGTATTTTGAACACACAAATACCCTTCGTGTGTATTCACTGGATGTTAATACGGTATTTTGCTCCATTTGCCTCTTCTCCTGTGTAGTCTGTCTATATTTTGCTGAATCGGTTGAAAGTAAGTCACAGACATTTTCATTAAGTTGAAGCTCACTGTTAAATATGTAAGTATATACCACCTAAGAACAAGCACGTTCTCCTACATAACATAATATAGTTATCTCACTCCAGAAATTTAAAAGTAATGTAATACTGTTTTCTGTGGGTTTAAAAAATTCTTTTAAAAATATTCTTTATTTTTAGAGACAGGGTCTCACTCTGTCACCCAGGCACTTTCATAGCTCACTGCAGCCTCAAACTCCTGGGTTCATGTGATCCTCCCAATTTAGTCTCCCAAGAAGCTAGGACTACAGGGGTACACCATCACACTTAGCTAATTTTTAAACTTTTCTGTAGTGATGTGGTCTCGCTGTGTTGCCCAGACCAATCTCAAACTCCTGGCCTCAAGTGATCCTCCTGCTTAGGCCTCCTAAAATGCTGGGATTACAGACTTGAGCTACAGCATTTGACCTGTAATTCTGTTATCTAATATAGTTTCAAATTTCCCCAGTTGTCACTCAGATTTCCCCAGTAGTCCCTGCGTTCTACTGCCTTCATTATCTTTTTCTTGGTTCTAATACTTAAACGCATGATAACATAGAGGGCCTTCGCATTTGTATCATTCTCATAACTGTCCTGATTCATAAATGAAGATAGAGTCTCAGAAGTCACTGTTTTCTATAAAATGTCTTATTGTTTGTTCTTCATCTCACAACCCTTATTCCTCAGGTAGATATCTACAACCTGAAGGAAGATAAAAAACCAGATTAAGTGATGAGATGCCACCTTAAGTCAGGGGCCAAGTGTGAAATTATTTCTCCAGAGTCTGGCTATCAGTCTTAAGAAAGACCCATTTGTATCAGGTGTATTATCAAAGTCAACTCAGAAGGAAAAACTGATAAACACCTCGCTACACTTAGCTTTTTGACAAATTTCAATCATCTAGGGTATAGATCCGTGAATATGTTTCCTTAAAAGAGTACTCGTTATGTTCTCTTCCTTGTATTAATAATTAGAGAGGGCTTAACTAAGCTGATATCCTCTTTTCTGTAATTTTCAGTATAGAGTCTTGCACCATAATTCAAATCTTACACTTGAGATTTTGTATAACATCTACCTTGCATGCTTATGCTAAATACCAATACCATATTTAATTCTAACTCAGGATTCCTGTTTGTTTGAGTTGGACTTCCATCATGAGTGCAACTCAAGCTCACATTCATAGAAGTACTTCCGTGTTTAGGGTGCCATGACAATGTTGCCCATTTACCCTTAGTGTTTTGTTGTTTGACATTATAATTCTGGATACCTGCTTCCCAGCTATCACTCATCAATCTGCTGATCTCTTCATTTGAGGTGTCTTGACTCTTTGTTCTTCTACAGCTCTTAAATATAGCCTGTGTTTGACTCTTATCCTATAAAATTTCTCCAAAACAAATATTCATTGAGGTGAACCTCCATCCAATGTAGTCTCAGATGATCTTGTAACTACAATATTATGATAATTAATTAATTAATATAAACACCATGTATCCCCATAATCTGAGGGCAAGAAGATGTTACATTATGTCCTGTTTTTCATGAGTTTTCATTCACTGCAAAACATGTATGAGATTGCAGTAACGCACTTGACTGCCTTAGTGCTATGGGATTAAATTTGGGAAAGAACCTTCACCAAAATAGGCTGCAGATTTCCTAACACTGTGGGGTACACTTTCCCATTATTTGAATTTTTACTTTTTTAACTTTTGCATTTGATTAAAACCTTCCAAAATGGCAAAGTGCCTATAAGAGTTCCTTAGAGAACCACACTTCCTGCAGTAATATTCTCTTTTAACTTTCCCTTTATTTTATATTTTATTTTATTTTTATTTATTTATTTATTTTTGAGACAGAGTCGCACTTTGTTGCCCGGGCTAGAGTGCCGTGGATTCAGCCTACCTCACAGCAACCTCAAACTCCTGGGCTCAAGCGATCCTCCTGCCTCAGCCTCCCGAGTAGCTGGGACCACAGGCACGCGCCACCATGCCCAGCTAATTTTTTCTATATATTTTTAGTTGGCCAATTAATTTTTTTCTATTTTTAGTAGAGACGGGGTCTCGCTCTTATTCAGGCTAATCTCAAACTTCTGACCTCCTGCCTTGGCCTCCCAGGGTACTAGGATTACAGGCATGAGCCACTGCACTTGGCCAAGAGCTTTACTTTTCGAGAGACTTCCTTAACTCCCTGAGAGGCGTTCTTAGAGGATGTCAGCAGTTCCAGTGTTGGAGCACATAGAGATTATTTTTTTCACTAACTTTATTGAGGTGTAATTTACATACCAGAAAATGCTCCCCTTATTTTCAGTGATTCAATGATTTCGGTCAATTTGTAGAGTTGTACAGTCATCCCAGCAGTCCAGTGTCAGAGCATTTCTATCAGCCCAAGAAATGTCCTGGTGTCCATGTACAGTTAATTCTCCAGCCCCTGGGCAGCTGCCACTCTGCTTTTGTCTCTGTAAATTCCCATAATTAGTCTTTTAGCTAACAATCAAGAAAGAACATATTTTATATTTTCATATTTTACCTATAGGCTAATTTTATTTAGCGTACTGTGTATTTCTTAATGAAGTTGGCAAGACAGTGTTAACACATGACCCAGTATGGGCAGACAGTGCTTATTGATGGTGACAAAGCGGCATCTTGGTTTTGTTCTAAGTTAGAATATTTTTATTCTGAGTTGGCTCTGCCATCTTTCTCATTGAACATTATCAAGAAATAACGGACCACAAGTGGCTGCACATGTAAGATACATCTTCTGAGAGAAAGGACTTGAAAATTCTAATGTCTAAACAGCATGTCTACTGTAGTAATAGTTTAAGAAAATATCATTCTTCTTTCTGTATCTACAGGTACAGCTTAAAGAAGCCATTGAAGATCTTCCTGGTAAAATGGATACTGAATTAGCAGAATCAGGATCCAATTTCAGTGTTGGACAGAGACAACTGGTGTGCCTTGCCAGGGCGATTCTCAGGAAAAATCGGATATTGATTATTGATGAAGCGACAGCGAATGTGGATCCAAGGTACAGAGCTGATGTCCGTGTAACGCTGGATCCAAATTTTAAATGTGGTCAGTGAGAAACATTTAAGGATGCTAAGAAATGTTTCTAAGTGTTCTGTTTGCCTCAAAGATACCTTGATAATATTAATTCTGAAAACCAGAGACAGAAACTAAAAACTATTTTACAATGTGAAGCATTATTAAGCATCCTTAGAGAGCTAGATTCCTAAATTCTATCCCTGATAGTCTAAGCAATTTGGAGGAAAGATAGTTTCCATTGCTTTATTTTTAAAAAATAGTTTCATAGTTGACTTTTTATATTTAGTTTTTTAAGAATAAGATTATGTTTTAAAATGTTGATTTTTATTTTATTTATTTATTTTTTTTTTGAGACAGAGTCTCACTCTGTTGCCCAGGCTAGAGTGAGTGCCGTGGCATCAGCCTCGCTCACAGCAACCTCAAACTCCTGGGCTCGAGCAATCCTCCTGCCTCAGCCTCCCGAGTAGCTGGGACTACAGGCATGTGCCACCATGCCCGGCTCATTTTTTCTATATATTTTTAGTTAGCCAATTAATTGCTTTCTATTTTATAGTAGAGGCGGGGTCTCGCTCTTGCTCAGGCTGGTTTTGAACTCCTGAGCTCGAGCAATCTGCCCACCTCGGCCTCCCAGAGAGCTAGGATTACAGGCGTGAGCCACCGCGCCCGGCCTAAAATGTTGATTTTTAAAACATTAAAATATATGATCTGTTTATGATTTTTTAAAAAATCTCCATTGTATAGTAGATCTTTTAAGTCTACTTTTACCATCTTTACTGAATTAAACTTCTTTGATTGTAGAACTGATGAGTTAATACAAAAAAAAATCCGGGAGAAGTTTGCCCATTGCACCGTGCTAACCATCGCGCACAGACTGAACACTATCATTGACAGTGACAAGATAATGGTGAGTCCTGCACCTTTGGAATTCCAGTTGCTTCCATTTATGTTCAATTATTCAACTTATTCCCTCCTTTTAAAACTTGTTAGAAACCTCCAATAAGTTATTTTCCATTAATTTTTCCTCTCATTCTCATCAGTAACTACATATTCAGTGCTATTAAATAATATACCTGGCCTATCTCTTTGCATACTTTTATATTAAATGTTTATTTTGAATTGTCATTTTCTTTACATGGCCAGTATTCCAAATATTTGAACATATTCCAAATCTCAGATACAACTCGTGGTGCTAAGCGTCGTTCTACAGAGTCGGTCACAGTTGTTTCGGCGTGTTGGAGTCCCTTAATCCAAAATTAAGCCATTCATTTAAACCACCAGGAGGTTGTTGGGTAAGGTTGCAGAATTTCTCAGCTGTCAGGATGTTCACAAGACGTGCTGTCCAAGGGGAATATATGAGAATATCCTTAACAAGTTATTTTCAGAAAGGACCTAGTCACAAGAAGAGATGATTCCAACAGAAAGGATTTAACATAGGAAATTTATTACATAAGAATTAGAGGGCCTGGAGAGTGAAGGGAAACACTGGGCTAACGATTTCAGGAAGCTGCTGGGACAGATCTCCAGATCTCCAGACCTAGGAACTCAAAGCAGAGGCCCCAGAGAGTTGGGGCTTAGACTTCCAACAAGGAGCCGCTGCCCAGCTGCAGTCGTATCTGTTAGGTAGCAAGATGAGGTTGGTTCCACACGTGCTAATAGAAGTTGGAGTCTGGAGGCTGGGGTGATGCTGGCCAGAGTAGCAGAAACCAGGAAGACCATTTGCCCATGTCCTGCAGTCAGTCCCCCAGGAGGGCTCCCTGCTTAGGCAGAACCTAACAGGGCCAACCGGCCATGCAGACTCTAAGATTGGCCTGGCACCGCAGGGTGTAGAAGGGGGAGCTGGTAGCTGTACCCATGATAGGCTGCAAGCTTCAGTGAAAGAATATTTGTGTAGTGCCTTCCTTCCAGGTTTGATAGGTTCTTTCTTCCTCGGTAATTCTGTCTTTCCTTCTTTATTTTCATCCTCCCTTCCCCTCTTCTTTTTCTTTCTTTCTTGTGAACATCCAAGAACATCCCAACAGCTGAGAAATTCTGCAGCCTTACTGAACAACCTCCTGGCAGTTTAAATGAAAGGCTTAATTTTGGATTAAGGGACTGACTCTGTAGAATTATGCTTAGTATCACAAGTTGTATCTTAGATTTGGAATATTTTCACATATTTCTTTCCTCTTTTTTCCTTTCTTCCTCCTCCTTCTCATCATCTCCCCCACCCCCCTTTCTCCTTTCCTCCTATTGCTTGCTCAGGTTCAATATATCTTAGGATGTGGCTTTATGACATGATAAGGGAAACACCTCTCAAAGGAAAAACCTCTGGCTACAAATAAATTTAAAGGAACGTGGGTTATTTTCACACTGACCCAAGCCTGCGGCAGTGGGCTGATTTTCGTCCATCTTGTGGATGCTGAGGGAGGACTGTCACTGTGTGGAGGGTAGCAGGGGTCATCATTATGCCAATCCCCAGGAATAGGAGCCAGACGTTTCCACCCACCACATCCTGGGCTGCAGTGTCTCCAACGACTGAGCCTGGTGAGACAGAACACACCCACTTGCAACAAGTTACATGAAGTGGTTTTAATACCTATAGATATGCAGCAAGGGACAAAAGGAGTTTAGGATCCTTTGTGAGCTGGTCCCCTGGGGCTCAAGGAAGCTTCCCAGGCCAGAGGGAGTCTAACTGCATATGCCCCACTTGAACCACAGTGGAGAGACCCCACAAGGCAGCCTGCCCTGGGTTGTATACCTCAGGGGCAACATGACTCACTGGGCAAAGCTTTGAGGGTCATCCTGCTTCCAGGAGAGAGGGCGACAAGGCCCAGCTGTGTCAGGCAGTTCCTCCCTGCCTCAGGAAAGTGCATTCCAGCACCGTCTACAATTATTCTCGAGAACTATAAGCAAGAATTGGGTGAGTCCAAGGCCACCCAGAGAAGTCTCCTGTACTTTGATTTCTACTTTTTACCTATCATGTTTTGTTCTTGTCTGTCAGAATTGCATCTTACAGACTGTCTCCTAAAGTTTCCTTGCTTGAAGCACTTTGCCAAGCTTTGGCTGCATCAGCAAAAGGATGGTTTGATCTCCAGCTGAGCTGGCGGCTTATTCGAAACAAATTCTTTGCTACTAAATGCACCATGTAGACGACGACTTGGGTTTTCGTATTACAACATTGATGATAATGACTTCCTTTTATTATCAAATGCTTGGAAACACTGTCAACTTGGAATGTATGATTGGTTAGGGAGACAGCACAGAAGGACAGAATTTGGCAGATCTGGCAACTTGTTGCTCCTAAAACTGATCAATCAGCATTTGACCCACAGACATGAACCTCTGGTTAGTTCACGAGCATCTGCTTGACCCATCAACATTGTTGCCATTATCGAAATGTTTCCATTGGCTGGATGCTTTGCATACAATACTTCAAGGTAGATTTTGAAAATTCAGTTTTTTTCTCTTTTTATTAGTGTCTTTATCTAAACTCTTAGCATGGCTCTACAAAGCAATTTACAGTGAGCCCCTCCCTGCCTTCCTCTACTTGTTTCACTCTGCTGTTCCCCTTTTCTTTGAGCGAAAGCCACAGTGATCATCCTTGAGGTCTTCAACCACGGCATTCACTCTCTTGCGTGTGTGCCCTCTCTCCCTGCTACATGTTGATGGCTTAGACTAGGTGCACACAGTGAAGATGGTGACTAGTAGAGCTGGACTGTCTGATGGATTGAACGTGGGATATGAGGGAGGAGAGAGAAGTCAGTGCCAGTTTCTAGGGTTGGGGCCTGAGCATGGGGATGAATGGGGAAACCAAGGGAGAGGTCAATTTGGAGAAGGAAGAGGCAAGAGTTCTCTTGGAGCATATGACTGCTGAGATGGCCTTGCATTTCACCATACAGCTGTCCCTCCCTACTCCCAACTCCAGTGTTGAGAGATCTTCAGTTTAGGAGTCCCTGGCCACAAGGTCATCAGCTCAGGCATGTCACAAGAAGTCCTACCAGGAGATATAAACTTGGCCACTTGAGCTGGGTTTTCTTGTTGACTTCATTCATATAAATATATATGAAATAATGAGTCTTATTATGAGCTCTGAATTCTTTTTGACGACACTTAGTTTCTAATTTCTCTTGATAGAGAATGGAAGGATTCAACCTCAGGGGACCCAAGAGACATGCATTTCATAGCTTCAGAGATAAGCAGTTGGCCTCTGTGCTCTCTTCGCCTCTGGTTGACACTTCTGTTGTATTCTAGAGCTTCTGATCATCAGCTGGCTTTCAATTCAGCGAAACACCATGCATAATGTTCTTTCTTAAACCTCTGATTTTTGAAGCAATATTCCTTCCTTGCTTGCTTTAGAAAGACCTACTTCCTTTCCAGAAAACCAGGGATTTTCTGTTCTGGTATTCTGAAAGCTTTGAGGACATAAAGACAAGTGAATCAGCTGCCAAGCCTAATGCTCCGGAGGGCAACAGCCAGGCTCGGGGAGTGGCTGGGGAAGTGACAGGTGCTAATGAAGGGTATAACCGCCAGTGTTGTCATCAGAAAGTCGTGTAATTGTGAGCGCTTAAGGTGTAATAATTACATTTTTGTTGCACTGGTGAATACTTCTCCACAAAGATGGGATGGATATGGTTTTGTTTACTGTAAGTAAGTCAAACAAAAGGCTTGTTGAGAAACATCTGTGACCTAATTAATAGCTTTGTTTATACATTGGCTCTCCAAAGGGATTTACCCAGTTTTGGTTCATTAAGTGCCATTAATGTCTTAGGCTTAGAATTCAGTTTTATAAAGATGTTTTCTCAATTTTAACTGTATTAAACATGGTGTAGTCATAATGACAGCTAATGTAATCTTCCTCATTTGCCCAATTCCCACAAAACAGTAGAGCAAGAGAGACAAATTAGAAATCCTCTTTCTCTTAATACTCACCAATATATCTACATTACAGATTGCATCTTCTCCCCTGTAGTTTTTAGGCTTAGCTGGTTATTTGTCAACTGTTTTCCTTTGAGCCAGGAGCGCAGCCTTTTCCTCCAATCCCAGCACACGCTGGTCATTACAACACTCCGGATTCTCCCTAGTAGCATGAGCAAATGACAAATAAGAGAATCATGCTTTTCTGAATTCTTTGGGAATGAATTCTGGAGAACCAAGGCTGAGAAACACGGATCGTAGCTCTTCTTTTTATAGGCAGTCTCATGGGCTTAGAACCTTTACCTTTCTTTCTAAACTCCAATCTCTTTGTAGTAGTTTCCCCAGAGAAAACAAAACTAGAAACTGTTATAACATACCCAGCTGGAAAAGCAAAATAAAAACTCAATTGAGTTTTATTTAAATTCTTGTTTTCACCTTCGTGGAACTCTTCCTTAATAAACCTACACTGGCCACAATTAGAACATTTCAGAAAGAACAGAAAATTCTACTTCAGAAATATGCTGAGAGATTTAATTGAAATGTTCGGGGGGAAAATAACTAATAAGAAGGTAGAAGCACGACCTGGGAGAAGAAATACTTCGATAGTGCAGGTACATGCAGTAGCAGGAGCTTTGAGGGGCAGCTGTGTGGGTCACCGTGACCTAACCTTCATCTTCGCCAGGTGAGGAGAGTGATTTACTGTTTCAAGGCCTAGGGAAGGACTTTGAGTAAGACTTGACACTGTGATGCTACTCTATGGTGGCACAGAGAAATCATAGGCACCCATTTTACCAACTAAGGACCCAACTTCCAAGGTTGGAAATATGTGTATTCACCCCTTTGTCACTTGACAGCCCAAAGCAGACCTGAAGGTCACATCCTCCTGTCCCCACTCTGCTTGTCTCTAAGCGGAGTCTCCTTTTATTGCTCTCGCCATGTTAAAGGCTGTCCTGGGCTTTTCTTTTCTTATGAGCAGACTTTTTCCTCCACCCTGTCCTACCCCTCACCTGTCCCTGAGGTCACCTTACTAGAGTTGATGGTATCCTGCCAAGTAACCTGGATTATTTTGCAGTTAGTCCATTTAATTTCATGTCCAGGACAGCTACCTGGAACATCTGCAGATACGCAGGCCAGACAGCCACATCTTCATTGAGCTTATGTTACTGACTCACTCATCTAATATAATGTATGTTTCCGTAACCTACTGGACAGCAGCAAGCAGTTTGAGGTTGGCATTCCTGAGGTGATCCTGGGGCCCAGGGATTAACATTAAAGTATGCTTTAGTTTACAGTTTTACTCGGGTACAGGAAGGGTGAGGACCACTGGGAGATTTCAGTTTGTTCTTATAGATAAGAAAGATGTTAAGATCAAAATTAATTGTACCTGTTTTTCTGTACAAAAAAAGGCAAATTCAGAGTTGCTTTATCTTTTTACTTGTTCTAAAAGATCTGGAATCTCTGATCAAATCAGTAAATATAAGTTGAGTATCCCTAATCTGAAGTCTGTAGTGCTCCAAAATATAAAACTTTTTGAGCTTTGACAATGACACTCATAGGAGATGCTCACTGGGGCATTTCAGATTTTTAAATTAAGGATAATGAATTGGTAAGTATATATAATGCAGATATTCCAAAACCTGAAACTTTTCTAGCCCCAAGCATTTTGGATAAGGGAAGTTCAGCCTGTAGAAATAGGTAAAATTCTATTCCTGGCATTTTTTCCACGTGCATCCTAAATTGTGTCTTATAGCACCTGACTGTCCCTCCTTTTCTTTCTCTTTTCCAATATTTAATAAAAATGTGTCTCAAGCCTGGGCCCTCATGCCTGCTCTCTCTCTTCCTCACTTTTCCTCACTCTCTTGCCCATAGCCATTACCTGGAGGCATGTGGTCCTCCAAGCCTGTACCTTAATCCTATAATTCCTGTGCTCCCCTGCCCATCTGTTTCCCAAGGCCAGCTGGATCCCTTTGTCTCCTGGTCGCACCCTGTAGCCTTACCTGACTGCATCAGTTAGGAAAGTCACACCCTGGATTTAGTTTCCTTTGCATTTAACTTTTAGCCACTGTGCATTGGGTGCCTGCTAACCTGTGTTCAGCCCCTGGCTCTAGAGATGCACCAGTGAACAAGGGAAGCCACATAACCCCTGTCCTTGAGGAGAGGCCAGGTTTGCCTCCAGACCTCTTGTCCCCTGTCGTTCTCAAGCCTGGGATGGCCACTATCCTCCACCCCGATTTCTGCAGGTCCAAGCGTGTCCATTGCTCAAGGCCCTCCTTGTTTGCTGCTCACTCCTCCCGGAAGCTCCTCCTCAGAACCTCTGGCCAGAGGTGACTTCTCCTGCTGCTTTTGCCTTTTTTCTTGGATTATAGTCCCTTGAATATTTTCTTCTCTCTCATCTTTGAGTATAGGCTTCCAGAAGACAGGAACTGGGACTTAGCTATCTTTGTCTCTTCCCCAGCATCTAGCGTAATGACATGAATGTATTATAATAAGTGTGCGAGAAATGTATGCTGAATAAATTCAGGAACTCTTGAAAAGTCACTTAAATTTCCACCTAGTGTGTTTTGGCCATGTGTTACTTGTTCTTCATTAATCCTCAAAGTTTAATCAAATTGGCTTTCTTTTTCTGTGAGTATATACGAGGAACACAGTAAATAATTTTGAGTCCTTAGCATAACAAAATTGCAGTGAGACAAGGACAGGGGAATGTTTATTTTTTACAGGCATATTTTCTTACATTATGCAGAGTCAATATATTATCCAAATGAAAAGATATCTTAGAAAATTACATGTTTAAAATTCTCATCATCACCCTTATTTTACTTCCGATAATAAATAAGCTAATGGTGTATATCAGGGACTAAGCTGGAGAGGAAAGAAGACAGGTTCAGACCTGGGTTCAAATCGCACCTCTGCCGTCTTCTGATTTATTCAGCTTGGGCCCACTTGTTTAACTTGTCTGCACTTCAGTCTTTATCTCTGGCTGTCAGCATCTTGACAGACTGTTTCTTGCTCATCTTTGAATCTCCCATTCCTAAAACATACAGGTACTCACTTAACATCGGAGGAATGGATGGAAGGGAGGAAGGAAATGATCTGCCTTGTCGTCTACTCTGCTTTGAGAGTTAACAGTGATAACAGTAAAAGCAGAGAATGTTCAACCCATAGCCATTTTTCAATTCTCCTTTTCAAGTTCAAAAACTGATATGTTATTTACAGGGTGATTTCGTTGATCTTTTTTTTCTGTTTTTTTTTGTTTTTTTGTTTTTTGCAACATTGTTTCACTGTGTCGCCAAGGCTAGAGTGCCATGGCATCAGCCTACCTCACAGCAACCTCAAACTCCTGGGCTCAAGCGATCCTACTTCCTCAGCCTCCTGAGTAGCTGGGACTACAGGCATGCGCCACCATGCCCGGCTAATTTATATATATATATATATATATATTTTTTTTTTTTTTTTAGTTGGCCAATTAATTTCTTTCTATTTTTAGCAGAGACAGGGTCTCGCTCTTGCTCGGGCTGATTTCGAACTCCTGACCTTGAGCAATCCACCTGCCTCAGCCTCCCAGAGTGCTAGGATTACAGGTGTGAGCCACTGTGCCCGGTTGATTTCATTGATCTTATGGTAGCCGTATTCTTTGTTATGTTGTATTTCTGTGCCTGGGCGTGTGCCACCTTTCAAATCTTGTGGATCCATTTGGGGCTATAATATTCCAGTTCATTTTAAGATACTCTATTTTGTTTTAATGCATACTAAAACAGTATTAAAGAGGTCTGTTTTGTTTTATATTTTTAAAGTGTTACCTTACAGAAGTTAAAATATAAGGTCTAATAAATTATCAAGCATTAATACAAATGATCACAGTTCTGTCATGCCTAAGATTGACAAGTCTCCTAAAAAAATAAAATGCAGTCGTTAAATTGTTAATATGTATAAGGCTCAAAATATTTTGACGAAAATGATCTTTCTGTGGTTTATATTGTTAATGCTAATGCTTTTTGAAAGCATTTATTTTTTTCTGGCTCTGCCTTTTTAGATTCTGGTCAATTCTGAGAACTGTTGGTCTTGGTGACATTCATGTGTTTTCAGACAATATAAGGGAAATTGGAAAGATTTACTAGTCACTCAAATGTGAATAAATTTCATAGAAAGTTGGACAACGACAAAATACTAGTAGTACTTTTTTTCCATTAAAAAATTATGTAAAATCTTTATAGTCAACTCACTCTCTACCATATCTGAGGTTTTAAAATTTTACTTGTTGCTTCTGCAGACTAAAAGTTCACATTTTATAAATTTGATCCACTTATTTACTTGATTGTTAGCATGACAGAGACCTGTATTTTAAAACTGCATTTTTTTTTTCCTCCAACGTCAGGAGGAGTGGTTATGCCCTATAATGCTATGCTTAAGTAAAATTACACATTCGGGGCACCTAAATTGGCATGCCAAATTATAGGACATTTTAATTATTATGTGGATGTGACAGATTCAATTATTCTTGAACTCTTTTGAGAAAGCTGCCCTTAGCAGCGATTCACAGTGGTAAACAAAAGATTAACAGGAAAATGCCCTTTATGAGACTTAATAAATGTGTCTGATTAAATACCATGGGACAGAATTAACTGCAATATCTAGATGTAGAAAAACAACCTGTGTCCTGCTTAGAGTTTCAGCATAGTCTCTTAAGATAAATTTACTCTAAATACAGCCTAAATGAAGAACTAAGTACCACTTAACATCAGAACTATTTTACTAGGTACGTCATTTGGGCCAATTGTTTCAGATTCTTTCTTCCCTCTGAAACCATTAACCAAAGCCACTAATAAGTCGAAATGCAGAGTTAAGAGCCCCTTTCTCTCTCTTTCAATTTCCAGTGGACGTATTAATGAGCAATAAAATGGCTAAAGGCAGAGAGAGAAAGAAGCAAGGAAAGGCGATTGTGAAAACAGATATTCAGACCCTCTGCAATGCAAGTTAGTCTGCCCCCGTGTGCCATGTGGGCCCACGATCACCGGAATTTGGAGCTCTATTTCTTAATTGCTTCTTCAGTCTTATCCAAAGAGAAAATTGGATTTCTAGAGATTTCTTCTGTGCAGAGAGCAATTATGCTAAAGCTGCTTAGGTGGCAGCTCTTTTGGCCAGCCTTTTCAGTCTTGGAATAATAAACTACACCCAGCGCCGACTTCAGGATGCACCTTAACCGCGCTGATGAGGCTGTAGCCCCTCTTAGCAGCTGACATATTCTAGGACCCTGCAGAAATTCCAGAAGCATTTAATTCTTTTCCAGATATTGCTCAGATGACATCAAACCCGCTTGGCAATTAATTTGCCGTCAGGTCTTTGCCATCTGGTTTTTATGACGTCACCCTGCGTTTTAGATAAATGGAGTTTGATTTTCTTAAATCAAGACGTTTTCGACTCTGAATATTTGTATAAATAGCCCTCAAAGCTTAGAGTCTGAGAGTTAAAAGCACCAACTGATGATAATAACCCAAAATGCCCTCGGCAGAATATAAAATGCTGCAGGCCTGCCAGGTGCCCATGATAATAGTCTAAAACTTTCATTTTCTTCCTTTCCTATAACGTTATAATAATAAAAGGTCAAGTTAGGCCTTTGTTTGCTTTGGAACACAGGGTAATCAAACCGTTTAAACACCATCCAGGCCTACCACCCAAATAGATTGTCTATATTCTCCCTGCCCTGGCCTTTTCCGAAATATTGTCTGAGTTATAATATGTTACTGCAAAACATTGTGTTTCAATGGGGTTTCTTTCTGCTGATTAACAGGTTTTGGATTCAGGAAGACTGAAAGAATATGATGAGCCATATGTTTTGCTGCAAAATAAAGAAAGCCTATTTTACAAGATGGTGCAACAACTGGGCAAGGCAGAAGCCGCGGCCCTCACTGAAACAGCAAAACAGGTGAGCGCGCTCCAAGGAGTTGTAATTAAAGTTTGTCTCAACAACTCACTCTTCACAATTTGGCACCATGGGTATGGTAACAAGCACTGTGCACCCTTTTCAATTATAAGCCTTCAGAGCCAAAGCTTCGTAACTGGGCTTTAACAATATATCCCAGGCTGAAGTCAGGTCTGCGAAGCGTCTGCAGAAGCAGGTAGGGGTGGAGTGTGCGCACATGCATATGTGCAAGCAGGTGTGCCTAAGAGGGAGAGAGACTGCAGACAGGACTTTGCATGTTTAGACTCTCTGGGTTCAGATTCTCGTATAAAATGGCATACGGCACATAATACCTGTATTTTGCAGACCCGTTGCATTTCATTCTTACGAGAGCTTAGCACATTTGAGATGAAAATGCTGTTAAGGTATACCCAGGAAATTTGAGGGTTTATGAAAATAATGTGGAATATTTATCTGTTCTAGAAAGATCTACCAGGGAAACATTGTAGATTGCTTTTGAATTTTATTATATAATTTGTAAAGAAACCTCCTATATGAGACCGTCACTTTCTACCTAGGTTTCTCCTGAATTCTTTGTTGTTTAGAATTCGGTCTAAATACCCCTCTTATGCTTCCTCTGCTTTCTAGAAGATGAAATTGTTATCAGGACAAATCAAGAATTTATAATACCTTAAAGCTGTAGTCTGAATAGTGCTTGAAGGTTTACACAACATCAAAGACATTGAGTTTATGTGATATCTTTCCCACAGTGGTGATGTAGGACTGTCTCATTCTACAGGTACAATAACTGCAATTTGGGTTAAGTGTGTTAGCCAATGTCATGTGGCCACTTGTAAATCTTTCTTATGATTCTATAAGGTAGGAGTTGTATTGATGGAAGGATGGAGGGGAAGGAAGGAAAGTCTGGTATTCTTGCCACTTGATATGCATGGCTTAGGGTGGAATGGGACTTCCAAGGGTGCATGGTGTGACAGTCTCCATCAAAACTGCTTATCTCTAGACAGTGTATTATTGGTGTGGTTTCCTTTTTCATTCCTTTCTGTATTTCCCAGATTTTCAACACCATGGGTAGAATAACATTGCTTGTTTTGTGTAATCTTTTAAATATCTAGGAAAGATAACAGAATAAGAAATATTTCAGTATTTAACAGTCCTTCTGCATGAAAGATTATCCAACATGTAGCTTAGTTTCCCTTCTGTCACTGTTTCATCCCATTCTTCCTTAGAAATGAGGAGCTGTGCTTTCCACCATCTGTAGGATATTTCTTTGATTCCTACTTGCATCCTCAGAACTGTGTGTGCACAGGCTTACGCTGGGTGCTAATAGACGTGTTAGACGTGCCCCAGTCTTTGACGACATGAACCAAAGAATAGAGACGAGCAGAGATTTATACGTTGAGTCATTGACGACGATGACTTTGACACTTATGTGCCGTGCACTGTGCGGTGATAAAGGTTCTCTTCTCATTATGCCTGTTTAAGAGGCTGAGGCTTAGAGAGAGGAAGGGAATTGCCCAGGACCTCATAGCTAGCTGCATAATTGGCAGAGTCCAGGTTCAATCCTAGGTTCAGGGAGGGCAGAATCTGTTTCTTGAACTTCCCAAAAGAATTACATCGTGCATTAATGAGCAGGGAAGCTGTACTTGAAGCACTACATTTTTTTTTTCCACGCCTGAAATTATACAGTACTTTTATCTTCTAGATTATCTCCCAAAGCTTCCCTCATAAAACCTGATCAATCATTTGGCATTCCCTGTATAATCTAGTCACAAAACAGCCAGGAACCTTGGAAACCCTTTTTGTTCTTTGACACCTCAGGCATTTCACATCAAAGTAATGTGTCTCCACCTACTACCTAATGTCAAAGTCCCCATTTTGAAACCATATTATATATTATCAAGGCATTGAGTAAGAAGTAGATCGTTGAATTTTAGATAGCTCCAGCTAATGTAAAACAATATGGTTCAACACCCTTGTTTTACAGATGAGGAAACTAAGGTCCCACGAGGTATGGTGGCCCAGTGTTAGAGTAGTTTGTAGCAGAAACAGTGTTACAGATCTTTTCTTTCTGTTGTTTTGCTTCAGGTGTAACATAACATGCAGAAAAGCACATAGGTCATAGAATTAGAAATCACGTGATTCCTGGTCTCGTAATCTTTCATCTAATTCAATAATATTCATGATTCATAACTGACATTTGTATAGTTCTTCTTAAGTTATTTTACATAGTTCTTGTATGCATGATTTCACTTCATTCTCACAGAACTTTTTTTAAATTTTTATTGATGAGGATATTGGGTCAAGGGTTCTCATGATGTTGGCACAGAGCTTGGTCAGTGGAGAATAGAAGGCAGATGACTGGGTGAGGCTGACACGTTGCCCTGGTCACTGCGTTCTGTGTCGTGTTTGAAAACACTGCTCCTTGTTTCATTTGGTATCTAAGGTGAGGCCAGTCACCCAAATTTACACAGTAGCAGAACATCCCTCTTGGATTTCATTCCTGGCTTACCGCTGTCTCAGGTTACCGCTACAGAAAGGCTTAAGGAAATACATGTCTTGACTCTCATCCGAGTTGAATATCTTCTTGACATTATTTCTGCATACACTTGGTCCTCTTAGGAGAACAAGCTGTCAGATTGTCAACCTTTTAAATGTACACACATCAGATATACAAACATCAGATATCGACGCATCATTCAGAACTGTAACACCGTGAGGATTAGTCTAAATCAACAAGCTTTTCACTCCAACAGATTAGAATTCATACGTTTGAAAAGAAAACTCAACATCTGGGAAAAGGTACTTCCAAGTCACGTATTCTTGACCACGTAGTTGCTTTTCCAAAAATGGAGCAGGCAAGCTGAATCACTCTGATTGACCTTTCGAGGTGACTCATGAGAAAGTACTTTTCAGATACAGAAAGCCGAAGGAAGGGTACGCTGGTTTGCTCAGGCTGCCCTAACACAGTCCCACAGAGTACGTGGCTTAAACAACAGAAGTTTATTTTCTCACAGTTTGGAGGCTGGAAGTCCGAGATCAAGATAGGAGCAGGGTTGAATTCCTCTGGGGACTCTTTTCTTGGCTTGTAGATGTCCACCTTCCAGCTGTGTGTTCACAGGGTCTTTCCTCTGTGTGTGTCTATGTCCTAACTGCTTCTTCTTGTAAGGACACCGGTCACATTGAATTAGGGCCCACTCTAAAGACCTCATTTTAATTTAATCATCTTTAAAGACCCTAGCTCTAAATACAGTCACAGTCTGGGGGGCAACTTAGGGATTTGGGGAGGACACACAATTCAGCCCATAACAAAGGGTGAATGCCCGCCACGCCCTTCCCTGATGAAGTAGACCTAATTGAGGTTTTTAACGTTCCTTTGTTCCTAATTGTAACAGAACATAGCCAACTGTGAAATCACCAGATACAACTCAAAAGTTATGAAATCCTGACATCCGAGGTTCTAGAAAGCTGGCCCTGTTTGGATAGGTGCAAGAGTAGCCTTGTATAAGGCACCCAAGGTCTCTGAGCCTCTGGGTCCTCATGTGTAGTGCAGGGACTGTGGAAGTGCCCTGGCTTCTTCACAGTCACAGGTTTTAGGTGAGGTGGCATATGTTTAAGTGCTTTCAAGACTATAAAGTGTTTTACAGATAGAAGCAAATTCTACTTATTGATGATAAAAGTGTGATTATTTTTTAAAAGGCTATAGAGTGAACCCTTACTCCCAATAATAACAAAAGAAGGATCCAGAGTTCTTCTAAGTAGCTTTAGAGACTCTAAATAATTAAAAAAAATTTTTTTGAGACAGAGTCTTGCTCTGTCACCCACACTAGAGTGCATTGGCATCTTCATAGCTCACTGCAACCTCAAACTCCTGGGCTCAATCAATCCTCGTGTCTCAGCCTCCCAAGTAGCTAGAAGTATAGGCGCATGCCACCACACCGGCTAATTTTTCTATTTTTAATAGAGATGAGGTCTCGCTCTTGCCCAGGCTAGTCTTGAACTCCTGAGCTCAAGAATTCCTCCCGCCTTGGCCCCCCAGAGTGCTAGGATTACAGGTGTGAGCCACTGAGCCCAATCCAAAATTATTTTTAATAATCAGCATAACAGGTGATACATACTGATGCTACAAAATACAAAAAAATATATATAGGTTTTTTTTTTAACCTTTATAAGTAAAAAGTCTCTTTTCCACTCCTATCTCCCATCATGTAGTTCCTTCACCAGGACGGAGCCCTGACACTACCTTTTACAGTTTTATTGATCATATTCAGTGCATAAACAAGAGCATGTGCGTATATGGCCTTTCTGTTTTTTAAGCATAAATTACATGTATTTATTTTACTTTTTTTCATTTAATATTATATTTCAGATGGTATCAGTATATATAGTTATCTCATTTTTTAATGGCTACCTAGTATGTATACTTTCTCTAATCTCTATATTCCATTTTTACCTTTCAGTTAAATTAGCTAGCTATTATATTTTTATGTTTTCCCCCAAATAATGAGCTCTCAGATTTATTTATAAGTTCTTATATTCTGTTTTGCAGTTGATCAATTTCTGCTTTTGTCTTTATTCATTCCTCCCTTTTTTGGTTTATTTAGTTGTTGCTTACTTCTTGAATGCATTTGTATTCATTCTTCCTTATTAATATAAATATTTTAAAGCTGCCAATTTTCCTCTGAATACTGCTTTAACTATTTCCTATAGGTTCTGACATATAGTGGCTTGTAACATTCATTTTATATGTACATATTCTGCAATTTTGGTTTTGATTTTTCTTTTTGGGTTAGAAATTATTTAAGAGAGAGGTTTTTTTAAACGTTTTGTGATAGGGTTTCTTTTCTATTTTAGTCGTCGGTTTTACTCATTGTAATGTTGTCTGTAGTGTATCTACCCATTTGTAATTTATTAATACTTTTTGTTTCCTAGTGTATAAGCAATTTTTGTTCATTGTTCTTTGGGCATTAAAAATATGGAGTGTTGTCTGTATAAGGCATAGAGTTAGGTCTGCTAACTTTTAGTTAGGTCTGCTTTATTAATTACATTATTCAGGTTTTTTCTATTCTTACTTATATTAGTCTATTTGATGTGACTTGGATCTAGAAAGGTGAATTAGTGTCATACTGTACATGTTTTCTCTTTGTAGTTCTGACATTTTGTTTTGATAATTTTGATGCTATGATTTTCATTTCTTGGATTTCTATGAATTATATTTTCTACCATTTTAAAGTGCCTTTCCTTGATTGACTTAATGTTCTTGGCTGTGAGTCCAAACTAATTCAAAACTAAGATTGAGTCCCCTGCTTTCACTTTGTTTTCATTTGCCCAGTGTGTCTTCGCTTGTCTTTGAATATCCAAAGTTTTGTCGCTGGATATGGCATCTAGTTAGGTTTTGCTCTGAGATTTAATCTCAGTCCTTTTTTAACAGGTGAGTTTAGTCCGTTTACATTCATTGTGATTATAGGTATGTTTTATCTTAGTACTATCATGTTAGATGCTTTCAGTTTTTTATGTTTTTTTCTTTTAATTTATAGTTGGTGATTTTTTTGTTTTTTGCTTATGGTTTTATGTGTTCCTTTAGTTTCTTCTGAATGCTCTGTTTCTTTATTAGTATTTACTCCCCATTATAAACAATGACAGTGTAAGTATACTTCTCTGTCTCCATTCTACCACCAAATTTTAGTTTAGTTTTTCTTCTACTGTTTGCTTTCAACCCTCAATTATTCTTAAGCTTCTATTTGACTGTTTTAAATGATACCTTCTCCATCTCTTAGTTAGCTAAAGTGTATCATCTAGTACTTTTAAAACTTCAGTGAATCTGAGAAATCCATTTAGGCTATCATGACCAGTGTGTTAGAAGAAGTGAAATAGGAAAGAATGGGATGGAGGGAACATAACAATGTACCTTTTATAGTAATAGTAAATATTTCATGATACTCTTTTCAATATAGATACAAATATAGCTAGTAGATGTGTTCCGAGTCTCAATGTAAAGTGAAATGTATTTATTATTGTGAGTGACAGTTAGAAAAAAAGTTTGCCAAAGAGTGCTCTACATCATCATAAAGGAGGGTCCATTGGAGCTAGAATAAGATTTATTGCATGTCTGAAATCTTTGTCTGCTGCCTCTGTAATTTAAATTTGCTGGTTATAGATTCTTGGATCATACCTTCTTTCACTTAGTATATTGTAATCTTTGCTCTAAAGTCTTCTAGTGTTGTCTATTCATATAGAGAAGTCTAAGGCAACATTAGACTTAAATTGATCTTTTTTCTCCAAGGGGTCATTAGTTTTTCCTAGGACATCCTTGTGTGCTCTTGGACTTAAGACTCAAGTTTTCTTTTGTTTCTGGAAGTTTGCTTAATTTTTATCTTTGACTTTTTTTTATTTTATTGCATTGAACTCTTTACAAATATGTATCATTTATATGTTGTATGTCCTTTGTCTATTTTATAAAACTATTTTTCTCTTCAATACTTTTTAATTCTTTATTTACATTTATTTGCTTACTCTCTCAGTCTTGTTCCCATATCTCATACTGTTTTTTCAGCAGTGGCTAATCTTTGTGCTTCCTTCTGTAGAAAATTTTTTTGATATGTTCATTTTTCTCTTCTATTTTATTTTGGCCACTGTCAACTCATATTTCAGCATCTTCTGTTGTTTTTGACATGTTTTTTCTGTATTCTTCTATCTCTGTTATGCGCAGGTTGATTGTTCTGCTACATTTCCTTTGAATGTATTTTTTTTATAATTTTCATCTACTCAGTGTCTGTCATGTGTTTATCTTGTTCCTTTCCTTACTTTTTGTTTGTATATTTTACAGATCCTGTACCACTTTTTAAAAGTTTATTCCTATTCCTCACCTGTGAACAAAATGAGTTCATCCTAGACCAGATGGCTACAGGATAGTTGTTTCTAGGGCATTGTTTCAGGCTAAAGAAAATTCTCCCTGCTTAATATGGAAGTACCTTATGACCCAGGGAGGGGGAGAGAGAAAGAAATTGAGAATGCCTGTTTGTTTAGCCTTTCCTTCTCCCGAGCCTACAGAGATGGACAGACAGTTACAGTGCTGCATTTCAGAATCTCTCTTCTCCTAGGGCCTCACCAATGCGCATTCTTCAGGCAAATATGTTTCTGTGTGATTCCTTATTGACACATCTTTGAGTTCTGTTAATTGAAGAACTGAGCTCTCCTGTGTGCCCAGGTCTGCGCCAATTGCAACTGGATCCAAATCGGGCCAGGACAAGACAGAGAGAGGATGCCTATAGGAATCATAAGCAATAAGGAGCTTCAGATGACTCCTGATTTTATCAAAGATTGAATTTATGTTTTTATTTCTCAGTATCTTTGATGATCATTGTGATTTCTGAAAGGATAAGGCGAGAGAAAATTCATTATTATCTTAAAAGCTGAAGTCGTTTCTAGCTCTCCATTACTCCTTAACCTTGACAATATACATGCCAATTATGTACACCAAAATTAGACCCACTTTAAAGATGGTGAATTTGAGGCCTTGAGAGTTACTGTGATTGAACTAGGACCATTACAGGTCAGTAAGAATGACAATGACAGAGTCTTGAGCCAAAATTCAGCACATTGCATGGTGTCTTATGAATGCAATGTAAATAAAGCCCAGTTGCTCTCCTTTGTTCATGCAAGGGAGCTTTTATTGCTGTTACCTTTACTAAAATCTAATGTCATTGTGGTGGCTTCCTTAATGAGCCAGAGTTTAAATACTGAACTTAGATTTAACGTACATTAGAGGAGCTATAGTGATCCAAACCCAAGAGGGGGGAGAGGGACAAGATTCCCAGGCAGAAGAGCCTAAGTAACTTCTCAAAGCCACCAGTTAGTAAGGTGTTGATGCTCCAACTTCTGTAAACTTTCAACTGTGCCTTTCTGCCTCCTGGGATACCATAGTCACTCAATGAAAGTTGTCTCAACCGCAGCTTTGGGGTTCTATAAAGATAAAATCAAAAGATCCACAAAAGGGACTGCTAGATGCTTTGTTTTCCTCTTTCAAGCCGGGCGATGCTGCTACTTTCCATGTACTAAGGGGCCACTTCTCTGAGCAGCATTCACAATCACACCCAACACTTAACTCGGCATGTTTTCAGCCTTCAGTTTATAGCCATTAATTAGTTCCTATGAGGTAAGTCATTGTTATCTCATTTTACAGATGAGGCAGCCAGCATGGAAAGTGGTAATTTTTCTAGGATCAGCAATGAGTCTCAGGAGAGAGCTGAGACTGGGCCTCTCCATCCCAGGCTTAGCCTATGACCCTGCTAAAGATCGCTTAGTCATTTCAATTCCCTCTGGGGGATGGACATGCTTGAAGCTCTGACTCGGGCAGGGCAAAGGCAATATATGTAACCTAAACATTTGTACCCCTGCAAGATGCTGAAATAAAAAAAGATTTCACTTCCCTTCATCATCTGTGCTGTTCAAAAAGATGCTTTATCTCACCTGTGGTGTTATCCATAGTATGTTATAGAACATGATAACAGATGAAAAAAAGAAAGGTCAAATCAAAGATTATCCACACAGGAAGCTTGTTTTCAACAAAGTATTTCAGACCGTGAAACTAAGACCATTTTGTTTTAAAAATTGCTAATAACAACATTTTCTTTATAAAGAATTACATTGAGAGCTTTATGAGGAAGGAACTGGCTTATTCTGAGAGGATTATTAAGCAGTAGAAAATGAAGTATATGTCCATTTGATCTTTTGGCTGTTTTTAGTTTTACTAAGAAATAGCTTTTTTTTGGAAATGCATAAATCTATAACCACATAAAATATGGATAGCTTAAAAAAGTAGGAGAGGGAGATTATATGAAATTGCTCCCCAAAAGTCTTATTTTTGCATACTTGCATTATAAAGGAAATAGCTTCAGATTTCATCTAAGCATTATTGGACAATTTATTTGCTCCTTAATGACATTTTTTAATATATAGTGTTTTTGGAGTAACAAGTATGCAAGCAATGAGAGAAAAAGAAAACACACTTAATATGTAGGTAGGTGTCTCGGTACTTTTCTTTGTACATGAAGCCCATTATCTCCAAATGATAACTTTGTTGACAGTACCCACAAATATATTTGGAGCCAGATTTTATAAAATAGATCCAGAATCATATGACTAAGAGACTCAGCTGATGACATTTGTCAGCCTCAGATAGATGGTACATTTTCTGTTTTAAAGACTCAAACAAAACTTTTCACATTCTTCTTTGAAAAAAAAAAAATTACATTTGAAGTCCTTTTTCCCCCAAACACATTTTGAGATAAGAGCTCACAAGTCTTGACATTATTTCATTTTGTTATTCGCATCTGTCAAGGAACCGAGATACGATACAGCTACTAAAAACTGATGATTGTGGAACAGAGAAACTTGACAGCATTTCATTTCCTTTATGTTCTGATTATACATTTATCAGGAAACCTGTATCTCTTCCAGTTCAGCTAGAAATTGGTAGAATTCAGGAACTCAAAGGCTTGGCAAAGAACTGTCCTATTATTTGGTATCATCTTACATTTTAGAGAAGTTGCTTGGTTGAGTCATTGTGAAAGCTTTTGCTTCTCTTTTCATTATCGTGGGCCACTATCCACAGACCACATTTCTATAGGCCCTATAACTGCTTTGCCGCACAAATTAAACGCCAGGATGTTTCATACATACACGCCTGCGTTTCAATGCTTGTCAATCAGAGTTTATAAAATATAGGGATTACAACTTGATATTAACATCCCAATCTATTGTGCTCATTTTGTGTGTGAAAATGAGAAACCCTCGTGCAGACACTAGATTTCCCCAGCCTCTTTGTCACCCTGTTTTTAATTCATCTCCAGGTTTTGAATCAGTAAAATGACTTTGCTTATCAATTTAATGTAGTGATAAAACATATCCGTGCATCAGAGTGATCAAAACTAAAGTGGCTCTACAGGTTGTTTGGCATTCAGCACAGCCCTGCTGAGGGTTTCGGGGGGGGGGGGGGCTAATTCCTCCATAGAATATATACATCCCTGTTTTTTAATTGTGCTTCACATGAAGAAGTGGACATAAAACTGCACTGTTATAGGAAGGAAGCCTTTAATACTTTTAAACATGTTCTTTTTATGCTTGCCTATTTTTTTTTGAACAGGTATACTTCAGAAGGAATTATCCAGATATTGCCCAGACTGACCATGTGGTAATGAACACTTCCAATGGACAGCCCTCAGCCTTCACTATTTTTGAGACGGCACTGTGATTCTACCAAGATGTCACGCCTATTCCGAGGCATTTTCTAATAGTTTTTGCACTACGTAAACTGCATTGTAATTTTTATACTCGATCAACAAATATTTGTACATACATGATGTTATTTAGTTCATTTGGATTTTCCCCCCGACTTCATCCAATGACGTTAAGCTCTAACGAAATGGTTTATTTTTATTTAAATGTTGTTGGTTTTTTTTAAATCCAAATCAGAGGTGCAGGCCACCAAAAAAGGTGTCTACCAGGTTTTGTGCCTTAAGAGACTCCAGAGCCAAAGCTCCTTTTTAAGGAATAGGACAAAATTGGCACAGGTTTGGGTTTGTGTGTGTGTGTTACTACCCCCAAAATTACATGTTAATTTCCGGTTATATCAGGGATTCTATTTACTTGAAGACTGTGTGAAGTTGCCATTTTGTCTCACCATTTTCTTTTTCATAAGTGGGATCCATTATTTCCCCCAAAAGCCTCTAGTTAGTATAAAATAGTGCAGATAAAACCAATAGGAAAAACAAAAAATATAAGTGACATCATAGTAGGGAGAATCTACCCCCTCCCCACATTCGTACCAAAAATATATATGGTTAAAGTTTAGAAGAACAATATTTTATCATATGTTCTGAAAAAGAAAAAAGGAATTATAATACTTTCTGAAAGTGGGAGGTAATTTGATACTGAAGGACACAAGTGTGACCATCCCTCATCTTTTAGATTTTTGAGATTCTGACATGGTAACTGTGTTGCAGTTTTGGACTCAGCGTGGTGATGCTTTCCACAAAGGCCAAACCTCTAACTGTACTTCCTGAAATATATGGTATTATTCTTACTGCAGTTCTGGCTTACGGAAGGTCAACCGTATAAACTGTAAGCCTTTGGTTTGGCCTTTATTGACATCTTTGCTAAATTGCATTGGCTTTCCTAACTTGGTGAGACAAACTGAGAAAAGCATTGACTGTAATTATGCAGTACATTCTCAGGATGCATCCAGAAGGTTCATTTTCATGAGCCTGTCCAGGTTAGTTTACTTAAGACCACTAATAGCAGTTTCTTTAGAGTTTCTGATTAGTGAATCAACAAACCACAAAACTTCCTGGGACCTGGTGTACTTTTTTGAACTATGGGTCTTCACTTTTTCTTGACGGTGGTGGCTGTGGTATGTTGAGTTCAGTTTACTAAAGGTTTTACTGTCGTGGTTTAAGGTGGATTCTAATGACCTCTCAGAATAAGGTGTAACCACCCTCAAATTGCATATACATGCACACATGGACACATACATGTGCCTTGATGTGGTAGGCTTTTGAGAAGCAGATGTTTTATAGAATGAAAAAGCACATACAAGCTAACTACCAAAACACATTGAGTGTAGTAGCTGTTCAACTATTTGTATTTAGAAATACGGTTACTGTTCAGTTGAATAAACCACACACAATAAGATGTTTGTTAATAAGTCATGGTTAGTATTTTAGGCAACTGAAATGACAACAGTGATAATAATGAGGTTTGTTCAAACATCAGATATATTTGAAATGTGTATATGTTTATTTGATCTTTAGAGGATAAGGGCCGTCATATAAACATGTTTCTATTTCATTTCTGTTTTAATGTTTATAGAGTTTTTTAATGAAACAAAATTCATTTGAAATAAATGACAATTTTTTATCTCCATTCAGAGATCTGTACTTTTCTTCAGTAGAGATATTAATGGCTCGTCTTTAGTGATGAAAGCCAATGAGTTCTCCTGAGATCAAAAATTATGAGCTTAAAAAAATAACTTTCATTATTAACTGGTTTTCTTGGTTAATTGGGTGTACCAAATATTCTAAGCAGATTTCAGTGTGTTTCAGACAGATTGAAGCAGTTGCTATTTAAGCAAGTCCAGGAAGGGAGGGTATTAGCTTATGCCTCAGGCTTGAACAAGTATTAAATGGTTGTGGTTTTTGGTTGTGTCTTTGTTTTTTAAGATGTCTTTGTCCAAAACTAATAAGAAACATCTATTGCTGCTACACTTAACACACTATAAAATATTGGTTCTCAAAGTGTGGTCCCTGGACCAGCAGCATAGCCTAAACTGGGAACTTGTTAGACATGCAGATTCTTGTGCCTTGCCCCAGATCTACTGAGTCAGAGACTTCAATGGTGGGGACCAGTAATCTGTGTTGTAAAAACCCTTGAGGGTGATTCTCATGCAGGCTAAAGTCTGAGAACCAGCACCATAGAACGTAAAGAACTCCTAAAACTCATTAAGGAACACACAGAAAACCCAGTTAAGAGAAATGGACAAGAGACTTGAATAGTTACTTCAGAAAAGAATATCCAAATGGCCAATAATTTGAAAAGTTCTCACTGATGTTAGTTACCGGGGAAATGCAAATTAAAGCCACAATGAGATGCCACTAACTACCCACTAGAAATAACAAAAATTTTAAAGATTGAGAATATCAGTCACATGCCAGTGAAACAATAGGAATTGTTACTGCTGTGTGTATAAAAATGTATATTGAAAAACCTACTTTGGAAAACAATTTGACAGCATTTTTTCAAACTGTAGATCCTGTGATCTATTAATGCTACTCCAAATGTGTACACATGCACAAGAGATGTTTCCAAGGATGTTTGGGATATTAAGAAACATAATTCTTAAGAAATTAAGATATTAAGAAACATAATTCTTAATATCCCAAACTGGAAATAATCCTGATGCTCATCAACAGCAGAAAGAAAGCAAACTATGCGGTAGTGGAATTAACAGCAAGGAAAGCAATTAAACCACGTGAGCAATACACACGAAGCTCACAAACATAATATTGTTCCAAAGAAGCCTGACCCAAAAGAATATTTATCATTCTATGTATACAAAATTCAAAAATAGTTACTACTAGACTCTAGGGTGCAAAGTCAGCACCATGTATAACCTTGGAGAAGTGGAAACTGTTAGTAACTGGGAGAAATATGAGAAATACGAGGGTTCTGCTTTAAATTTTTGTTGTTGTTTGGTAGAGTGGTAGTTAGATCAGTACCCACTGGGCACTTTTTTGTGTCATCCTTCACAACTGAGTTAACTAAAAAAAGTTCTTGGCCTTGTTTTTCTTTTAGAATCTCAAATTCAGTGCCTTAATCTTTTAAAAGTGAATAATCTGCACATAGGAAGTTTTTTCTGCTGAGTTCTTAAAATATGAGGCTGTTCAAGGGCAGTCTTATGGCCTATCACAGAGAAAGCACTAGAAGCTTTTGTTACATAAGGGGCCAAGGTCTGTGTTTTCTCTAACCATTTAATGAAATAAGTCTCACTTTCTCTTTAGTTCCAAGATAAGTACAAAAATAAGGCACTATGTGGTTTTTATGGATTCTGTTTTTTAAACCACTTTAATGAGGCATAAATAACATACAAAAAGTTGTACATATTTCATGTGTATACCTCGATGAATTTGGAGATAAGTGTACACCTATGGAACTATCACCACAATCAATGCCATCAGCCTATCCATTGCCTCCAGAAGTTTTCACCTGCTCTTGTTATATTTTTTAATCTTCATGATACCTGTGATTTGACGAATAGAAGAGAAGGTCCATGTAGGGGAAATATTCTCATTATCCTTATTCTCTAAAATCAGTATAGTTTCATTTCTTCTAGGAAGCGATCATAAGGACCAGTCTTGAGATTGGGTCGCTACTGTGTATTTCTGTGACGCCCTGAGCACCCCTCATGTGTACACTGAGTCATAGGACCTGCAGTGTACAGGGCCCCTGTTTGGAAGGGCCCAGCACTTGGTTTAATGCCCTGTTTTCACCATTTTGAGATTCTGAATTTTTAAACAAAGGACCCTGCTTTTTCATTTTGCACTGGGTCCTGTAAATTACGTAGCCTGTCCTGATTATAAGTGTGTGGGGGTCTCTTTCCTCTCTAAACCATGAACATCTGAGGACTTGGACCATGCCCTGTTCATATTTTAATCTACATCTTCTAGCACAGTGTCAAATTGTGGGTGCTCAATAAATGTTTGCTGAGTGAATGAATAAGCATTGAGAATAAACCTTCCTTCTAAGCTTTTTAATACTGAAATTTTAAGAGGCAGCCTAAGGTAATAGAAAGAGCCCTGGTTTGGAGGTCAGTCAGACAGATCTGGCTACCAGTTCTGTGTCTGCCACTCACTAGCAATGTAGGATGACCGAAGAATTTACTATCCAAAGAGGGACACTTGAGAGTGAAAGGAAAGCACTAACCAGCCAAGCTGTCCTGGCAATAAACTGGGACTATCCTTGACAAACTGGGATATAGCCACCCTATAGCCATGAAGCCTTGGTTACGTGCTTGGGCAGGTTTCTATCTCTGAGTCTCAGCCTTTTCAGCTGTAGAATGGATACGGCTCCTGACCTTGCACAGTTGCTTTCGTTGGGATGACTGATGGACCAAGAGCATCCAGGAAACAGAAAGGATGGGAATCCAGAAGGAAAGACATTGACCTTGGACAGGAAGAAGTACCCACTTCCACCAAGAGAGGAGAACAAGACAGGTGTAGATGAAGGTAGGTTTTTAAAATATAGACGGTATATTTGAGAAGGTTTCCACCTGATATCCTAAACCAAACTGTTGTTACCTTATATATAGTTCCAGTGAACAAGTATACACGAGGAGGAGCACAAGCTCTGGGTTCAAATCCTGGCTCCTCCGTGCAGTGGCTGCCTGGATTTGAATCCAGGTTCCACAACCTGCTAATTGTTGGCCCTTGAAGTTGGGAAGCACGCTATGCTTCGATTTTCTTTTTGTAAAATTAAGATTGAGAGATGAAACAGGAAGTACGTATTTACAGCAGTGACACTCAAAGCAAGGGCTGTCGGCTAATGTCAATCCATGAGCTGTCTGTAACCAGGCCACAGTACGTGCAGAAGTTTCAAGAAAGCGTGTGAGAACTTTAATATCCTTTTGACATTGCCACAACATCCAAATTCATGATTGGTGGACTCCTTTTGAGCAGGAAAGAGTCCAGTTGTTGAACTTGGGTGGTGAGGGGTGTGGGGCGCATGCTGCACGCTAGCACTTGCTAGTTTGCAATGGGTTGAAAATTGAAAATAATTAAATAAAACCGATTCCTAACCCCACAGAATTGAGACGCACTGCATTAGAACAATGCCTGGTATATGGTTAGATCTCAATAAACACTAGCCTCCTTATTAATCAGGGAAAAATCATCCCGTGATCTTTACATTTAAAATTAGGCCACATAGGCTTTCAAAATGTGCATTAGTAATATTTTTAAATAGCATTAAAAGCTAAAATTCTGTTCAAGATTAGAGATTTTTTTTAAGTCTAAAAATATTTTAAAAGCAAAATGATACTGTGCATATGTTTACACCAACCATATTCTTAAATTAACAGCATGATAATGATGTTGAAGACAGTAGCTGGGAACACAACAGGCCACTCGTAAAAGTGGAGAATTTAGGGGTTTATGTACAGGCTGTTGATTTTCCTTTAAAAACAGAAAGAATATGGATTAGCTGAGCTTTCACTTTTTAAAATTGATCTTCTAAGGAAAATAGCCCCATATTTTCAAAAACTAAAACAGCAGTGTGTGTTGAAAACATATTTATTTAAATTTAGAACAAAAAATAATAAAAGGATTAACATGTCCTGGCTCTGTGAGATCTCCATCTATACCCCAGGCTCATCTAACTTGCCATAGGGGTCAACGTTGGCCTTACATGATTTTTCAAGAAGAACCAAGATCAAGACTTAGACACACTAAGAATATTTTACAGAAAGCTTACATTGTCAAGTTCTGGCTAAATTCATGTCTTTCACTCAGCAACCGTGCTCATAAAGCTAACCAATTCACAATTAATTACCCATCGCAATAGATGGAAGTCTCAGGTATTGCAAAACAGTGTTTGACACAAAAATTAATCATATTTGGTTTTTGAGGGTATTATGTGAAAAACCTTTCTAAAATTAAATTTTGTAGACTCCTTAGATAAAAATTAAAATGAGTCTTTGTGAGACAGTTTATATCACATTGGAGCGTTTTAAGTAAAAAAGGAACAGTCAACAGGATTGAGGATTTTTAAATTTCATAACAATGAATTAAAAGTAATCCATAAATCCATATTGATTCCAATAAGATGGCTAGATGATAGAGACTAGATAGACAGATATGTAGGTAGGTGGATATGTAGGTAAGTAGATAGATGGATAGCTAGATGAACAAATGGAAGGGAAAGGTCTTTTTGTAGAATGTCAACTAATAAATGTAGAAAGATTGACACAAAAGGTACTCTATTGAAGCCATCATTGGCATAATAAATAACTGTGACTAAATTCAGCAATGGCTACTAAGTGAATATAGAGTGAATGTCTGGAAGAGAACAGTGCTTTTGCATGGTCGGAAAGTATCTTCCCACATTAATTAATAAGGGGGAAATTATATCTACAGTAGAAAACTCTGGTAGACACCATCCTAGTGAAGTGACCAGCGTTAACATCAACAATAATGGGACCAACTGACAGCCCGTCTCTTGTGTGACAATGACAATGACATATCACTTCTGTGATATTCCTGCCCACCCCTCAAAAAAGCAAAACCTGGATCAAATCAACAGAGAAACCCAAACTGAGGGCATTCTACAAAACAACTGTCCTGTACTCTGTAATAAAAATTGTCAGTGACCTTTAAAAGCTTAGAAAGTGTTTCAGATCAAACGTAAACTTAAAAGACATGACAGTTAAATGCACTGTGTGATCCTGGATCAAATAAAATAAAATAAAATAAAAACTGTATAATTGATAATAGAGTCGTATCCATATTAAATTTCCTGAATTTACTTATTATACCACATCTTATGTAAGAAGATCCTTACTCTTAGGAAATACACATTGATGTATTGAGAAGGGCTATGATGTCTGCAACTTACTCTCCAATGGCTCAGCAAAAATTATTTTATATAATATATAGATACATATGCACACACATAGTATATGTATAAACATACATTATACACACACATACATATATAACATATATGTGATCTTGGATCAGAAAGCTACCAGCTATCTGTCAGAGAGAAAGCAAACACAGGAAAAAATGTTAAGGGAGTGGACCGAAATGGAGGAGCCACAGGAGTTTATTGTATTACTACTGCACCTTTTATTTATATTTAAAATTTTTGTCAAAACAAAAAGCTAAAAACAAACATTAAGCCTTTTTACAGCTCAGCCACAGAGTAAAGAATCCACATCTAGATAAGAAAGACTTGCCTACATGTGGTCTATAACAATCATCAAACAAGTTTTAACTTTGTGAGCATGGTTCACACGGCTTCCTCCAAGCCGAAGGGCTCAAATGTAGCTCAAGGCAAAAGCACAGAAATATGCATAGCTGCGTGGCGTGTGCATGTGGAGTCAAGTGCTGCGCAGGGCCTGTGGCCACTCCCTCCAGGGACAATGGAGTGAATGATACAGTCCTGGAAGTCTGTCTCATCCGTGCCTCTGCATTTGGCATTACTAGACCTCCAAAACTCACACAATGCTGTATCTTGCCTGCGTGAAAAATAATTTTATTAGCCGAAGGTACCAGGATAGATGACACTGGCGATAACAGAGGAGTTAGGAATGGACGCCTGTGTCTCCACCGGCAGTTTTTTTGTTTTTTTGGGTTTTTTTTTTGAGACAGAGTCTCACTCTTTGCCGGGACTAGAGTGCCGTGGCATCAGCCTCGCTCACAGCAACCTCAGACTCCTGGGCTCAGGCGATCCTTCTGCCTCAGCCTCCCAGGTAGCTGGGACTACAGGCACGCGCCACCATACCCAGCTAATTTTTTCTATATATTTTTAGTTGGCCAATTAATTTATTTCTATTTATAGTAGAGACAGGGTCTCACTCTTGCTCAGGCTGGTCTTGAACTCCTGACCTTGAGCGATCCTCCCGCCTCGGCCTCCCAGAGTGCTAGGATTACAGGTGTGAGCCACCACGCCTGGCCTCCACTGGCAGTTGACACACAAAGCACTTCTTGTTGCTGCTCAACAGAAACCGTGTAGACTATCCCGAACTGTGTGTTTCAGCAGAAATGCATTTTATCCAAAGGACTCTCTGGTTTTTCCCCTCGATACTCAGAGATTTCTACCTGGTGTGCCTGCCAAGTTTATTCTGGTATGCACCTTCTTAATATGAAAATCAACTAATCCCCTTTCATCAGTTTTTCTTAAAGACCTGGTGTAACTCATCTGACTCTGCCCATAATGGACTTTGTACGAAAGCAGCACCACAGTTTTGTTTTGCTATTTTTAAATGTAGTAGCCAAGCCAGCACACAGACACACAGGAGGATACCGATTCTAGGTTTCCTCACCTCCAAATGGTTCACCCTGGCAATTTGAAATAATGTTGAGCAATAGGGATGTCTGATTTGACAAAACAGAGGTTAACATCCCTCTTCTCTTCGAAGTTCTGAAATTTGAAGATTTCTTTTGCTAAATACTTCCGGTTTTCCTTTCTTGTTTTATAGCAAACACAGTGAAAATGAGGGAATATTGTATTCTCCATTTTGTGAGAGTTAAAGCAAAGAATACTCTCTGTTGGCAAGAATATAGTGAAACAAATACTGTCAGACGTGCTGATCAAAGCGTAAATGATACAAGCTTTCTCAAGTTCGGTATATATGTATGTCCAGGTCCTTAAAATTTTCCTGTATTTTGGCTCAAAAAATTCTCTTCTAGGGATCTATCCTAAAGATAGAACTATAAATTCCAACAAAGAAATATATATTGAAATATATTTTTGCAATATTATTTATAACATCAAAAATAGAAGTCAGCTAAATTCTAGAAAGAATCAAAATCTAGTATGCTCATACAATAATGTATTAAATAGCCAAGAAAATAATCTTTGCAAAGATAATGTAATGATGTAGGGTAAATATTCATCTCATAATAAGTGAGAAACATTACCTAAAATCTTGAATGTTTTTATAAAGCACATTTGTATCCTTAAAACTCTGAAATTAAATATTCAAAATGTATACAGTTATTTGAGTAGTGTGATTATCAGTGATTTTTACTTTCATAGGTTTTTAAAATTTTGCAAATTATCTACAATGATCATGGGTTATGAGGTCCATAAAACATGTAAGAAGTTATGGTGCCTCTTTCAATTAGGATAAACTTTTAAGTTTCTACTTTATTTATGAGTAATGTCTTATTTGTCCACAGAGAAGCTCCTAGCTTCAATATTTTTACCTCAGACGCTCCTTTAGCACATTGAGTTGTAGGGTTGTTCAGAAAAGTTTTGTATCATAGTTTGAATTATCTTTCCAGTGTTCTCATTCTCCTAACAGTATCTGGCCGGTTTGAAAATCCCAATGTATTCCCGTTAATAAGACAGACCATATGAACACAGGATTTAGTAAGGCATATGCGCACAAAAAACGATTTTTGACTGTCACTTTTAGGACAGATAAATATGCATTTCTAAAACTTTGAAATCTTTTTTATAAACACATGAATATCATTGCTAAAGCATAAACAGTGTTGAACACCACCTTCGTGTCAATGCAACTTCCAAAGAACCACAATAAAGGTCTTTATATCCAATCCAGTTTTTACAGAAATTTTGGCTCCTACATTGCACAATGGGTCCGGATTTGCTGCCACGTGTCTTTTGGGGAGGCACCTAAGTTGAGTTATCAGTCAAAGAGAAATGGTTGAGCAAACTTTCCTGAGAAACTTGGTGTTTGCCCAGATTGTAATAATGCTTGAGTTTCTGATTTACATGTGTGGGGGCAGAAATGCAAATGACAGGAACCTGGAACAATGACTGGTTTTGGTGGAATTTGGACTTCCACATCTTTCTCAAGCAGCTGGGCTGCAGGGTGAGGACTGTAGGTAGACTGTATCAACCAGCCAGCCAGGGAGGAGGACGGGTGAGCTGCCTGTAGTTAGTTTTGCGTTCTCTTCCTGACCACCTCACTGCTGTTCCCTCTGCCCCTCATTAGAACATGGCTTAATGGGTTTCCTGACTATTGGTCTTTGGAATGCAGATGGCATTTTTGAGCACAAGTTCTACATTGGAGTCAGCAATACCTGATAAGGATATCACTATATTAATTTCTTCTCAATGTCAGGAGGCTCTTCTTCAAGTCTAGACTTTTGAGTAGGTAGACCAGGTAGCTGCCCATGTATTGTGATATAAGGGGCCCTAGAAAAATCCTCTATGTGAAACATGTTCCTCACTGATGCTTGAGGGGGTCATGATTGGTCATTTATTCATGCATATACCTTGTGCTCTTTCCTTGGAGTTCTTTAAAAAAATAAGGTACAATATTCTTATGGAGGTGTAAAACATGAAGTCACTAACTTCAACATGAATTTATCAATTGCTTTCTACCTAATAGAAGCAGCAATGGACACCACACATGGTTTTGAGGAGTGGGTGTTTTAATCCATTCGAAAGGGAAGAACTCATCCTTGGTAAACATGACAACCTTCACCAGTAAAGATCCTTCAACAACCAGGTTGCATAGTCAAATCAAATCACAATAAGGAAATCTCCCATATCCTGGAAAAAGTGTGACTAATAGATAACACATTGAGTTTGCTGTTACTTGGTGCAGCCAGATACAGAATTTGAGCACTATTCACCTGCAAGTCTTGTCTGTTAAGCCAAATTACCCCTCAAGTCCGCTCTGGGTGAGAATTGGTTGAACGATCTTGTGAGATTTGACTTGGAGTTTATTATTTTTGGGAAAAGGAAGTTGAAGAAGCAGACCTGCTTGGTAAAGAGTGGTTTTACCTGCTTAAGTGGCCAAGGGAATTTTTGAGGCCAGCCAGGTCTCATGTATCAGAGCCTGGCTAAACATGGTGTCTGGACCATAATGGAAGAATAATCAGTGTCGGTTGAAAAAATGAATGGCTTTCATACTGAGTGTTAGTTGAACAAGTTGAATTCCGTTTGTTCTTGGAGTTAATCCTTGTTTCAGGCAAACAAATGTCACTGACATCTCAACATCAAAAAAATTCAGATGTAGTTTTAACTTTTTAGACAACTGATTAGAGGCTATGCATTTATGTGCTAAGTGTGCTGATTCTCTCTCTCTCTGGGTTCTGTCTGCTTTAATGTAAAAATATCTACTACGGGCAGGGCCCACCCCTAATATTTTCTGGCCCAGGCAAGAGCAGGAATGGAGGCCCACACATCACATATCTAAATAGGTAAGTCTATAACCAAGCTAACAAAGTGTTGAATAAAATAGGTGTTAACTTCCCACCTTAATAATCCTTCACAACTACCTGTAAGGCTTGATTCAAATTTAGAATTCTTGGATTCTCAGAGTTTTTTGCTGAAATGTGGAGGCAGGGGGAGAGCTGTCCCATGCCCACAGCCCCCACCTGGAAGGTCCTCATGCACACAAGTAAGGACATCCCAGATGGCACATGCAAGTTCTGTCCACCCCTCCTTAACCTCACTAATAGACCATCCCAGGGCCAGGGATACTCACGCTGGCCGTGTTGCCTGGTGCTGTCACTCTTGTGAGGGTGGACTCAGGCAACAGGCCCACACAGATTCTCAAAGTAGGCTGAGGGCATTTGCTCAGACCATTCTGGGATCTTTGCTATGCTAAGTGGTCTAGATCATTGCTTCTGGATCTTTAACATGCATATAATCCACTTGGAAATCTTATTAAAATGCTGTGGGTCTGGGGTAGGGCTGAAAGCCTGCATTTCCAGCAATCTCCCAGGTGATACTGATGCTGCTGGTTCATGGCTCATGCTTGCTACACTTTTGGTAGCAAGCATCTAGAAAGAACAGGCTCTAGTTGGGCGTGTTCTTTTGGCGCTCGGACACTTCACCCCATGAGAACTAGCAAGGTCCAAGGAGAGCTAGAAGGGGGCCCTCTAAACTGTGAGGCTCAGGGCAGAGGCCTCTTGTCCTGGTCTAAGGGTGGTTCTGGCCCCTTCTTTGCCTACGTCCCCATTGCATCAATGTGCTGTTTCCACATTGCTGGGCCCTGGTCCTCCCCTACCACTCTGCCACCAGCCACCCTTTGATCTCCCACCCACTCTCCCCAAGTCAAGTTTCTCTTGGCTCCTTTCTCAGCTGCCTTCCCACTCCTTCCCCCGCCTTTCTCTTACGCCACAAAACAAATGTAAAATAACATTTCAGAGATATTAAAAATGAATACTGATGAAACCGTGTTTGTGTTTTCTTGGAACATCAGCAGGCAGTGACAACAATCACTGACACAGCCTCTCCAGTGCCTAGCTATTGTCTGTGAACGAAATCATATCTGCTCACCCATGACCTGAAATCAGGACTTCCAAACATGAATGTTTGCTGGATTAGAGCAGACTGGGTTTTTCTCCCATATTTTTATTTTGACAAGGCTATAAAAGCTGCTATCTCCTCATCTAATGGAATCAAATAGGCTGCTAAAAATAACCCCTGCAAGTTTTTATTACAACCGGGAAACACCTCTCCTCCTCCCTACCTGTTTCTGTGATGAACCTTAATCCTTCAACTTGTGTTCAAGTATTTGCACTGGTTTTGAGTTCTTTTCTTCTATCCAAGGCTGTTTTTCACTATTTGCCTGAGTTATTTGAACAGGTGGCTTTGCACAGCCTATGCTAATGTGAGGCTTTTGTCTGCTCTCAGATTGCACAGAGATCCGTCTAAGGGAGAAACGCGTCTTTCTTGCTAAACTATTCACACCTGTTTTGACTAAGCATCCTGTGTTGAACCAAGTACGATGCCGGGAGAGGCCTTCTTCTCTAAATGGGCACATGCTCAGCAAGGAAGAGACATGACCCTTTTTCCTTTTTTCTCTTGCATATGACAAGCAGCCCACGGGCTGGGGCCGTGCACTCCCAGGTTCCGTCCGGAAGCGCGTGGCCGTTAGGGATCCCAGCTGGGAAGGTCTGGGGGGCGCCTCGCCGGCCTTGGTCAATAGCGGGATGCAGGTGGGCACACGAGGCCTCCCGGGGGACTGGGGGCGGCCTCGTCAGACCACGGCCGGGGCCTGCGCCCGGCACCCCGGTCCCTTTGTCCGGGGCCACTTTCTGCGGGCGCACCGGGCCGCTGGCTGGGGCGGGCCCGAGCGCGGGCTCCGGGCTCCGGGCTGCGCTTGGCGCGGGATCACAGGCGGGCGCCCCCAGACGCCCGGCGCGCGCGCTGCCTGGCCGCAGATCACAGGCGCCCGCCCTCCGCCGGGGCGCGCCCGGGGGCTGCCTGCTCCCTGGAACGCGATCACAGGCCGCGCCTCCGCGCCCCGAGGGCAGGGAGGGCGCGCGGCCCCCGCCCCTGGGGAGAAGATCGTTGGCTCGTTCCCACGGGGAGGTCCGGGGCTGCGCGCGGGCTTCTCCCAGCTGTCCTGCAGGG
>VBSM01000605.1:17453380-17535452 GCA_008086735.1 Cheirogaleus medius
ACACACAATCACGAGTAACCCTTTAGGACTCTGGCGCTGCAAGGAAAGCGGGGTGCCTAGCACTCCGTCACCTATCGACTGCCCATATACCTACCAGGATCGTCCAGCCCCTTCCCGTCTCCACAGGAGGCCATAGGAAAGCTGGCAGGGGTTCTCATCCCCTGGACAAAAGCCGCAAAGAACCGTTTGGAAGCATCCAAATATGCTCACCACGCCTTACGTGTAGACTAAACCAATGGGATGTCTAGAAAACATACAGTGTTGTTTTTCAAATTTATGTAGGAGATGGAATTAATAAAATACAATTCAAAAAGTGAGCTTATTAAAGTATGTGTTATATAAGATAAAATTCACTAATTTAATGTTCAGGTTGATAAGTTGGAATGTACACAATTATGTAGCCACCACCATAACCAAGTTATGTAGCATTTCCATCACTACCAAGAGTTCCCTGTCTCCTTTGCAGTGAAATCCCTTCTTGTACTTCCAGCCCTTGGCAACCACTGATCAAGTTTCTGTCCCTATCGTGTCGCTTTTTTCAGAATATTATATAAATGGCATTATACAGTTTGTAGCCTTTTGAGTCTGGCTTCTCTCACTTAGCAAAGAGCTTTTGAAATGCCCACATATTGTTGCATTTATAAGTAGCTGGTTCCTTTTCATGGCAGAGTGGTATTCCACTGTGTGGATGTCTCACAAATCTTTCATCCATTCAGCAGGTAGTGGACTTATGGGGCTGAAAATAGATCTACATCCTAACCTCTAGGACCTGTGAACATCACCTTACAAGCAAGAAGTGTTGAGTGTTAAGAATCTTAAGAGGAGCAGCTTGTCTCGGATTACCTGGGTGGACCCTAAATGCCATCGCATGTTTCTTTATAACAGAGAGGCAGAGGGATATTAGACAGACACACGGAGGAGAGGTCATGTGAAGATGGAGCAAAGAAAGAGACGCAGCCACAAGCCAAGGAATGCCAGCAGTCTCCAGAAGCTGGAAGAGGCGAGAAAGGATTCTCCTCTAGAGCCTCCCGAGAGAGCGAGGCCCAGCCTACACCCTGATTTCAAACTTCTGGCCTCTAGAACTGTAGAATAAATTTCTGTTTTTTAAAGCAGCTAATGAGAACTCTGGTTTCTTCACATTGCTATTGTCAATCTTTAATTTTAACCATTCTAATGGGTGTGTAGTGGTAGCTCATTTGGTTTTAATTTGCATTTCCCTAATGGCTAGTGATGTCGAACATCTTGCCTATGCTTATTTGTCATGTAGATTTTATTTAGTGAAGGGTCTGTGCAAATCTTTGTTTCATTTTTATTGAGTTGAATTTATATTATTGATCATTTATATGCTTTTACTATACACCATAATGGACAATTCATTACACAGATTCAATTTTATTATATTTAGGATGAACTCTATCAAGAATAAAATAAAGCATCTTTTGGTTTACACTTTTTATTATGAAACACAACATACTGAATAGATGATTCGTGAACTCTATCTTACATCTCTCTCTTTATCACGTAGTAACATTTGGAACAATGGGACTGAGTCAGAACTTCGTATCAGCTGCAACATCAAGTCTATTCATTTGTTTTGTTTTTGTTGGAGCATAGAGAATGTTGTAGCAAAGGGAAGGAGAACACAAACTGCATGTTTTGCAATATTTGGATACCCTTACAAAGGGCTGCTCCAAAAATCATTAATTATTTCATCTTGGATAGCTCACCTTCCAGTTTTTCAGGATCTGGAGGCTGAAAGTATTCGTCTTCATTTTGAACTGTTCAACTTCGTGCTTGCTCAAAGCCACAAGATTGCTTTTTTATTTTAAACTGCCATCTTTCAGATACTTCCATGAGGAAAGTTGAGTAGAATAAATGTTTTAATATGTAATGAACCTTTAATATTACCGCAAATATGTGCTTGCTGAGATTATAGGATTCATAACAGGCTGATGGTTATCTAGTAGACAGTGTACCAACGAATTGCCAAACGCTGCTTGCATGTCCACAGGCACCAGACATTAACATGTCAGGTGACCTTCCTCATTACTTCCTGGCCTCCCCAGGTGTAGTGTACTATTTTTAAAAGGGATATTATTATATCTTAATAATAACCCCTATTATTTATTATTGGTCTGTCTCATATATATATATATATTTAAAATACGTTTTGGAAGAAGATACAGTTATCCTTCAGTATCGGCAGGAAGATTGGCTCCAGGAACCCTCTCAGATACCAAAATCTGCAGATGCTGAAGTCCCTTATATAAAATGACACACTATTTGCCTATAACCTATGTATATACTCATATACTTTAAATCATCTCTAGATTACGTATAACACCTCACACGATGTAAATGCTATGTAAATAGTTATACTGTATTTCTTATTCGTATTTTTATTGTTGTATTGTTATTTTTAATTTTTAAAAATATTTTCAATCTGAGGTGGGTTGAACCTGCAGGTGTGGAACCCATGGGTACAGAGGGCCAACCATATATCCTTGCATAGAACTTTAAAAAAGAAATTGCCTATTAAGGTCAAGAACAGTCTGAAAAACCCTGTACCTAGCAGATTCACATTTTTTAGGAACATTAAAATACTCACTGTTCACCAAAAAGTTGGAAACTTTGCAGACAAGATAAATTTAAGGGTATTTCAATTTTGCAATGCAGTTTTACTATAACAGAAAAATCCATGCACATGTCATTTTGGTTAAGGGGGAAACTAAGATGAAAGATAAAGAAATATAAAAGTAGAAATAAAGACAGAGCAAACAGAGAAACAAAACCAAAGTGATATTGCTTCATAATTCTCTGTGTGTGTGTGTGTGTGTGTGTGTGTTCGCTTGCGTGCACACATGTGTGTCTCTCTCTGTGGTAGACAGAATTTTAAGATGTTCCCAAATTCCTGGTCCCTAGTATGCCCACACGCTTTCTAGTTATTCAGTTATACACCAACCTAGGTGTGCCGTGAAGAAATTTTTCAGATGTAATTAAGGTCCCGAATCAGTTGACCTTAAGATGTGGAGATTAATGTGGGCCCTACCTTTGGGTCTAGAAGTCAGAAACAGGAAAGCCAGAGAAAATCTGAGGCATGAGACAGACCAGATGTGAGGGAAACAGTGGGAACCATGTGGCATGGGATGCAGGTGGCTTCTCGGAGCTGACAGCAGCCTCCTTGAGAGCCAGCAAGGAAACGGGGACCCGAGTCTCTGCCATCAGTCTGAAAGAGCCTGGGAACAGATTCTTCCCCAGAGCCTCCTGCAATGCTCCTCCCCAAAGCATAGAATCCCCCTAAAACATCAGACCACCCAACATGGAGGAACATTCTACAAAATATCTGACTAGCATTTCTCAAAACTGTCAAAATCATCAAAAACAAGGATAATCTGAGAAACTGTTTTAGACCAGAGAAGGTTAGGCTAAATTTAGTGTGACATCCTGGATGGATCTTGGAACAGAAAAGGGGAATTAGAGAAAAAGAAACTATTAAAATCCAATAAACAATGCAGTTTAGTTAATAGTATTGACAGTGTACACATGTTGGCACCTCAGTTGTAACAAATGTACCTAACAAATGTGAGGTGAGAGGTTAACGATGGAGGAAATTGGGTCTATGCAACTTTTCTGTAAAGGTAAAAGTATTCTAAAATAACAGGTTTATTAAAAAAAAGAACTGGTCATGAAAATGGATAAGTTTATTGTATAGGGCCTGAGGCTACAAGAGATTATAGCTGCCAGGAAAAATTCAGGCAATGGTTAATTAAATTTTAGTATTAATTAGGTATAAAATAAAGAGTATTTTATTGTTGTCTCATTATTAAAAGCTTCATCTTTAAAAAAAACACAATGCAATTGTTTATTTTTATTTACAGAAATTAAATTCATCAATAAATATTACCAACATGCATTACCCAATTTCTCAACTTCATCATTGTTTCTCACCTTAATTCTTTATCCTAGATTTAGTTTTCTTCTTATAATGTACTTTATTTACATTATTTTCTTGAGGATACAGGGATAGCGTTATGGACTGACTATTTGTGTTCCCCAAAGTTTATATGTTGAAGACCCAACCCCCAGTGTGATGGTATGAGGAGGTGGGGGCTTTGGGCAGTAATTAGGGTTATTTGAGGTCATGGGGGTGTCTTCATAGTGGGATTAGTGAGCTTATAAGGATAGACCAGTGCTCTCGCTCACTTTCTCTCTTTCTCTCTCTCTCCCCCTCTTGCTCTCCTGCCATGTGAGGACACACTAAAAAAATGGCTGTCTGCAAGCCAGGAAGAGGGCCCTCACCAGGAACCAAATCAGCTAGCACCTTGATCTTGGACTTCTTAGTTTCCATGAAAAATAAGTATCTGTTGTTTAAGCCACCCAGTCTATGGTATTTTGTAATGGTAGCCCCAATAGACTAAGATAGGTAGTAAACTTTCTTAGCTGTTGTATACCTGGCAGGTGGGAAAGCTTTTGCCTCCTCCACCACACTCATCATCATCATTATAACTACTATCACCATCACCACTACCATGTCACTGTTAATTCTAGTTTAGCTGGGTATGGAATTCTTATATAGCAATCATTTGCCCTCATAATTTAGAAGGCAAACTTCATTGTCTCCTGGTATCTATTCTTCTTGATGAAAAGTCCACTTTAAGTTTAATTGTTTTTACTTTGTAGATTATATATCTTTTCTTCATGGTAGCTTTCATTTTTTTATTTAAAAAAATTATTTTTAGAGACAGAGTCTTGCTCTGTCACCCAGACTAGAGTGCAGTGATCTGATCATAGTTCATGGCAGCCTTGAACTCCTGGGCTTAAGCAATCCTACCGCCTCAGCCTCCTGAGTAGCTAAGACTACAGGCACGTGCCACCATGCCCAGCTAATTTTTAAATTTTTTGTAAAGATAGGGTCTCACTATGTTGCTCAGGTTGGTTTTAAACTCCTGGCCTCAAGTGATCCTCCCACCTTGCCCTCCCAAAGTGCTAGGATTATAGGTGTGAGCCATCCTGCCCAGCTCATGAGAGCTTTTATAATTCTTATATTGGGTGAAATACCATTAGTTTATATTATAACATTGTAAAATGTGGATTCATTTTTATTTGACCCTAGTTAGCACTCTGCTTCCTAAGTCTGGGAAGTCATCTTTTTCATCAGTGCTGGAAAATTTCTAACCCTTATTCTTTTGAATATTGTTGCTGTGCCTTTCTAAAGAGCGTTCTCTGCTTCTGTTACTCCTATTAGTCCGATATCGAAGCATCTCAACCTATCTTGCATATGTCTTCAGTGCATTTTCATAGTTTTTATCTCTTTATTTCTGGGCTAAATTCTGCCTGAATTCTTCTTTCAATTTGTTTATTTAATCCAGTGTAGAGCTTAATACAATTTTTTTTATTACACTAAACTCTTTGATTTCCAAGATTTCTGTTCTTTTTCATATACTCTTTTGTTTTACTTCTGCCTGCCTTTGCTTCTTGATTTCATGTTTTTAAAAAATAAATAACATTCCTTCATCTCCTTGATAAACTTAAGTATACTCATCAACAAGTTATTTTTAGATAGCTCCATACTTTTCTTTTTGTCTGGAGAGATTCCCTCTCCCAATTGCCGAGGCTTTTGTCTGATTTTCTGAGCACTAGTTTGCCTCCTGTACTTTGGGATGATGGTTTAGAGGATCACTTTCATGGGATTTCTTCTCATCTGAACTAAATATGACTATATAGTGGTGTGCTGGTTACCATCACCCCCTACTCACAAGATCCCTAATCCATAAATAGATCTTATATTGGTGGCTTGAGGGCTCTGATCTTGTGATGTTGGCGTAGGCACCAGCCTTGGAGCTACAGAAAACATACGCACAGAGCTGGGACAGGATCGAGGAGAGGTTGGTCTAGGTTTTTAGTTGTGAAATGTATCAACTTTTACCTGTCATAGAAGGTTATCAAGCTTTATATAAGTCACCTAGGTAGAGATAACAATTTTTTTTTTTTTTTTTTTTAGCTTTTTTCCCTCTTTTTCAGGAAAAGCCCTGACCCAGTTCCAGTTTTAAGCAATGAGTTAGGCCCATCCATTGCCTCACATGGGATCAAATTCCTGGCCATCTCTGCCCAGTTTTGAACCAACGCCCTACACCCACGGGATGTGCCACAGACAACAGGAAGTCACGTGGAGGTGAGTTACAGTGAGCAGTCTTCAAATCGGACCAAGCACATCTTAAGATCTGTTAATGATCCTGACATCTGTACTGGTTATTCTCCACTTGACACTTCTGCCTGACCCATCCTCTCTTCTTCTCTGTCCTTCTGGGGAAGAAACCCACTTGGGCTGCCTTGAGGGCTGGCTTCCACCAATGGGAGGCATCAGCAGGAGATTGGTGGGCCAGAGAAGTGGAGGTGGAGGTGTGGTCTCTTTTCTTTCCCTGCTTCAGGGAAGCGTCTCTGGTATAATCTTTGTCCCCCTCCAGCCCCCAACGACTACAGCTCTTCCTCCTCACTCCAGCTTTCACTGGGCACCAAACACCATCTCTTCCCTTTGTCACTTCAGCCCCATGGTTGTAACAACTTTCCACTGTTGCTAGACTCTAGGTCCCACCCTCCTGGGATTATCCCACACTCCAGTGTCTTTGTGGAGTCGGCCTTATTTTTGATGATGGAAAGGTGGGTGGCTTAGCAGCAAAATGTCCTCCACTCCCTCAGAGATCTAGGAACCTAAGATATATTTTCATTCGCTCACTCACTCATTCACATCTTCAACACTGTGCAAGGCGCTGCTACAGACCATGGGGAAGACATAAAACATGTCAAACATAGGCCCACTCATCATGGCACAGTCTCTCTCTCTCTAGCTTGCCGCTCCCTTCATTCTAGCAGCATCCTGATAACCTGATGGTATCTACTGACTTCTTGTCTTAACACTCCTTCCCTTACTTTATTGACGCTTTCTTACCTAACACTCCTTACCATACATAATTGCTCCTCTTCTTCCTCCATCAGTTCAATTCTTGTTTATCTTTCAAATTCATTACAGCAATATTTCCTGCAGGAAACTCCCTCTAGTTCTGGGGTCTGATTGACATTGCCCTGTTTGATCATTGCTCTCAGAGCATTCGGCACAGAATATACCAGATAGTACGCTAAGCACTTAACGTGGATTGTTTTAATAACCCTCACAACAGCCATATGAGGGAGATATTTCTGTGTCCCTGCATCACAGATTAGGAAGCTAAACCTCAATGTGTTATAGTAGCAGGCGCGAGTTTACACAGCCAGCAAGTGTTGGAGCTGGGATTCTAACTCAGGCAATGTGACCTCAAAGACCATCCTGCAAAACCCCTTTACATTTAGCAAACACGAGCAATCTGTTTCAATTCTTGGTTTTTTGAACCCGTTTCTACCATACAATTATAATCTAAGGACATTATTTAACTCATCCATGCTTCTCTGGTGACTACAGGGTGTCCCAAAAGTCACCATACATAGGGAAAATGGGAAATTGTAGCTATTATACTTGCTGTTTACTTTATATTTATTTTTTTACTGTGGAAATGATGTGAGACAAAAAGCAAATTCGAGCGATTTTCTTATTTGAGTTCAAAATGGGTCGTAAAGCAGTGGAGACAACTCACAACAACAACAAGGCATTTGGCTCAGGAACTGCTAACAAATGTACAGAGCAGTGGTGGTTCAAGAAGTTTTGCAAAGGGGACGAGCGCTTTTAAGATGAGGAGTGCAGTGGCCGGCCATCAGAAGTTGACAATGACCACTTGAGAGCAATCATTGAGGCTGATCCTCTTACAACTACATGAGAAGATGCCAAAGGACTGAATGAGGACCGTTCTACAGTCATTCAGCACTTGAAGCAAACTGGAAAGGTGAGAAAGCTCAGTAAGTGGGTGCCTCATGAGCTGACCAAAAATCAAAAATATCATCGTTTTGAAGTGTCATCTTCTCTTCTCCTACACAACAATAAAGAACCATTTATTGATTAGATTGTGACGTGTGAATAAAAACTGGATTTTACACAACCGACAATGACCAACTCAGTGGTTGGACTGAGAAGAAGCTCTAAAGCACTTCTCAAAGCCTAACTTGCACCAAAAAAAGGTCATGGTAATTGTTCGTTGGTCTGCTGTCGGTCTGATCCACTACAGCTTTCCGAATCCCAGTGAAACCATTACATCTGAGAAGTGTGCTCAGCAAATTGATGAGATGCACTGAAAATTGCAATGCCTGGAGCCAGCATTGGTCAACAGAAAGGTCCCAATTCTATTCCACTACGATGCCTGACTGTGCGTCACACAACCACAGCTTCAAAAGTTGAATGAATTGGGCTACGAAGTTTTGCTTCATCCACCACATTTACTTGACCTCTTGCCAACTGACTACCACTTCTTCAAGCAGCTTGGCAACTTTTGGCAAGGAAAATGCTTCCATGACCAGCAGGATGCAGAAAATGCTTTCCAAGAGTTCTTCAGATCCTGAAGCACGGATTTTTGCACTACAGGAATAAACAAACTTATTTGTTTGGCAAAAATGTGTTGATTGTAATGGTTCTTATTTTGATTAATAAAGACATGCTTGCGCTTACTTATGATTTAAAATTCACAGTCCCAAACTGCAATTACTTTTGTACCAACCTAATAATAAGTCATTAGCAAAAAAAAAAAAAGTGAGAAATGCGCATTAAAATCATGTATAACATAACCACATTTAAGAATGTATTCCAATATGAAATGGGAAACTTCAACAATGCTAAAACCACAATTACTTTTGCACTAACCTAATAAATGTACATTTATTTACAAATTATTCATTACAAAATTTTTCCTTTGGTGACTTTTGGAACACCCTGTAGTGTTATTGGAGGCATGAAATCATTCTCAGTCTCAAAAGCAGCAAAGAGACCAATGCCATGTTCCATAATTCTTGTCCTTGCTGTGGAGAAATTCCCAATCAGGTGAGAGGTGGGAGTGGTTTATATTCCAGAATCAACTTTTTAAAAATATTACAAATGATTCTTAATCATTCCTAAAATATACCCAAAGAACTTTCCAGTAAAACAATTTTTCTCTTAAAATTTTTGCAGCAAACCTTAGGTTGTAATCAAAATGATGTAAGGAAATACCCATGGTCATACTATTATTTTTGTGTTTTCTTATCCTCAGAACTAGACATGAAATGTGTAGATACTCCATTTACAACTGATGGACTAGTAACCATGCCAACGGCACGAGTGGTGGGAAGGTGGAGATTCTGGATTCTGGGCATCTTTATGAGTTCTGTCTTACTGATAAAAGTCACCCTGGAAGCATTGAGGCCACACTGGTCTTCAGGGAAGGCTTCTCTTTCTTATTCAAAGGCAAGACAGGGATACACAAAGACACTTATTATAACAAATGAAGGATCTCTGGATTAATCAATTCTTTTGTAGGGCATGGGCCTTAGAATCAGATAGACCTGACTTTGAATTTCAGTTCCACAGTTTGCTGATGTGATCTTGAGCAAGCCACTAAACCTCTGGGAGATCCAGTTTCCTCATCTGTAAACTGGAGATAGTCCCTAATTCCATGGCTACCAAGTAGCTGAGATGCATGAGCACGGCTCTGCCAGCGCTAGAAAATGCCCAATTCTGGAAGAGTTGAAAGCGCTCTCCTGCCTCCAGCCCCCAAGTGCTTTTCCACCACTCAGATGCCCCAGCCTCTCCTAAATGATCTCCCTTTCCTGGAGGTGCCCATGATCCAGCAAGTAAGGGGTTAACACCTAGTGCAGTGGGAGCCTCTAGGATCCTGCTCCTGGCCCAGGGGGACCTCACACATTGGTTTTGAGTCACAGGTGACTATGTTACTGTTCTGAATTATCATTTCACCTTCATAGGATTGCTGGGCAGATAAAATGGTTTGCCATTTATAAAGTTCTTTGCACAGTTCCAAAAACATAGTAAATATATCTCACATGGTATTTATAGTGGAGATTTTCTATTCTGGCCTTGGATCTCATACCTCTTTTTCTGCCCACAGGCTATATTTCCAAGGGGTAACCATCTATGGGGGTGGGGTGGGGGGAGGTGGGGGGGAGCACATGGTCAGTCCTGACCAATCAAATTCTTTCATCTCTTCTGCCCACAGTGATTGGTACGGAAATGGGGACGTGACCCAAACCTGATCCAATGAGACATGCTCAGCTTATGCTTTCGAGGGGAAACACACGAGAAAGAATTTGGAGCGGTCACCAAGTAATCTCTAACGTTTCTTCCGATTCTAAGAACCTGTGTTACAGAACATCCAATATGTGCTACTCATATTCAACTTTGAAAGATGAAAGACAGACAGCAACCTGAGTCTATTACTTGAGTACCTGTACCCAGCAAAGCCCACATGCAACTTTGAGCTTTTCAGTAACAATTAATACATTTTCCACTCTTGTCTTTTTTTTTTTAATTTAAATAAGTTTGAGTGGGGATTTTGACACTTGCTGAAAAAGTCATACTACATGGCTTGATATGATTATCTGGCAAACATGTCGTCAGTGCTTACCACGTGCCATTATTCTGCCTCCTGTTTTCATTCTCCGTTACACTCTGATCCTGCATCCATCCATGACATCCAACAGTGGGCTCCCTGGAGGCCCGGAGCACTGAGGTTTGCTCTCCAACAGCTTCCTCTCTGGGCCTCCAAAGGAAGAGCTGCCTGCCTTACATTTCCTTCTTTATTTGAGCTCTATCAGTGAGCTAATAGTGTGTCCCTTGTGGAGACTGTGAAATCCCCTAGGACAAGGGCCACGTTTTACATATATTCATTGCTTCCTGGGAGCAATGTGTTTTGCCAGAATGGGTGCTCATTAGATGTTGACTGACACTCTCAAAAGTCTAAGAAAGTGGAGAAATATCCATGGTGTGTGATCAACAAAGGCTGTAACTATACTAGTTTGCCCAGTTGCTTGGCAGCTTCTGGGCATTGCAAAGTCTGCGGCTTTCACAGTCATTTGGAACCCTTTGCAGGCATAAATATGGCTGAAATCACTGGTCTCTGAAATGTTAGTGGCTTTCCCTTGATTTTGGCCTTCATAACAACTAAAGCAGGTCAAGTATGTGGCCTTCCAGTCAGTTCTGCAATGGCCCAAACAACCCAAATCAACTGACTGTGGGAACTGTCCTTGTCATGATGACTGCATGGAAAATTATTATGTGCAAACTTTTTTCCAGGCCACACCCTCTACCTATTGGGCATTTGAGGACAGAGTTACAATGCAGAATCTCTTGGCAAGCCTCCATTCAAAGTCTCTGGGACTCATTTCCCAACCATTCAGACAGGCGAGGACTGCCCTCTCTCAGCACATCCAGAGGAGAAATTTCTAAAATTTCCCCACTGAGTCCTTTATGGAAAATATGAAATTGCACAGTTCTTTCAGATATAGTTCCCCAGGGAGCTATTGTTTTCAGAAACTTGCTCACATAGTTTGGAGTTGCACTAGGGAATGAGGTATGACACCACACAAGACCCCTCAATCCATTTTGCTGCCCAGCCAAGAAAAGAATAGACCCAGGACCCATTCCCAGCTCAGGGGATTTTTATATTCTGCAGAAGGGCCCTCTCAGGAACCCCTTCTTCCACTCGGCAGGACCCAAATTCAGGCATTTGATTGTGACTTATCACTTGCAGTTGAGTATTCTGCAAAAGAGACCTTGATTTGGAAGGATCTTAGAGATTACCTCTCAATCACACCAGATTTCTCTTCTTATGTGTTTTCTAAAGAGTGTGGATCACACAGATGAAAAAAGAACAGCCTCGAGTAGCCCCTAGTTCTTTATGGAAAATATGTGGACTGTAATACAATACAAAAAAGCAACACACCGTACGCATTGCATTTAATAGGTTTTATGAAGACTAACCTGAAAAATAGGAATTCCTCAGCTGAATTGTGTCAGGTAAGAGAAATTGTTATGAAACATCAAGTACAAGAAAGCCCAATCGACTCATATTCAAGAGCACATGGTGTGTGGGAACTGCACTGACAGATTTGGAACACTAAGTAAGATATTCTAAGCGAACATTTGAAGTATATCAACATAAGTATCTAAATTCCTTAATTACTGTGTTCAAAGGAGCAAACATTAAGGTGCCATAACTGTCTCCCAAATATTTACTTTGTGGATAAATCTTTCCCTGTTTGCTTTTACTCCTTAGGCAATTTTTACAAAAATAAAATCAGATGAAATCCATCTAGCCACTTCTAATTATGCAAAGGAAGGAAATAATATGCCTTTCTTAATACAAAGAAGAAAAATCACAATTGACTCCACATTCCTTTGATGAAAATGATGTCTTTCAGTTTGTCTCTGTGTGTGAAATTTTTGGTGATGTATTTTTGATACGTAACTTTCCACAAATAAGGGTCTGGAAGCTCTCTTTCTTCTGGAAGCATCTGGGTGACGATTGACAAGAAAAACCAGAGAAAGTGGACAGAGCTGTAAAATAAACTCATTCATTCATTCAGACCTTTAGAATTTAAGTTGCTGAGCAAATGAGCTGGTAACATAAGTCAGACATCTTGCAGTTTCCAGACTTGGTGAGTAAGTCTACAGCAGGGCTTGGGCTTAGACTCTGAGAGAAACTGAGGGTCATTTCTCATCACTGAGTGGAATTAACCTACTTCAGAGGACTTTCAAGGAGAATGGTCTACACTCAGCATGGAAGCAACAGGTTTGGTAGAGAATCCCAAGGTTTCTCAATCCTGGCTGCACAAAAGGTTTACCTGAGGAGCTTCAAGAAAAGCTAGATCCCCCAATATATTGGTTCAGGGGGTGAACTGAGCATTTTCAAAAACCTCTTCAAGTGAATCTGCTGTGAAACCAGGGTTAATTAACAACCACTGACCCCAAAACCACCTTAGAACTTTCAATCGTGAAAGCAAAATTGGTACAACTAACTCTAAGGATCCACTTACTAAACATGTTTCAGGTGTGACTTTCTGCATCCTGGAAGTTTAAAAATCTCTATGACAGAGAAGCAAAGAACACTATAGGAAGCAGAGAAAAACTGAATTTGATTATCTATTCCACCTCTAACTGTCATGGGACCCTGAAACAATATCTCTTTAAGGTTGTATTAGCTAAAAAAAATCAGATGAATGCCTCACGAGTTTTTTTGTTGTTGTTGGGGTTTTTTTTTGGATTTTTTTTTGAGGAAATTGGATGGTCAACATACAGTGTCCAGCATCATACCTAGTTCTTAGCCAGTGCGGTGGGTTGAAAATGACTTCCCAGAAGATATTCATGTCAAATCCCTGGAATGTGTGAGTGTTACTGTATCTAGAAAAAGGTCTTTGCAGATGTGATTAAGGATCTTGAGATAAGGAGATCATCCTGGATTATCCTGAGAGGCTCTAAATCCAATGACAAGTGCCCTTATAAGAAAGGGAGAGGGAAATTTGAGGCAGACACAGAGGGGACACACACAGAGAAGAAGTTGATGGGCAGACAGAGGCAGGGTTGGGATGATGTGGCCACAAGGGCGCTGACAGCCACAGAAGCTAGAGAAGGCACAAAACTGATTCTCCCCCAGAACCCCAGAGGGAACCAGCCCTGCCTACTCCTTGATTGCAGACTTCTGATATCCAGAAATGTGAGGGAATAAGTTTCTGTTGTTTCAAGCCACCAAGTGCATGGTGATTTGTCCAGGCAGCCCTAGCATATTCACAGAGTGAGGAAATGCAATGACCTCTGGCTGCTTCGTGATCAGGACAGAAAAGGAAGCTCAGGAAAGGAAGCTTAGGAATCATTTTTGTGTAGAAGCAAAGCCCTTTTGCAGTGGGGTCTAAAGATGTTTCTGGAGTAGAACAAACGCTCAAACATAGAGAAGGGCAAGCCATCCGCTCACGAAGTTGGAGGGTGCCAGGTGTGCTTCTCTGGGGTTTCTTTCACAGGGAGACTGGGGCGGGATGCAGAGGTGTGACTCACAACACACATCTGTAGGTACCCACCAGAGTGGCTAAATCAAAGTCCGAATCTGCACATGATCACAAGGATGTGGAGCAACTGGAGCTCTCAGGAGCTGCTGTGGGTATGTAAGATGGAAATCAGTTGCTTATTTTCTTAAAAAAGGTAAACATACACCTAACATGTAACCTAGCCATTCTACTACTAGGTATCTGCCCAAGAGAAATGCAAACACTTGTCCGCACAAAAACCTGTACTGGATTTTCGCAGCATCTCCGTTTTTAATACCCTCAATATGGAAGCATCTCCAATGTCCATCAACAGGTAAAAGATAAAGTGTTAGCTATAGATCCATACAATGGAATGTTGATTGCCAATAAAGAGAAACCATCTACTGTTACCTTTCACAACTTGAGTGAATATCAAAGCCATTATTCTGAGTTAAAGAAACCAGACACAAAAGAGTACATACTACATAATTTCATTTGTATACATTTTTAGAAAATGAAAACTAATCTAAAGTGACAGAAAGCAGATGAATTTTCTTTTCCTGGGGGTGGGAGGATTTGGAGGAAGGCGAAATGGAGGGGCACGAGGAAACTTCTGGAGTGTTGAAAATGTTAGTATCTTATTAGCGGTTGTGGTTTCACGGCTGTATAAATCTGTCAAAACTGTTAAAATGCATATTTTAAATGTGTGCCATTTATTTCTTGTTAAGTCTGCCTCACCAAAGTTGTTAAAAAGAAATTCCACCACCTACTTGTAGAAGAGCAAGTGGGATGACTAAAAATTCAGTAGGAATTTACTGAATTGACTGGGAAGAGTGGTCCAGGAAAGGTGTTCTGGATCAGCATGTGCAGAGACGCAGTGAGAGCTGATAGATGCTTCATAATCATGATCTGAATGAGCAGCCCAGCGCTGCGACTGAGCGCAGAGCTTCCCCATTTTAATTTGGTTCTTGCATTGCTTAGGGTCAGGAGCCTTCCGTGTTGTGCACACTCAGACAGAGATTGTTGCTCAAGTCTGCTCCCTGGTGCTGGGAGAGGCTCTTCCTTAGAGGTTGGTCTTTTCAGGGACAGATTCCCTCCATTGTGCCTTTATTTTATTATTTTTTTTTTAATTTCAAAATATGAAGGGAGTACAATTGTTTTTGTTACATAGATAGCTTTATAATGCTGTAGTCAGGGCTATAAGTGTGCCCATCACCTGAATATTGTTCATTGTACTGTTAGGTAGGTTTTTACCCCTCCCCTCCTTCCCCTGACCCTTTCTTGATTTTGAACAATTTTTACTTCTTTTTGTACCCATCAATTAGTTTCAAATTAGTAGGGAGTACATGTGGTGTTTGTTTTTCCATTCTTGAGGTACTTCACTTAGGACAATGGTCTCTAGTTTCACCCACATTGCTGCAAAAGACATTGATTCATTCCTTTTCATGGCTGAGTAGTACTTCACGGTATACATATGCCACATTTTGTTAATTCACTCATGAACTGATGGGCACTTGGGTGAGTGCCACTCTTTGCAACTGTGGGTTGTATTGCAATAAGCATTTGCATGCAGGTGTCTTTTTGATAAAATGACTTCTTTTTCTTTAGGTAGATACCCAGTAGGGGGATTGCTGGATGGAATGGTAGGAAAGCTTCTCAAAAGAAGATAGACAAACGGCCAAGAAACGTATGAAAAGTGCTCAACGTCACTAATCATCAGGGAAATGCAAATTAAAACCACAATGAGATATCACCTACCCCTGTCAGAATGGCTCTCATTAAAAAGTCGAAAAACAACAGATGCTGGCATGGATGCAGAGAGAAAGGAACACTTATACACTGTTGGTGGGACTCCATTGTGTCTTTTAATCCCTCCTGTCTTCCAGGTCTCAGGCTGGGGGCTGGGTGGGAAGAGCGCTCCTGCCTTCCCCTTCCTACTTTACACATCCCATCCTGATCTCCTGCAAAAGCAAGCTCGAAAGCGCACCACTAGCATCCTCCCTTCAACTTCTCTAGTGGACGGGTTGCTTGTCTCTGCAGTTGCGGGCTTATTCTGCTCCAGAAACATCTTCGGACTCATTGCAAAAGGGCTTTGCCTTAATTATCTTTGAATGTAGCCAAACAGTTGGTTTCACTTTTCCATTTTAAAAGAGTGTATGCTTATAAAGAAAGTTTTAAAATATTGGAAAGTAGGAATAAGGGAAAACATGTTTTGCTAGTCTTATCATTTAAATATAAGTGCAAATAACTTTCTAATTTTTCACACTGTTTTTCCTATTTAAAAAGAATTTTCATTATGCTACATGCACAGCTTTCTTTCTTTTTCTTTTACCATTACCCCCTGGCTGCTTTTCTGTGTTATTACACAAGCTTTATAAACATTATCTTTATGGCTGTATAATATTCCATTGATAGGCTGGGCACATTGGCTCATATCTGTAATCCCAGCACTTTGAGAGGACGAGACAGAGGATCACTTCATCCCCAGAGTTTGAGACCAGCCTGGGCAACATTTTTTGCATCTTTACAAAAAATAAAAAAATTAGGGCATGGTGGCACGTACTTGTAGTGCAAGCTACTCAGGAGGCTAAGGCAGAAGGATCACTTGAACACTGGAGTTTGAGGTTGCAGTGAGTTGTAATCACACACTGCACTCCAGCTTAGGTGAAAGAGCAAGACCTTGTGTCAAAAAAAAAAAAATCCACTGATATACCATTGTTTACCATGGTCCTATTAGCAGAGAGTTTAAAACACAGATGGTGACTTCAAGACAAGACAGATTTCACTCCAGGTATAAAAGCAGGAGGACTGACCTGTGGAAAGATCCTTGGACTTGGAGTGGGCCTGAGACTTTGGTTCAAGCTGAGTTACTAGCCGCTGACTTTGAGCAGCTGCAACCTCTGTTTGCTCATCTGTAAATTAGATCCATTTAGCTGTTTAACATTTCTTCTGGCTTTAAAATTCTGAGATTCTGGTATATACTTTACTAAACTAAAATGCCTGATTTGGGCCAGCCATGCTCCTTACCAACCCATGCATTCCTCAGATACCTGAAAAGTAGTAGGTACCCCCAAAGTTATTTTATATTGATTTAAATCATTTGGGTTCAACTGAGCCCCTTTGAGTAGATCTCTTCGGTAGGAAAAATAATTTATTTTAATTCCTTCATTAACATAATAGAAATAAGTGTTTTTGAAAGATCTGACTTGTTTCCTGCACATTCACCCAGGATAGTTCTAATTCATTTCATGTCACACCACTGAAAATGACCAAAGTCAATAAACAAGCCTTAATTTCAACAGTGACACAACAATCAAGCAGCATAAAAGACCAGGTGAACAGGGGCATGGGCAAAAATACACATCTTGTTAACATTGGCAATTAAAATGAATCTTCAGGCTTGGAAAGGCTCTTGTAACTTACATGGAGATCGCTGGATTCATTCCACACTTAACAACACTAAATTTGCAAGATTGTACGCCTCTGAAAATAATAGGAGAGACTCCTGCCTGGCTGTCTGGAGCCTGATAAACAGCTCCATTAATTAAAAGATGCAGGTCATTAGTATATGTTACTACTAGTACTCTGTATTCTCCTTTCTCTCTCTCTTTCTCTCTCTCTCTCTCTCTCTCTCTCTCTCTTGCTGTCTCTCTCTCTCTCTCTCAACAAATTTTATTGTGAATATTTAAGGTTTACAACATGATGTTATGTGATCTATAGAGAAAGAAAATTGGTTACTATAGTGAAGCAGATTAAGATATCTATCATCTCAGTTGCTTTTTTGTCACAAGAGCAGCTAAAATCTACTTATTTAACAAAATCCCAAGTACAATGCAATTGTATTAACTTTAATGTTGTGCATTAGGTCTCTAAGCTTGTTCATTTTACATATCTGCTACTTTGTATTCTTTGACCTATGTCTCCCCTTTCCTCTTTCCTGACCACACCCACTCCTGCCCCTGCCCTTAGCAACCACTGTTTCATTTTCTGTCTCTTGTGTATTTGAGCTCTTTTACAAAATATTCTACATAAAATGAGATTGTGCAATAAATTCTTTCTGTGTCTGGCTTATTGCACTCAGCATAATGTCCTCCAGGTCCATCCATGTTGTGGCAAATGGCAGAAGCTTCTTTTTTAAGGCTGAATAATATTCCATTGTGTATATACACACATTTTTTTTAATCTTCACATCCATAAGGATGGCTATTATTGAAAAGACAAGAGATAAATGTTGGTGAGGGTATGGAGAAAAGGGAACCCTACTACGCTGTTGGTGGGAATGTACTTTGGGATAGCCATTGTGAAAAACCAGTATGGATGTTCCTAAAGAAATTAAAAATAAAACTATCATATGACCCAGCAATCCCTCTTCTGGGTATATACCTAAAGGACCTGAAATCATCACCTTATAAAGATATCTGCATTCCCATGTTCATTGCAGCACTATTCACAATAGCCAAGATGTGAAAACAACTTAAATGTTCAGGGATGGATGAATGGATACTCGGAATTCTCTGCAATGTAACTTACATTTCCTTCTTCATGCCAGGTTAAACTTTTTGCATAGTCTGAGCCTTTTATTTCTTTTTCTAAGCAACAGTTTCTATTTGGTATTTATTGAATAGTGCTATAAGAGGGTAAAGGTAATCCCTATTTCTATATGACAACAAATCCAACTTTAATATAATCACTACTTATAGAAATTTAAGATGCAGGGTAAATAATGCTTCAAAGCCAAAAACATTAGTGCTTAGAAATGTAAATCAATATATGCAAATGGTTATTTAACCAATACCTATGTGATATTATTATCTGGTGGCTAAAAACTTCATATATAATATCACATCATAGCTAGAAAAACAACAACAAGAAAGAATATAAGAAGATATAACCTACAAAATAATTTCATGTCCTTGCTGGTCCTCAACAAAAAAAAATAAGACGTGGTAGGAATCAATCAAAGTAAAAGTACATTTTCCCCAATTGTTTTTATCATTTTTAATAAAACATTTTAGCAAACTAAAATGGAATTAAGTTTACTATAAAAATACAATAACTTCATTTTCTTTGGGTCTTCAGTTTGTTCTTTATGAAAGATAGATGCTTTGGAAGATTGAACTCATTAAATTGCTATGAAAGACTACACACATTCTCTCAATCCAGGAAGATATTTTTAAGTTAGCAGAATCTTAAGAGGACTATCATTCATTCATACTTTACATAAGGTCACTAAACTTTAAACAAGGTCTCTCTTAACTTTGCCAAAGGAGTTCAAATTTATAAACAAAATTATATTTGAATTGGTTTAAATGACCAGAAACAATATAAACTTATTAATTTCTCAAGATGTTAAAAAGAGAAAAAAAATCAAATATTCTCGCCGCTCTGTGGACTTGGAAATGTCTCTATTTACCACAAAAAATGCACGGCATGTCTCCTCATTCAATTACGGAAGCACCTTAGGGTAGAAATTCATTCACTCAAGAGAGCTATTGATCAATAAGAAAATGGGGAAACCCATTCATTCAGCTTATTCATTCACATATTTATGGAGTGCTTCCTCTGTGCCAGGCACACAAGAGAAAAATATTTAATTATGAATTGTTAGAGCACTGTCACAGAAGTCCCCATAAGGCTTCCTTGACACCGCCCCCCACTAATTTTAATTCTCAGAAATAATTCTAACATTTGCTTTCATACATGTAACACATCCCTCCATATATATCATCGATAATTGTTTACAGAAAACCTCCTATGTACAAAAAGCTGTGGAAAATTCATAGATAAATAAGATGTAAAGTCCCTACCATCAAAGAGTTTACCACCTGGTTGGAAAGAGAGACAATGTACACTAATAATAACAGTAAGGGGGTTAGAACTTGCGCAGTGTGTGAGAGGGCCTGCCAAAGCTCAGGGGAGGAAGTTACTTCTGCTTGGGGGCTGGATTATAATTACTTGCTTGATTTTTCTTTCTTCCCTGCTGTAGTGTAAACTCTGTGAAATCAGGGCATGGGTCTGTCTGTCTGAGTTGAATCCTCGAGAATAAATACACACCTGATACATACTAGATGTGCAAAAATATTTGCCAAATGAATGAATGAGTGACTTGGCATTTGACTTAGGTACTAAAAGATTAGGATTCAGTTACATGAGCAAGGGAGGAGATGGGATTCCTAATGAAAGATGTGCGAACCGGAAGGGAAGCACAAATGCATAGCACGACTTCACACTTCCGGAATTAGCCAGTGTAATTAACACCAGGTGCTGCAATAGACAAATCCCTACACCTCACAGGCTTAACACAATAATCTTTTATTTCTGTCTCAGGTCAAGTCCTCTGTGGGTTGGGCAGCTCCCCTCCACTTTGTAGATATACCATCTGGAATACGTGGCCCGCACGGCTGCCACAGCAGGGGAAGAGAGGGATGAAGAAGCCACCCTGTGTCTTAGCTGCCTTGGCCTCTGCACACCGCCAATTAGAACTAATCACATGGCCAATCGAACTGCAAGAAAGGCTGGGGAATATGAAAAAAACATGGGCTATTTGGTGAGCACTGCCTCTCTCTGCCATGCAAGTCCATGTATCTGTTTATTTGTCCATCACTTATATACATATGGATTTCATATATATTTCATTTTCATATATTTCAATATATCTATTTCATTTTTATTTGCCCCCATTTCCTTTAAGCTCTTCCAGACCACTGATCAAAACCTTTACTTCCTTTGTCACCCCCACAAACTTAAAGGTAAATCCTTTGTTTTCTCTAGCTGCTTAATAAATACTGGTAAATAATGATTATTACTTTCAAATCTCAAACTATGCACATGAATAATCTGAATTTTTTCATAATTATGAGACAGTTCCTATTATAATTTATCTGATGTACGCATGTATGTGAGTTTGAAATATGACTTAAGAAGATTTTCATTTGTGGCTAATCAAGAGAAAATTCTGGCTAATGTTTATGTAAAATTAACCTTTGTGTGCCTCAGTGTTCCTCATGTGAGAAATGGGATTACTAATCTCATTGATAAGATTCTTTTGTTTCTTCAAATAACTCTAGTGTTCTGATCAAGGCTGACCCATGTAATGATTAAATACTTAGTTTTTATACATTACACATGTATATGTGTTTATACATTACACATGTTTATGTGTAATGTGTAGAAACCACTGGCAGAATGATAAGAAATTCCATGGAAGTGTCTAGATAAAGATATCTAATACTTAGAATGTATAATATATAGTATGTATGTGGTCTGTGACATTTTTCTGTCATTTTTTCTTTAATTTGATTTTTTAAAAAAATTTCCTCTGAGGATGAAAAATGAATTGGATTAGTCACAGGAGTAATGGGTGAATATTTAATTGCCCGAGAAGCAAAAAAAAGATGGGTTAAGTAAAGATATCTCTGGGATATATTTAAATTCAAGAAATGAGAATTGGCCAAGATGAATTTGCTATGGATTTGAATTAGGCATGATTAGCTAAGTATCAAGCAAAACTTATACAAATGAACAAAATCTAATACAGATTTTTTTTTAAAGTCCTAGGATCTTAGATTTTGGATGCAGAGTTAATTTGCTGTTAAAAAGAAATCAGGTGGCAATATATCCCCTAAAAAGAGATACAATCATAAGAAGCCCAAACAATGGATAGATTTGATTCTAGCCACTTTACAGAGAAGTATGACTCTAAGCCAGTAGTTCAACTTTAGAATGAATCCGGAACCTCAACCTCAGGGATTCTGTTCTGTAGGTCTGGGCAGGATCTGAGAATCTGTATTTCTAACATGTGTTGCTGATGCTGCCGGTCCAAAATCCACATTTTGAGAACCACTGTTTTAAATCCTTTGCAAAGAGAACTTAACGAAGGAGCACTAAATAAATGTTTCTGGACTTCACACCTATTTTATATCTGTTTCTGGTCACCCCATTGGCTGTGGTAGGGTCCACTTAGCATTACTTGTTAATTTAATTTCCGCAGAAGCAATGGGATTGGAAGAATGGCAATGTAGATTGCTTGTGAATAGAATCAAATGAGGAGATCACTCCAGTTTCCAGTTATTTCACAGAATTCAGGATCTGAGAGGTGTAGTAAAAGTTCTCTGGTAAAACACGAGGCTCTGAGAGGGATGCATAGCGTTTTAACCAGGGCTCAGCTTCATCCACTAGTTTTATCAATGGGGTGAGAGATCTAGTTGTAATACAGTCCTCACTGTCAATAAATGCTTGCATTGGCCAGATCAACGTTCCGTAGGGCAGTGATTTTAAAACATGTCTTGATAGAGGGTTTCCCAAAAACTCATATAGAGACTCATCTGTCCAAGTCAAAAATACCTGGGTTAGGGGAGAAAAAGATCAATAATTGAGAGGGATATATCCAATGAATTTGGTAGAAATCAGTCACTCAGATAGCTAAACAAGAAAAACTAACCTCCAAATTGCTAATGAAGTCATCACGCATAGAGGAATCTTCCATCTCGCTTATAAGTAGTTTCCTTTTACTATAAACAAATAGCGCTACTTAGTAATTTTTATTAATAGAGTTTCTGTATATACAATACTACTTTTAAGTTTGATATCATATTACTCAAGTGCCTTGTAAAGTGTGTAGTAAACGCCCAAATTATAAGGAATGTAGAAATGCTAGGGCGGCCTTGCAAATCAGTATGAGAATAAATCAGACCATAGAAAGTTTCAATCATGTTGCCACCCACCAGGAGGTTCACATGTAATAAAATAAGGAAAACGATATTGTTTTCAACCTGCCTGACATAAGTTGTTACTCTCCGAGGGCTTAGTGAGCACACGTTCAAAATCTAGGCAGGAGCACCTAGCCACAAATTATTTTTTAGGGAGAAACTAAAGAGACGAGCACATCTCATTTTTCACCCAGAGCCATTCTGGGTATTATTAACTGGCCTATTAACCGTGCCTATAAATTCCTTCTCTAGGCTCTAAGAGAAACCCACTGACAAGGAGGATATTTCAACAGAGTCCTGAAAAATATTCAGGGCAAGATTCCAAACTCCATACATGGTTAGGTTTTCTTAAAGTACTGCTCATTGGTGAAGGTTCTTAGGAGCAGTTTTCTGACTTTGCATCTTTGCTCTGATGGTCCCTGGGCAATTAGAGGAATCTTAAACACAAACACAAACACACACACTCATTCAACCTAGGCATATATTTGGGGTAGGCAAAAAAATTCTTACCCTGAGTTTAAGGGAATCCCTATACATAATTAATGCAAGCGCTTCTTTCACAGAAATCCTGCGAGATTCTTGGCACCCGGCTCCATTAACACCACTTTGGTCCACTGACTTCCTTCCTTAGATCGTCCTCTAACATCCACTGGCTCTAACAGTCGTATGCATTTGTCTTGAACTGCTGAGTCCTGCCACACTTTACCTTTAGCCCCATAACCCTGTATGTCTTATAAAAAGTTTGGCAGTCATAACCTACTTCTCAGCAAGACTTACTAACGGTGGTCTTCAGTAAGGTCTCGTCATAATTGGTCGTCGTTTGGGTAATATGTGCTATTAAGAATGATCACAAATAATTGAAACTATACTACATTTGTACAAATAAAGGAACAAAGCACACATTGTGGTGTGGCCATCAGGATGATGCCCCCAGACGCAGGGGTGACTTAGGTGAGGGTCACATGGGTGCAGTGAGAAGCTGACAGTCAAGCGCAGTTTCACTTGCCTGCTGCAAGAAGTAGGTTTGGCTTGTTGCACTTTGCTCTGTTTTTTATTCATTGATACTTAAATACATCATTACGATCTTGTTCATAGATGACAGCTTAATAATCTGTACCCATGTGCACAAAGTTCTTGCTAATAGACATTATCCAATTTCCTGAGAATAACAGAATTAAAGTCAATAGCAGTGGTGCAAGAGAGTGATATGAACAATCATGAGAAAAGAAAAGAGATTACTGGACTATATGCCAAGGGGCATTGAAACACTGCCATGGGATGTCCAGTTTCACCAATGATATTAGTCATGGCTGCCAAGCATTGAGTGCTACCAGAGTGCCATTTTGTTGTCAGGATGATGGAGGTGTAGAACACATGATTCCTCTGAGATCACATAGTCAATGATTGAGCTGGGGTTTGAACATAAGGCTGAACCTGAAATCTTACTGTTAACTGATAACACTGCACTCTCCCTCAGTAGGAAGGTGAAAATTCAGTCCCTGGAAGGCTTGGGCCTCTATGCAGTGCGGGGAGAGCTCTTTTTCTTTCTCTCTTCTGCTCAGGTCTTAGGCCAATGCCCTGATCCTCCCTGCCACAAAAAGTACAGCCAATGACTCAAAGCTCTGTGTCCCAACAGGGGAGTTTGGGAGGTTTTTCCTGGAGTAGCTCCCTGCTGTTGCCATGCCAGTTTGAGAGATGGGTTCTCCTATTGCCCCTTGGTAAGAGACAGCTCTTGACTAAGGATTGGGGAAATGAGAGAGGTGCCATTCCAGGCCATGCAGCCTTGGAGACAAGCTTAGTCAGACACCTGTCAGACAAGCTCAGTCACCTATGAGAGCTCAAGGTGAAAACCAGCTAATCCCCTGGTGACATTCCACGGCTCGAGACAGGGATTAAACGAAGTGATCACTACCCTCATCAGCCAAAGAAAGAACAGAAAGTAATTTTAGTCTGTCCCCAAAGCCATTGTTTCAAAAACATTTTCATGAGGGAGTAGGACTTGCTCTGCCAAGATGCTGAGAGTGACACCCAAGGGCTAATCAAACCAGATTCTTTGGGGAGAGGTTGGAGGAGAAGATGGAATGAGAATCATCCTCCAACTCACCATGTTTACTGCTCACTGCAGGGGAGGATGCAAACGTGCAGATTCCCAAGCTAGGCTCAACAGGACAGTGGAGGTGGGGGAACAGCAATTTGCAGTAGACATGCATGTTTCCTTCCTTCTTTAGTGCAGAAGGCTCAGTACATCACTAAGTACTCTCAGGGGTGGTTTGGTCCTAGCCAACATTACCTGGTCATGAGACCATGATTCATTCTGGCTCAGGTAGCATCAAAAAATAAAGAGTCAATGTCCCCCAAGATTGAATTTTGGAAGTCCCTGCCTTCCATCACTCATTGCTGCCACTCCATTTCTCAGATTCCAGGACATTTTCTTCTGGGTGCATTACCAGGTTGAGCTAATCCTAACTCAAGAGGTGTCCTTTGTATTTTCCTACAAACTCCTCAGCATTTTCCAATTGTGTAGTCACCATCAGGAGTATCATCCTTCTTGCACAAATTGTCACTAGGGGCAGAAGAATAATCCTTTTCTCCTTTTATGAATTAACTCATTCTTCTCCACATCCAGCTGCCCTCAGACACCTTAAGCCTCATTGCCAGCCTTCTGCCACCAGTTTTACCTGAGATGTCCGTCTTGGCACATCCCTTTGGTCGTGTTCCTGCCTTCTCAGAAACTGTCAAAGGCTTTCATTTTCTACTCTCAGAAATAACACTTCTGAGTACAGGTCCAGCTTCCGTTGTTTGTTTCACTCAAACAACCTTGCTATCATTTCTCACACAGCGCTCACTCTTTCCTCCCTGTGAGTTATTGGCGAGCACCTTGCCTTCACGAAATCCCATTCTTTATTTTAAGAATCTGGCCAATAAAGAAATAAATGGGGTAAGAGAAAGCTCTTCTTTACAGTAGAATTCTGATTAATAGATGTGGGAGACGGGGCGCGGTGGCTCATGCCTGTAATCCTAGCACTCTGGGAGGCCGAGGCGAGTGGATCGTTTGAGCTCAGGAGTTCGAGACCAGCCTGGACAAGAGCGAGACTCCGTCTCTACCAAAAATAGAAATAAGTTAATTGGACAGCTAAAAATATATAGAAAAAATTAGCCAGGCATGGTGGCACATGCCTGTAGTCCCAGCTACCCGGGAGGCTGAGGCAGAAGAGTTGCTTGAGCCCAGGAGTTTGAGGTTGCTGTGAGCTAGGCTGATGCCACGGCACTCTAGCCCAGGCAACAAAGTGAGACTCTGTCTCAAAAAAATAAAAAATAAATGTGGGAAAGGGCCCAATGTGGTGGCTTACACCTGTAATCCCCATGCTCTGGGAGGCTGAGGCAAGAGGATCACTTGAGGCTAGGAGTTCGAGACCAGTCTGGACAATATAGCAATATCCTGTCTGTACAAAAAATAAAAATAGTCAGGTGTGGTGGTGTGCACCTGTAGTCCCAGCGACTCAGGAGGCTGAGGCAAGAAGATTGTTTGGACTCAGGAGATCGAGGCTGCAGTGAGCTATGATTATGCTACTGCACTCCAGCCTGGGTGACAGAGTGAGACCTTATCTTAAAAAAAAGTGTGGGAGGAATGATGGAAATAGAAAATTACCATTTGGCAAACACCACAGTAATAATTGTTGTGGGCAAGAGTCATGGGTGGATAATAAAATTAGTGGGCAAAAGTATTAATAAAATGAGAAGTAGAATATTTGCAGTCTGAAAGTATATGAGCAACTTATTAACTATGAGGGAAAAATAGTAACCTTTTAGTGGAGAAACCTGTCAGATACCACTGTAGCCAGATGATCAAAGGTAATATCACCCGTAATGAGAAATAGTAACATCATGTCCCTCCTGGTTACAATGCACTGAGAAGGACACAAAAATGCGTCTGTGGCATTCTTGCCAAATAAGACATAAATTTATTCAAGAGGATACATCAGACAAATCCAAATTGAGGGGCATTCTGTGAAATAACCGGCCAGCACTAAGTATCAAGGTCAAGAAAGATAAGGAAAGACTGTGAGTGAGTGAGGAATGTGACAACTGATTGCAATGTGTGATCCAGATTGGATCCTAGATCAGAAAATGGCCATTAGTGGGAAAATGGGTGAAACTTGAATAAGATCTGTGGATAAGTTAATAGTATTGTAACTATGTTTATTTCCTGGCTTCGATAACAGTTCTGTGGCTATGTAAACTGTTAACATTTGAAGGTGATGGGTATTCGGGAATTCTCTTACTATATTCGCAATTTTTTGAACATCAGAAATTATTTGAAAATTAAAGGTTAAAAAATTGTCTTAAACTTACTCTAAAAGTCAATTCAAGTCTTACCTCCCCCAAACCTGCCTATATAAACATTAGGCAATCAAGTCACACACAAAACTACCCTGGCAGAGTGTAATTTCAGGCTTGGTAGTGAGTGAATAGCTATTAATTCGGCAAACATTTATTGAGCATCTACTATGCCCCAGTAATTACACCAGGCACTGGAGCTTCACAGTTGGGTGCAGGGCACTTATTTAGTTATGGGGCTTATGTGCCTTGCTTCCCCGATGATATGGAAAGCTCTTAGAAGACCAATTTAATATTTCTGCACTTTCTACCAAATGCCTAGGACAATGCCATTTACCTAGCAGTCCTTTAGGAAAAACTATATTTAATAATTGAACGAATAGTCTGTTATTCCCTTCCTGCGCGTAAACATGGCTGGTTACCCGTCAGTCCCATTGCCCACTTAAAGGCAGGCTCTACCGGAACCTCTCTCTTCTGGGATCAAGATGCCCTGGCTATGTTGCCTCAGGTCTTAGCCGTGTCTCTGCCCATCTCTTCCTTCCTCTCCTAGCTCTGTGGGAACACATCACTGTCCCTGCAGTGCCAGGCACCGGGGAAACACTCGCATGAAAAGATACGCTTCATCCATGACTTTAGGCAAATTGCTTGACCTCCTTGTGCCTCCCTTGCTCTGCCTCTAAAATGGGAATCCTGATAATTCGTCAAAGGCTTTGACAAGCCTCTTTCCCTAAGTGCCAATTATCCCTAATTAAGAGTAAGAATAAGCTGAGGTCCTTGCAGGAATCCGCTGCTGGTGAGGGCAAGACTGTTTCGGCTGTTTAGTCGGAGAAAGCTTCTTGTGCTTACGATGGTTTTAGTCCTGCCTTCTCCAGGGTAAATCGTAGCTGGCAAAAGGGTCCTCTGCTCCTAGGAGACTTTAGTTAGAAAGTAAACAAAATCATATCTCAGATTCCTACCTCGACTGTTCCCTTTCAAAGGAGCATAATTATCAGGCTAAATAGGGCAGAGTCTGCACAGGCCTTCAGCAATTTTACAGTGGTCTGAAAAGTGCAAATAGGAACAGAGAATAGTTATTTTTAAACAACACTGGAATAAGTTTGTCATCTTACAGATTCAATTGGAAAGACTAGCTGTGTTGTGCCATTCTGGGGGGCATTTGGGGTCAAGAGTCGGTACCCCCCCAACACACACTCCTGCCCCTCTTTCCTGACCCTAGGTTTGCCCCTGTAAGGAGACATGCGACATGCTGTCTACAGGAAAGCCAGGCTGTTCATTGCACACCTGCAACATCCAAGCCATAATTCTCAACAGCACTTTAGCTCCTCTGTTATTGTCTATAGGAAAGAGTTCAACATTCAAATATAAATCTGCTACTCTGTAGAGGATGGTTTACCGTACTGTCCTGATATTGGCAGCTTAGGAATAATTAACTATTGCCTTAACCATGAGACTGCTATAAAAATGCACATCTGAAGCAAACAGGCCGGGATTTGGGCTGAAGAAAAGCGCACCCTTTAGAACAGCTTGTGAGCCGCTGTGTTTATGGCAACTGCAGCAAGAGATGCACTGGGACTCAAAGCAGCCAGAAGACACAAGGCAAGCATGCATAAAATAATCGCATTGTCGTGTGCCAGAATTCAAAGCAGGCAGGGGCATGTTGCCGTTGTGGGAAAGCTTTCTGTAACCATTCTGAATATACGTGCAAAGATGAGTATTTCAGGAGATGTAACAGAAAAGGGAGAATCCAAAGGTTTTGTAACTCAAGGAAGGGTACAGAGAGAGGATTCCCTAAGGACTGGAAACTAACTAAACATATGCATGCTGTGGCTGCCGATAATGGAGACTCAGGCTGTGAGAGTGGGCTAGCCGGTTTAGAGATACAGTATTCAGCACGTTCCGTGTGGGCAAGAGTGATAGAAAAATAATCTGGTTAACACCCCGGGTGGAGGCCGAGGTGCTACAGATGCAGCTGGATATGGGATCAGCAGTGTCCATCATCTTCTGGCAGGGATGTGGAATATCCCTCAAAAGTGTTAAATTGATAGAGACAGACCAGCTAAAGTTGCATATTTAAGGGAAGAAAAAAAGAAAAAGAGAATCTCCTTAAGTAACTATAAAAAAAAAAAAATTAGCACCCAGCATCAGATACATTCGCCCAGTGGAATCCAGGCTCTAAATATTTATTTTGTTCCTGTGAATAACTCCTTAAAATTCTGCTAAGCTGGCAGTATTTTAGCATAATTCACTCACCCCCACTGACCAATAGGCCAACAGCTGGACAGCTAAGCAGCTTTTGAACATGAACTTGAAATATCCCAGAGAGTAAAAGCAGGAGTCTAAGCTGACTGAAAATAAACATGGCTCTATCAGGCACAGATAGTATATTTATGCCATCTGGCCAGAAATAAAAGATGACTTGAAGAACGAAAGGTCACTTGAAAAGGTCTCGGGGGAAGTGGAGAGTTGAACTTTTCTCTTTCTGTTAGTAAAGTTTGATAATAGCTACCATTTATATGTTTGAGCAGATCATGGAACTTTTAAATGGAAATGTTGACAGCTCCACGTGGAACCTCCATTGAGAAGTGGAGCGATTAGTGGGAAGAGTGCTGGAGTGGAAGGAGAGTCGCTGGTGCTCTCCCCAGCTGCCTCGGCCGCCAGTGCTCTGAATCTCAGGTGCTTTCTGTCTCCATTTGCACATTGAAGAAAACACCAGCTGTTCTTCCAACTCGGTAGCAGTGTTGTGAGGATCAAAACAAGAGAACGTTCGTGGGAGTGCTTTATAAATTGCAAAACACTGTACAAACGAAGGGCATCTATGAGAACATACTGTTTTTAGATTGACAGAAAATTCATAGCTTCAGGTGGCTGTTGGAAAGGAACACAGTGGTTTTGGAAGCACAGAGTAGAGTAACTTGTGAGACTAAGGCTCAACTACAGTGATTAAGAACCAACCTGCAAAATAACCTTCACTATGGAAACAGCTGCATACAGCAGGTACACGGGAAGGAAATATAACTGACAAGAAAACTTTAGAAAAGAAAATATTAAGAAGTATTTCAAAATGTATTTTCAAGTCTTTAATACCCTGTAAAATTATGAGAGTCATTGAAGACCACATCTGCCTTACTTTCAAATTAGTATGACATAATTTATTCTCCTTGACAAACTGCTCATTCTACACAACTGGACATCTCCACAGGTAATTTTTTCAATTTGGTGGATTAACCTTTTCAGAAAAAGGCAACAATGGAATAAGGTTGAGAAGCTCAGTCGGGGTTCGCTCAAGGCTGTGACGTCACTGCCTGCTCCACCAATCAAGACCCAGCAGAGAAGCTACCTGCATCAGTAGCCTTTGCCTGGGTTCCAAAGATTCATTTGTATTTTCCTAGAGTTTGGCAATTAAATTGCTAAAATCCCTTCAGTCCCAAGGTTGCGCTTTGATATTCAGGTAATGCTTAACTATTCTGAGAGTTACAGAGAGTGATTATAAAGAAAATTTAGTTTGAAGCTGAAGAGTTATATAGAGGGGTGTAATTGGTAAGTAGCTGGAAATGATTCTGATGATGTTCTCATTCAAACTGGGTTCTTTTGGGAGGAATGCCTAATTATTTTAAGAGAAGAAACTCAGTCTTTAACACAGTAGAATAACACACACAGAGCCTGGATCAGAGATCTTAGCTTGAGAACACAAATTGTTCCCACAGATCACCTGGGGACAGAAACCTATACCATGAAAGACATCTATAGATGTATAAATTATTATTATTTTGAGGCAATCTCAATAACATTAATTCAAGTGAAAAAAAATCACATAAGAGGACAATGCTTAGGAATCATTTCATTGGCAATAATGAAATGATAGTCATATTTTGTTACTTCATCACTTATAGGAATTGATATTTAAAAATGAGTTGAGTTAATGGTAACCAAAGGTGGCTTACATTTATATAACACCTTGCAGTTTATAAGGTAACCACATATTAGGTCGATGGATTCTCGTGCTGGAAGAGGACAGACTTGGCAAGACCAACTTGGATTCTAAATCTACTTCTCCCTGTAAGTAGCTGTATCAAGGAAGAAATTTAATATCTCTGAGCCTCAGTTTCCTCATCTATAAAGTAATAATAACAGCCTTGTGGTGTCATTTTGTGGATTAAATGGGCTAATGTTTCCAATATCCCTAGCCTAGGAGTAGGTACTTGAACATATTAGTTTTCCTCTAACTATGTGAAAGTTGATGAGTTTACAGAGACTTTGGGAACTGAATTTAAATCAATCAATGGGCAAAACTCCATTTGGAATCTCTTTGATTCCATCAGCCAGAGGGACATTGCAGTCCTAAAGGAAAGCATAGAGTTAGCACCTAGCAATAAATTGTGAATTGCTTTTTCTCTTCTCTAACAATAGCAACTGATGGCAGGCATTAATTTTAATGAATGCAATGTAAGGTTCATTCAGGAAGGGTCTGTATCCCTAAGGCCTGATTAGTGCCTGGAGCTAGTAGGTGCTCAATAAACATTTGCTGAACAAAAGAATGAACAATGACTCCCAACACCTGTCTTTTCTATTCCCTACCCTTTTTATCCAGCATCCGTATAATTTACACTCACCTTTAAAATATTTTTTTTCATATATTTCTCCTGGATTTTCCTATCTCCTTGCAAAAGGTTGAGAGAACTTTCTCATCTAGACTAACAATGAACAAGTTCCTTATTTAATTTTCTGTAGATGTTTCCAGTGCAGATGCACTACTCTCCTCTGCTCATAGGAGCTTTGATGCATGGGATTCCCTCTGCAGTTTCTGGCATGCTCCTCAGTTCCTCCAGATGGCCCCCCCGCAACTTCTTTTCTGGTCAGTGCCATTGTCACAGTCCTTCCTCGATGGAGACCCTTCCTGGTCCAGGTGGTTGATGGTCAGATTGGGTTATGATTCAAGAACGTTTCACCAAAAGAACTATTTGGGCCCATTTTCTAAATTAACTCTAACAGTTGCACTGGAAGTGACAGCTCCTTTAATGCCATTTCCTATTTCCCTATGTTAAATTTTAAAAGTCAAGGAACAGTGATACTTGTATGTTATACACACTCATGCACATGATTGTTTTAAAAATGTGTTTGAGGAACAGAGGGAAGAAAACACCCACTAGTAAATTAAGTCTTATACCGAAGAGTAGCAACTTCTTTATTGATTGTTTCAGTATTCCTAATAATCTGCTTCCTGATTTCTGCCACCCTCCATCCAAACCAGAAGGAATGATCATTTAAGCAACAAAAATATAATGTTTTTTAAAAATAAAAAATATTTAGGGTGATGGTAGGAAGTCTGCTTCCATTTTTCAGTGCTAATAGGGTATCTTCAATAGTGCAAGACTTCAATACAATTCACTGGACATAATGGAAGAGAAAAGGATGAACATAAACCTATATTTTTGTCATATAGGACAGGCCGGACTAATGGTTACTATTTTAAAGGGGCTTTGTGTTTATTAAACATTCCATTTACATATACTGTCATAGGTCCACGTTTACAAATGTGCTGTTTGGCATGCATTTTCAGTCTGAGAAAATGCAAACCTAATGGGCTCAGCTTCTTGACATTCACCTCCTTTTCAGTGAAAGGGTTACGTTAAAAATCAACAGCTAAAAAAATTAATTGGCACAGGCATTTTAAAAGCAAAGATCAGAACAAACGTTTACTGTGTCTTTTCCCTTCTGAGGTTTGCATATAATTCGATATTTTAAAATTGAAAAATGTGCTGCCTTATGGACTACACTGAGATTGTGGCCTTTGGAAATTTTGGAACAAGCAAATAAAACTTTTTTCAAAAAGAAATGTAGGCAAGGAATAGAGAAATGAATGTGAACTGTAGTCAAAAAATGCTCTATATAAAAACCCATCAGAATTTCCAGCATCATGACCTATTAAGGGTTACAGTTTCCTATACATTTAAAAGGTCAGAACCCCAAATACTGGGCCCAGGAACATCTTCTTGGGCAGTACCTAGTGGCTGATAATTTGTAGGATTCACAGTCTTTAAATCATCGTTGACAGGACAGTTTAGATGAGTTCTAAGGAAGCTATTATAACCAGTTGGAGAAGTAATGCATGTATTTAAAATACATTAAGTATTGTTATGCAGCCACTCATTGCTTCCAACAAAATAAAATGCTTTTAAAGGCTGCCTGAACCGTGACCGGTTCTGCCTAGCACGGTGTCTGGTGCTCAATAAATATTTAATGAATGAAATAAGTCTTTGCTAATGTTGATTTTAAAAAAAGAATAAAACCAAGCCTACCCAGTTGCTACACCTCTGAGCAACTGGAAATCCCTAGAGCAAGGGAAAGGGTTTTGATGTGGTGCCCTGACCATCCTGTAGGCTAAAATGGGTCATCCTTAAGGTTGAAGAGCCGAAGCGGGTCGAGCAAGAAGTTTGCACTCTCCCCCCTCCCCCCACCCCCGGCGCCTTCCCAGAACTATGGCTAACCTGCAATAACATCCCCCAGCTCAAGTTCAGAAACTCAAAACAAGGGCTGGGTGCAGGATAGAATTTCAACCTCAGTTTTTGCCCGGCACAACTGACTTTTGTACATTCCACTCCAAGACTCCTCCCCGAGACCCGAGCTTTGTGTAGACTCCTCTTAAGTTACCGGGAGTTGGAGCCAAAGGGTATCTCCATCGGAGCTGCAAGGGGTTCCCTTGCTTAGGCGCTCACGGCTATCTTTCATTTCTCCCACTCTCCCTTCCTTCCCCGGGGACGTGAAATGCTGAGATGGAAATTCTAGGGTGAAGATCTGGGGTCCGCGAATGCAGACCGAGCAGAGCCGAGGTTTGAACGACGCCAGTCTGCGGGCAGCGGAGGGCAGGGGCGGGAAGCCTGAGCGACGCCTCGAGCCGGGTGACAGAGGCGGCCGCAGTGGCAGCCGCGAGCCGGGTGCGGAGGAGAAGGGGCGGCGCAGGGGGAAACGCGAGGGAAACAACCAAAGCCCCCGCCCGACGCGTGAAAACCACAGCGAGCTGCGCGCACCCCGCGCCGCCCTCACCCCGTCCGCGCGCCCACGAGTGGCGGGGCCTGGAGCAGGGCATTCCCATCGGGTCCCCTTTCCCCCGGGGACAGGGGCAACCTCACTCTTCCTGGGACTGGAGGATTCAGCTCCGACGGCACCTCCTTTCGATGCGCCCCCCAAAGCACCCGGGACTCCCCCCTCCCCACTGGGGCCCCTCAGTGTTAGGGCGAGGACAGACGGGGGAGTGGGGACGGTGCCCCAGTCCTGCAGAGGAACGGCAGTGGAGGAGCGGCTGGGGGGAGCGGGGCCTGCAGGGTCGCCCCTGCCCCGGTGGAGCGTGGAAGCGCCCAGAGCAGAGAAGGAAATGCCTCTCCACCTTCGCCCCCAAACTTCGGGGCTGGCCGGGCTTGCAGCCGCGGTCGGCCGCGGGGAGGCTGAGCGCGTGGAGGGCGCCGTGGCCGCGCCCCAGCGGGGTGGGAGCGCAGAGGAGGGGACTCTGGCCCGCGCCCGGCCCGGGGTAATTAGGAGCCCCGCCGTGCTGGCCCTGCAGCCCTGCACTTTGTGGGGCTCGACCTTGGGAAGCGCAGTGTCATCAGTCTGCAGGGAGCGGCCAGACGACAGAGCGCCCGGCCGCCCCGGCGCCCCGAGTCTCGGCCGCGCACCCCGCCGGGCGCCCGCGGAGGCCCGAGCTGCGGCCAAGCGCGGTGTCCGCCCGGTGCCCGCTGCCCGTCCGCAGCCGCCGCCCGCGCGGTGGGAGAGGGAGGCCGAGCCGTCCCACCCCCTGCGCCGAGGGGGCCCTCGGGTCTCGGGCGAGCAGGGAAGGAGACCTGTTGAAAACTCTTAACGCCAACTTGAAAGACAATCAAGCCGCCGGAGCAAAACCCTCTTTCCAATCTGATATTTTCAAGTGTCATAAACGCTGCATTGCGGGAAGATTGCTGCTCCCTTAAATGGGCCAATAATTTCCAGCTCTCTCCTACACATTCCCCCGACCGGGGATTTCAATGTAAAGCAATTCAAATAAGTAAAAACCACTTTATTGCTGTTCGAAAATTCGCATGCATTTATTCTGCTTAAAATTTGATATAGGGCATTTTTTGGTATTACCATTTATCGCTTGCCAAGAAATAATTAAGAATAGGAGCTCGAAGATTAATTTTAAATAAAAAATCTTCTCAAATGAAAATGTCAGGTCATAAAAATTCCTTTTAAATCATAACAGCATATAAATCTTTGAAATTAACCATGTAATTACAATGTCTATCAACTTTTACCTTGAGCTTTGAGCCTCTCTTTTTAATCTTCCATTCTTTTTTAATGAATAGCTATTTTGAAATTAAAAAGTACTGTTCATTACACATGCCCCACTATAATAGGGTTTTTATCATATTTGCTCTATGTAAAAATACTTGCTACTTTGTAATTATTCACACGCCGATCCTTTCCTATATTGAGTGGAAAATAAAAAATGAAATAGAAGTCAAAGGTGCTTTAGAGCTGAATGATTTACACAATTCATTAAGGACGGTGATTTTTCAGTTAGCATCAGATTAAATGGTTACTTACTCTCAAATAGCCCTTGGGGAGTTGAATTGCTGGGTAGCAAACAGATTAAAGTTTGCATTGAAAGAAAAATTGAATTCAGAGGTAATCAATAGCATAATAGGGGCAGTGAGTGGTGCCTGCTGCCTGAAATGAAATTACCATATTTTTAATCTTAATTTTCCACTCTGTTTATCTGACAGTGTGGATGTGCAATCCAAACAGATAATGAGAGAGTGGGATATTGACACCGCTGTCCTCTGGAGTGCTTGTTTTCAGTGATTAAATGCTGTGATCTGTGATTACTTTGTGCAGGGATGTCGGGGCTGCTGGCCAGGACCACGGGAGGGGTACCCGCTCAGCAGCTGTAGCTCCAGACTCTCCCAGGTCCTAATGTCTGAAATTCATTTTCCACCAGCAATATTGAAAAATAAAGATTACCTATTTATGTATATACTTCAGCCGCACAAATTACAATAATTAATCCCATTATTATTGTTGTCCTGACTCAAAAACCTTTTAATTAGATCAATATGTAGTGAACCCTCTCTGTAAGTTCTGTATTAATGAGCCAACAAACTTGCTTCTTATAGGAAGATGTGAATTATAGAAAGCAATGTGCTGGGGAACTTTGGAGGGAAAGTATGTTGTCATTAGAGAAAGAAATCCAGCCCCAGTGGCTGCAATTATATAACAAGCTGGGATAATTTTAAAAAATGCAAACAGTGTTCTTTGGGTGTTGGGAGAAAGTCTTCTTGTACATTTAATCAAATCAATAGCTCTAGCCAAGTGAAAATACCAAAACACAAAATTTTAACGTTATGTAAATAAATCCCATAGTCACAAAATTCAATACTTTTTGATATCTAAATGCACCGTGGTGGTTAGTGTAGTTCTGATAAGTATCTTATATCAAAGGCATTATTCCATTTTGCAATGAGGAAATTCACAATGCTTCATGTTAGGCAACATATTGTGGATGCGTTATTTGAATTTGAATTCCCTTAATCCTGCTGTGGGAATAGATTCACAATAGATGATGGCTATCTACCATCTACACTAACAACTTGCAATGTCCAGCCTACACACTGTGCAGAGTCTGTGTATGTTTGCAGACTTTGGTAATTATGCATAGCTAATTAATTTATGCTCCCTTGCTATAATACATATGTGTACCCAAATAAAAAGACCTGAAAAGAAAGGGTGATGGGTGGCACTGACTGTCTGATAAGAGATTATTGCACAGTATTTATTTCTCCAAATTGGAGAGTAGTCATAACAAACAAGCAATGGGGCCACGCCTCATTCAATCATTCCTTGACCTAAGCTAGAGATATTGTCTTCAGTTCCTAGAACACATAATGACTGTATTTTTTCCCTAATCATTTCTGATATGCACAACCCTCTGGTAGGGGAAAGGGAGCCCTAGGCTAAGTACTGAGAAATGAAGAGTGAAAAATAACTATGAAAAAGGTGATTGAGCTCCACAACTGGGTGGGAATTCAAGTTTATTAACCCTCTGATTGGCAGCATCCCTCACAAAAATTCCCAGTTTCTCCAAAGAGCCAACTGGTTGAAATTGGAGAGTTTTAATAAATTAATATTTAACCCTTGAGTGGCCACAGGCAACTCTGTATCTGTATTTACTGATAAAGAAACTGGGGAGACATATGTGCTCATAAATATTGACCAATGCCTGCTGCTTAGTTTCACATTTTAGGCACAGACTAAGGAAATTCCCATGTGTTATATGAACCCACAGTGCGAATGGTACATCCCGATTTTACCGCCTGCTTCAGATGTGCTGTATGCTGTGTTATTTTGTAAATTGCTCTAAAGAAAGGTGACATTAGATCCACACAATAAATGAATATAATCAAGTCCCAATGAATCCCTATGGCAGTGCTGGAATGAGCTTAGCATTTTTGCTTAGAGCCTTTTTAAAAAGATCACGAAAAGATGTATCAGGGAGATTAACAGAGTTTGGACTGATTCTTTCACAGAGAGTTTTAGTACCATTTTGACAATTTATTCAGTATTCAGAAGAATCCATAAACTTGAATAAAAACTACATACAGTCCTGTCTTCATTACAACAAACTCATCCAATTTTTTGATAACTTGTATTGTGTTCTCTAAAAATTTTTTTATCAATACTTGAACATGCCGATTCTTATGGCAATGGAATATGGCTGATATATATCCATTGACATGGAAAGTAGTCAAAGTGCTATTTGAACTTTTTTTCCCTATCTCCTGACTACCTCTGTCATCCAACTGAAACCTAGGTTTTCTAAGGATACAAAAGCTTTCCTCTACCCCTATACCTGCAGTCACCATTCGAAGTTTATTGAGCTTTAGAGCACACAAAGAGAGTGAGAAAATCCAAACCAATCTCTTTCCTTTCACTTTCTAAATCCTGACATGGTCCATCACCTTTTAAAAATAGTGAGCTGGCCTTCCCCAAAAAGGAGAAAGGAAACAAATCTAATGGAAAACAATGGAAGAAGGATAATCTAATCTTTAAATAAGGAGACATGTTTCTGAAAGCTTAAGAAGGGCGAGTCTCACACTGATGTCACCTTCTCCTGCAAAATGTAGGCCCTCCAGGAGGTGAAGAGGGAAATATAAATGCCATTAATCCATTGTCCTCGAATTCTCCCTAAATAGATGGGATTTGAGAGAAGACTCTAGATCACAAGAAGTGGAAGTGTTCATGGAAAACAAATGGTTTGCTCCTGATTGGCGTTAGTTTGTTCAACCATTAACAAGCCAGTCCCTGGGAAAACCTGCACGTTCCAATGAACCACACACACAAACGAGTAGCTGTTACTTCCTATAGGTGACCCAAGTGTTCCTTCTAAGCCAGTCTCTCACGGCCCAGTGAAGAAAGAAAATGTAGTTATCACAGACTCTGGAAATGAAAGTTCATTCTGGTGCAGTGCTAGGTTGAGTTGTGTCTCAAGTACATTTTGCGTTAAGGAAACAAGCCCCAAAAGGGTTTTTTTAAGGAAGGGTGGCGCTATTGGACCCTGTATGACAGTGCCAAATACTATTTTTTCGCCCGTAGAGTCCAGACATTTTTTGTTAACTTTTGAAGTCTTTGCTTCCCTGTAGCATTGGGGTTGATCATGGCAGCAAGAACTCAAAAATAAAGCTACCAATGAGGCAAAAAGAGAAGTGACAATTTCTGTAGAGTTAAGAAAATGAATAGATGATGAGCTTCATAAGGCCTGCATGGAGACACATCTGAATTATTTAGGGCTCTATCTCCCATGCCAAGCACACAGTAGACAGTAATTATTTGCTTAATGAATGAATATACAGATACAGCAAAAGTTTGAGAACTGTCAGATCGTTTTGATTTCAAGCATCATTAATAATCCTGACCTCAAATACTTAAGTTATGGTGAAAAGCCAATCTTCTCAGGGCTTATAATATATCCTGGCTATACTCTATTTAAAAGTTTGTTACTCTACCAAACAACTTATAAGACAGAAGCAGTAGCCTAGTAATTTATTCCCTATTCGATCAGACACTCCATAAAACACAAATGGTCACCTTCCAGACAGTGCCAACTGCTACCCACCAGATGCTTGGGCTCCACTCACCACATTGTCTTGACATTTTACTTCATATTTGTCTTTGTCTTTCCCCTTTAAGAAGATGAGCTCCTTGAAGACAGGGACCAAGTCCTATCTTATCGCCCCCTTCCTTGGCATACAGGATGCCTCACAAAATGTTGAATGAATACAAGCCTTGTGTGGTAGGATTGCAAAATCTTATCCTGAGCTGTCCCTGGTTAAAAAATAAAGGTACATGGCTGGGCGCGGTGGCTCATGCCTGTAATCCTAGCACATGGGAGGCTGAGGTGGGAGGATTGCTCAAGGTCAGGAGTTCAAGACCAGCCTGAGCAAGAGTGAGACCCCTGTCCCTACTAAAATAGAAAGAAATTAATTGGCCAACTAAAAACATATGTAGAAAAAATTGGCCAGGCATGGTGGCGCATGCCTGTAGTCCCAGCTACTCGGGAGGCTGAGGCAGAAGGATCGCTTGAGCCCAGGAGTTTGAGGTTGCTGTGAGCTAGGCTGAGGCCACAGCACTATAGCCTGGGCAACAGAATGAGACTCTGTCTCAAAAAATAAATAAATAAATAAATAAATAAAATAAAATAAAGGTACGTAATGCCCCTTTGGTAATTACATTGCGATCTCTTTCTGTTTCTCAGTGTCCCCTGGGGAAGGCAGTTACAGTCAGGGTCCCCTTTTCTCATCTATGAAATGAAAGCATAGTTCTAGGTAACTTCCACCTCTGAAATTCAATGAAAGATATTTTTCTCGAAAACTCAGCACCTGACTAGATTTGTTCACTAAGTAAACATTTTTGGAGACTGTAGTAATTTTAGAGTTTTCCAAATCATCTTTTCTTTTATTCCATGTAGAAAAGCCATAGCATGAGAATAGCTTTCCAAATTACAGTTTCTTTCATTGCATGTGGAAAAGCCACAGGAAAAACATGTTTTCTGTACAGAAACATAACTATAATATGTATCTACATAAATGGCTTCACATTTAAATGTCTGTGAATAAATCTTTCTATTTGATTTTTCTCTAAGACCTCTCCATGAGGCCTGTCTGATTCTTTCAGCCAGAAAAAACCTATAGCACCCTGTCAGTCTTAACGCAGAGATGAGGCCCATTCTGCTGTTCACCACCATGGGTGTCATGGTGGCCAGCCTCCAAGATGGCCCACAATAATCCCCACCTCCTAGTCCTCACGTCCTTGTGACTTCTGCTTCCACACTGTGCCAGAGCTATCTTTGTGCTCAATAGAATACAGAGAAGTGATGTCATGTTGCTTCCTAGATTGGGTTATAAAAGACTATGGCTTCAGGCCCATATTCACAGTCTATCTGTCTGTCAATCTGTCTGCCTTCCTTTGCTGTAGGGGAAGCCAACTGCCATGTTGTAAGCTGCCCTCTAGAGAGACCCACATGGCAAAGAACAGGAATTTTCCATCTAATACCTCACAAGGAACTGGAGAAGCCAGCTGCCATGTCGTAAAGGCATTCAGGCAACCTACGGGGAAGCCACAAGGCAGAAAACTGACATCCCTGCTCACAGCCAAAGAGGACCTTAGGTGTACCAACAACCACATGGGTGAGCTTGGAAACAGAGCTTCTCCTAGTCGAGCCTTCAGATGAGACTGCAGCCCTGGTCTAACTTAATCTCAAAAGAGACGTTGAGACAGAATCACCCACCCAAGCTGCTCCCAGATTTCTGCCCACAGAAACTGTGAAATGTTTGTTGTTTTAAGCTGCTACATTTTGGCATAATTTGTTACACAGCAAGAACAGGTATCCAAGTATAGGCATCAATTTCAGTATCATGCAAATACCAATTGCATATCTTCAGAATCCTTTTTATTGTTACAAACCTTTTCTGCCTGCCTTAGTAGGTATGGAGTCTGAGTATTCTAAGATGTGGAGTCTAAATTAACAGTATCCTAAGATGTGGAGTCTGCACAGTCAACATAATGGTTTTTAAAGTTTGTGGCAAAATGTCTTCTTGCAGAAGCTTCTGTCTCTAATATTTAAGTCCAAGGACGGCTTTACTGGGACCTATCTTTATAACGGCTCATAGAAATGTGATCCAGATCAATAACTATTTGATTTCTGGTCAATTAAAAAAATCATGCATGTATCCAATACACTTACAAGTTGAACGAGAACAGGATAAACTACAACACACTTATGTAAGTGAAATCCTTGATGCTATTCAAGACTCTATTTCCTTTTTAAATTCTACAAAAATGACAACGTGACAAATATTTACACACAAATTACAAAGCATGCAACTGATTTGGGGCTTTGCTAGAATAAATGTAGCACATTTTTTCAGAATGTAGAACTAGAAATCAATTCCAGTTTGAATATAAGGTATTTTCCTTATCATCTTAATCTGAATGTGAAACAATAGCTATAAATTTATGGCAATGCTAATAGTGACTGTTTACTGAGCAACTTATGTGATTTATACACACATTTTCACATCTAATTCAAACTTCCCTTTGAGTTATATTTGAATAATAGATATTACGATCCCATTTTATGGATGTAAAATTGAGGCTCAGAGGGTCCAGATGATTTTCACACAGCTAGAAATAATGGACTCAGGATTCAAAGCCAAGCTTCTCTGAGTCCAAGGTTCACATTCTTAGTATTATGCTATATTGCCGTCCTATATTATTATTTATATTAATTTTATTAATGACAATATATTAGAAATTATTGAATTATTTAGTACTTATAGCAAATCCATTAACTACCACTAACAACGACAACAAAATCCTCATGTTTAGAAAGATTTTATGTTAAGCTCAAGGTGAGAAAAAGAGCTCCATTTACTGAAAAGACACTCAAAAAGGAACAGAGAAAGGATGATGTTTTTGAGCTTCTGAACTCTCCCTACCCAGGAGAGAAAGAGGGTGTCAGCATTTTATGGATACACTTTCATCACATGCCTGCATTTTATGGCTGTCACCCTCACCCGAGTTTTAGAGTTGGCCTTTTGTCTCAGAATATCATTTCCCTTCAATGTTCCCATTGAGGGTAAATATGATTTTAATATATTTCTGAGTATTCAATGCCAACCTTTAAAAAAATCTATACACATATAATTAGATTTTTTTTTCCCCAGGGGAGAAGGCCATTTATGTTATTCATCTTCGCTTGGAGTCTGAGCTGGAGTCCTTTGGTTTTTCTAGTTAGGATTCAAATCAGGCAGGTTCATCAGAGAATTTCCGGGCGGCAGTCATGTTGGCGTGGGGTAATGTTTGTTACTCAGACTTTCAGGGTGATGGGTAAAAAGGTGGGTGGCGCGGCTCACTGACACTCTTTAGCATGTCAGCATCTTCTGACTATGCTTTGTCTGCTGCTCCTGCCACTCTGCTCACATCACAACTGCGAAAGGCATCAAAGGAAGACGGAAAGAGAAACAATACGACTCATGGAATCATACACAAAAAGGAAGTGTCTGATCATTTATGAAAACACATATTAAGTAGGGGCGAGCATCACCTCCTACTCATCAGTCCCAGTAGTAACAGCCTGTCTTTTAACAATCAGAGAGAAATGGAATTGGATCTTTGGTTTTTTGTGCTACTCTGTGTGTGTGCGTGCTTGTGTGTGTGTGTGTGCGTGTGTGTGATTCTTTAAGTAAGAAGTGCTGCAAATTCACTGAATAGTTAAATAATGTGATTCTGAAGTGTTTCTTTTTCCTTCATATTACAGTGAACTGCCCCATTTTGGGGATGATTTGCTACAATATTACTGCCAGTGCAATGTATAAATATCTTTGGCAAATTGAGAGTATAAATGTTTTTCAAATAACTGTGCCTGGCTCATCTCTGCATAAGATCTCTATCTTAGGTGTCTTAAGTTCATTCTCTTATTTCCTCAGTTTTTGTTTTGTGTTACTTTCTTCTTTTAAACACAGTGTTTATTTGTACCTTCCTGCCACTGTCCCCATTTTAAAGATGGAGAAAGATTTAAAACATTCGCACTTTATTCAGGTTCATGAAGAAAAATCCCATAGCCTAGGTTTATAATATCCCGATTTACTGCGCCGTGTACCTAGATGAAAACAGTCTATATATTCTTTACGCGCCGTTGCTCCAGAAAGGATAAAAGTGATCCCCGAATAATCATCGACAACAATCTCTAAGAAAAAAACATTATCTTGACTCAGGCAATTTTATTGATAGCAAGGATCACATTAAAATAGAAAAATTAAATCAATGATTTCTAATTAAATTGGTATTAGAATATACTTTTTATTGTTTCTGTTTTATAAGCAGATAAAGTAAATTTTGTTTCCATTTGTCTTATTTTGGGGAGGTTTACACAAACTACATCTATTTTATTGAATCAAATCAAGTTTAGTATAGTTTAAAACACATTAAAATACCTTTCTGATATTTTTTAAAGGACAAAATCTTAGGCTACCTTGAATATTCTACTTTACTTACATAAGTTTATAACTTAGATTAGTAAATTGATAGTTAATAAACATCATTTCAACCAGAGGGCTCCAGACATTTTTGATAGTTTATCCCCCTAATTAAGGCAATCTGAGCATGCACCCAACCTAAGCATGTTTATTGTCATAAAGTATACACATGCACTACTTCATATAGTAAGTATTAGTAAAGCTCAGTTCCTTTCTTACCTTTTAGATTAAAAATATTAGTAGAAGTTATGATTTTCTTCCTGCATCTCAAAGGATGATTTTGGACATGTTCCATTTTGGAGACAACCGATGTAAACTGTTGTAGAGTTTCTACTTTTCAAGTGAGATTCCTTCTTTTGCTTTACTTAAAATATTTAAACTCTGTCATTCATGTACTTAAATTACATATATAGCTTTTTAGCTGTCATTTTGGTATTTATATAGCTTTACTGCAATGTAAGTGTGAAAATGAGCACCACAACATTAAAGGACTAAAATGCAATCCAGTCTTTTGACCTAAAAGTAAAATGTGATTAAGTGTATGTGAATCAGAGTGTCTATTCATACGACACAGGTGTCAGGACTGAGGGAGGTGGAGAATATAAGAATTGTCAAGTATCTGAAGGTCTCCAGTGAGAAAGAGGCTTCAGCTTGTTCTGTATATCTTTCTAGAAAGACCATACGGGATCTAGTGGAAGTTACTGAGAGGCAAACTTTGCTCAAGGAAGAACATTTTAACTTAAAGATTTATTTAAAATATAGGCTGCCCTACTGTAGACCACCTCGTCCCCTGACACAATCAGGTACTTATCTAAGTAGGATTTATAGCTGTTGGGAATTTGTAGATAGATTCCTGCACAGCATGGAAGTTGGAGCAGGTAATCTCTAATATTCCTCTTAATTAAGTCCTGTGATTTTATAATAATAATCATAGAACAATTCTCTAGAAGACTGGCGACTTGGAATCCCTTTGCCACAAAGAGATATAATGACTGTCTTCAAGTGAGTGAAGGTAATAAAGGAGGCAGAGGCTGGAGAGAGGTTCTGCTGGTCCAGAACCACCAGAAGAAACTCAATTTCAATCGGGCAAAAGAAACCCTTGGGAGCCTGATTCATGAGACATTGTATTAAGTCAGTTTGGAAAGGTTCTCCTGTAAGAGGGAATAAAAAATTATCCATCTGGGAAGGTCTGAACTTAACAGGCAGGAGTAAGCTGATCTCACAGAATCCTTTGGCTCTGTGGTTCTATGGGTCATTACAACCATCTGCTATGGTTAATTAACTAAACTACTCTCTGCACTTTCCCCCCAAAGAAAAGAAAAGAAAACTTTTAGCGACGAACAGAGGAGGAAGTGTCATTTTGATGCTTCTATGACTTGCTTCTTTTGTTCATGAGAAATTTACTCTGAGTCAGTGGGCAGGAACAGGCTAATAATGTATTATCTTAGGGGAAAATAAAAAGAAATATTATGTCGCATGATTCCTTACAGAGCCAGAGCCAGAGCCAGAGGCTGTGTGTGAGTTTCTGGTCTGTTCAGTATCTTACAAAAATAAATACGCTGGAAAAGAAAGATAAGATGAAAGTTCCATCACTTATAAGAGGCAGAGAACTCCTGGATCCTTCTTCCCGGGTGATAAACAGGCAGCACATCCAGTGAATAGTTCTACTTACTGAGGGTTTCTGGGAGCAGAAATCAATGCTGTTGCTTACGGGGCAGGTGCAGTGCAAATAAAGGCCCTCAGTGCTGTCCCTGGGCTCAAAGAGGCATGAGATCACACAGTTCACACGGGCCACAAGAAAGCTGCCAGCTCTGCCCATCTGGAGGCCGCTGTTGTGATCAACTCCCCAAAGGAATGGGTACCCTGCTCTTCTGCCTCTGCGATGCAGCTCACAGCTTCCTTCCTCAGCAGAGGCAGGGAAAAAGCGAACATTCTGTTTTTCAGGGCTTGTCCAGAGAGCTTTGCCTCTGGCTGGTACAAGGCTCAAAGAAGAAAGTGCCAGTTTTACCAACTGGATAGTTAGTGTTAGCTGCATGATGCTCCAATGGTTAGTAACCAAAGTTGGGGTAATTTGCCCTACAAAATGAAAACTTGCATGTTTCATGCATGCCAACGATCAGGGTAAATGCAATCAAAGACCTTGCATTCAATAATTATTTCAATACCAAGAACAAGCCAAGTAATGATTTAAAATGTGGATTCCTTAAGATGTTGCCTAGACTATTTTATTAATCGCCTTTAATTTGCTACAAATCACAAATATTGCTTAAATATGTACATATGTTTATTCTCCAGTTGTATTTAAAGTAAATCCCTTATGTCATGTGAATATACTATATATGTTCATTGAATCGATTTCAAAGTTTATGATTTTAGAAAAGTTAGAATTATTTTTGATTTAGAGTTTTAGTGGTCTCTCATAATTAAAACAACAATATAGAAAATAACAGTAAATTCTATGGTCTGTCTTCTCTAACTTTGACAATTATTAAAATTCAGTATCTAATGGTGTGTCTTAAGGTTTAATTGAGCTTTATTGGTTTTATCCCAATAATTGAAAAATTATAATTTCTTAAGCAAGAACTGAGCTAAAGTTTACCTTTGTGCAACCTATAAAAAATATTTTTGGCAAACCCAATGAGTCTTGCCAGGGTGTCCAGGGCTAGACAAGTGAAGTAGGGTTTATGCAAACCAAACTCATGAAAGACTGATGTATAAGCCATCAGCGATGAGGATGTAGCTTCAGATGAATGGATGCAATCATATGTCTCAGTCATGTCCATACATTTGACTGTCTCTCAGTCTCCTTGGACAAGCTCATTGTGATCTGAATCTTATGGTTTTACTTTCAAAGAGTAAGCTTGTGTCTAATTTCTGGGGATATCTTATTTTAGATAGTGATTCCATCAATAGTAAAGCATCAATTATGAACATAATACAGAAGATGAAACTATTACTACAATAGTCATTTTAAAAAATAGGTGTAATTTACATATTATAAAATTCACCCGTTCTAAGTGTGCAATCAATGATTTTCAGTAAATTTACAGAGTTGCGCAATTATCCCCACAGTCCTGTTGCAGAACATTTACATGGTTCCAAAAAGATCCCTTTGGCCTGCTTGCAGTCAATCCCTGCTCCACCCCCCAAACCATAGGCAACCACTAATCTGCACTTTGTCTCTGTGGATTTTCCTTCAAGGGACATTTCATGCAAACATAGTCATACAATATGCATATGCATGTAGTATTTTGCATCTAGCTTCTTTTACTCAGCATAATGTTCTTGAGGTTCATCAACGTTGAAGCAAGTATCAGTACTTATTTCCTTTTAATTGTTGAGTAATATTCCATTGCATGGACATATCACCTTTTGCTTACCCATTCATCAAAACTGGGATGGGTATATACAAACATAATGAGTAAGATGTGCAACGTATGGGGTATGGTCATGCTTGAGGCTCTGCCTCGAGGGGGGAGGGGGGCGTGGGCAATATACATAACCGTAATATTTGTACCCCCATAATATGCTGAAATAAAAAAATAAAAACAAAACAAAACAAAAAAAAACTCAGCTCAAAACATCACCTTCTTTGAAATCAGTCTGACCCTCCGCCACTCTCTCCCCAGGGAGTTAATGCTGCTTCCGCATAGTTCCTTTATCACAGGGTTTCTCAATCTGGACCTCACTGACATTTTGAGCGGGATAATTGTTTGCCAGGGCAGCTCTCCCGTGCACTGCTGGGTGTGTGCAGCTCCCTGGGCCTCTACTCACAAGGTCCCAGTAGCATCCCCATCTCCCCGAGTTTGACAACCCAAAATAGCTCCAGCCATTGACAAATATCTCTGTGGGTGGAGTCCCAGAACTGCCCTTGGTGGAGAACCACTGCCTTATTATAGTTAATGTCACAACAGAACTCATTACACTGTATTAACACAACCCTTGTCTAGCACTGGGCCTGGCACATCGTGAGCGCACAGAAAACATGAATTCAAACACACAGAGAAAATAAGAATGTGATCTTCAGAATCAGACAGGGTGTTGCTCTCTTCTGTAACACTTACCAGATGTGAGATGCTGGGAAATTAGTTGGCCTCCCCAAGCCCCCGTGTCTTCATTGTAAAATGGGGTAATGATCCTGTTGGGGTTATGGTGCAGATTAAATGATGCATTATCCGTGATGCATGCTTTAGGGCAGAGAGAAAATACTAATGGATGGTGCTACAGAGAGTATTCTCTGCTGTTTGATCACAGAGGTCCCATTTTATTCCTTCCCCATTATTGGGACTGTGCACAGTGCCTGGTACAGAGCAGTTGCCACGACACTTGTTGGCTGGGGCGAAAGGGATGCAGTGAAGGTATTTGTGTGCAAATCCAACACACAGGGAAGGGGAGTGGACGTGAAGAAAGCTGCCAGCAGATGGCCTCTTCCTGCTTTATCTCCTTTGCCCCGGCTCTCCTGCCATCATCCCGTCCCTGTGTTACTTTCAGCAACTTGGGAAAGAAAATCAGCAGCCGAATTCGATGCAGAGCAATCCGGGTGGTATAATATGCCTTTTATTCAAAGAGAAGTGTGGATGTGTTTCACTTTCCCTACCGGATTACAACCTACCTGAGGGCTGACGGTATTGTGGCTTGTTTCATTTAAATCTCTCTTTTCCAAAACCATAGTTTGTGACACGGATGATCAGTAAATGAATAAATGAATGTCTGATGTTGATAAACCTACCGTTCAGTGGACTGGTGTTTTGTAGAGCTTTTCCTATTATGCTAGGCTATCGGTGATGTCCTGTTATGTTCTCTGCCACAAACCCATTGTGCTCCCGTGGCGAGATGACTGACTAGAGTTAGAGTCAGAATCTGGGGTTCTGGGGACAGCCCCAAAAAGATGCATTCAGCTTCAGCAGAACTAGCTTTTTCTAGTTAGTTTTTACTGATCTAAAAAAAATCCTTTTTTTCAATAGCATCATTGTGAGCAAACCAAGTTAGGTGGCAACAGTTGACTCAGAGTACAAACAAGAAAATTAAATGGAGACCCACCAGAAGGTGACAGTGGGGAGGTAGAAAGGAACCTATATTTTAAGGCAATTTTTCTCAAAGTGCAGCCTTTGGACAACCTACCTGAGGATCACCTGAGGAGAGGTGCTTCTTAAAAACACAGTTTCCTGGGCACCCCATGCGACCTATAAAATTAGAAGATGTTGGGGAAAGACCTCTCCAAGCTTCCTTTTTTTATTTTATTTTAAATGCACACTAAAATTTGAGAACCACTGCTGTAAAGAAAAGAGAATTCATTGCATATAGTCAACTTCTACTGAGTCTTATTCTACATGGTTTGTGACATTAGGCAGTTTCAGTGTTCTTAGTGGATATTTTAAGGTCTCAAGAGACATCATAGTGGCGTTAGAAAAAGAGCTCTGGTTCGCAGTAAGAGGACCCGGGAACTGGTCCTGTCAATGTCTGTGCTTTGGGCCAGTCAGAACCTCTTTGGTCTTCAGACCCCTCACCTGCTGTGAGAGCTGTTGGTCTTTCTGAATGATCCAGATGTTCTCTGATGGCCCCAGAAGTCACTGGGGCCCTGATCTTCAAAACCCTCTCTGCTATTTTTTAAACAAACAACAATAATAGCAAACATTTATATACACTAATTCATTTTATCCTTCTCAATGACCCTGTAAGGCAGGTTAACCCTGTTGTACAGATAGTAAAACTGAGGCCCAGGGAGGTTAAGCAGTTATTCAAGGTTGAGCAGCTAAATAAACAACCAAAAAGTTAAGTTTTACATCTATAATAATAATTTCTATATTTAAAAAATCAAAATATCTCTAATTTCAAAATAGTAGAAAGCATGATGGACAGGGAGACGAGACCTGGGTCTAACCTGAGCTGCTGTTATTAATAGTAGTTGTATGACTATGGCTGGTCACTTAACTCCCTGGTTCTTATTTCTTTCTCAGTAAAATGACATTCTAGAACATTCTAGGGTTCCTTCTGGCTCATAAAAATCTCCTCGTGCTTTCCTCATTAGTCTTCCTTAATGTATTTTGTACATTTGTTATGCTTTTCTTAAAAAAAATGCTCAGTACACATCAAAGAATGACTATCATTAAAGATTTGCTTCAAAATTACAATACTTTAGTTAAATTCCTGCTTAATATCCATATAAATTAGTTTCTATAAGACAGATGGATAAATATTTTAAAGATAGGCTTTATATTTCAAAAGGTTTATTTAATTTTGTTTTTCTTTATGCCTGATGAAAAATGAGGGGTGTCCTGCCATGGACACCTCGTGTACCCAGAAGAGGCTGCCAGAAATGGTGAATAGCTTGACTAATCCAGCTGAAGTTAGCTCTTCCTGTTTTAAAATGAGGAGAACACTCATACAACTATTCATTTTGCTGTGGAAATTTCATCTGTTTTCGTAGATGAGTTTTCCCAATGGGTGAGATAGAATCCTATAACTAAGCACACCCCAAATGTTGCCTTTTCATAATTATCTAAAGCACAGACCCAGTCTTGAAAAGACAATTGTATAGCTTCTTGTGTTGCTTCATGGGCTTTAAGTGCCCACAAAGAGGATTCCTTATGCTTTAATTTCTCTTTATTTTTCTGACTGTAAAGACCCTTGGGGTAAATGCCAGCCCCACAATCCCGCCGTTATATGGTTACTGTCAGCCTGCTCAAATGATGCTTCCTGTTCATTAGGCCTCTTTTCATCTGACTACAATGTCCTGGCTTTGCTGCAATTCTTAGTCAACGCCCATCTCTTCAATAGCCTGTGAATAGTATTAAATGGTGTTTATGCTAGCTATTGTTGCCTTTTGTGTGGTTTGTCTAATTCACAGAGAAAAGTCTGCTTTTGTGGTGGAGGACCAGCTACGTCATGGCGCACCATGTGCCTTCTGATGGAACCCAGTCCCGCTGAGTGATAACATTACAGGCCCCGGCTTCTTTGCAACACAATCCGGCATTCTTAACCACAGTCGATACTCTCACAGGCAGACTGGTTTACTCTTTTTATTAAGAGGTAGGGGAAGATAAAGCACAAACAAATACCAGATCCTGGAACAAAACAGAAAAGCAGGGTAAGTTCAACTGATTTGCAACTGAGTCAGGCAAGCAAGAAGTGAGAAAGCGCGTGAAAAGAAAATCACGGATTTATTCTGTGAGCAGCCAGACGTGCCAGGTGTACCCCCGGTGGCAGCAAATACTTCACATTTCGGGAGTAAGATTGCATTATGGTTTCAGGGCATTGTTTAAAATGACACTTAATACCAGAGTCACTACTCCACTGGGCTTTTTCTAAAGTGCTCACAAAAGAGAAAGGATATTGTATTGATGATGACATTATCCTCCGGTTCAAGAGTCTTTGCAGGGCAGGTATGTTGCTACGTCTTGAAAGGGCTTTTGATGTAAGAAGATCATTACGGGCTCAGTGGTAATTGATCCCGAGCAGCCCTGGCGTTTGGTGCTGTGGGTTATTTCATCCTGTTGTGCTGTGTAATCCATTTTCCAGCTATCTACAATCTTTTTTATACCCCTAATGGTGGCTTGTATTTTAGTTTATTTATTTACTTTTTTCCTTTGAGAAGTGCTTCCGAGACAGAGTCAGGTGCATAGAAAGGGGAAGACTTTACTGTTAGCCAATGGGACACGTCATCGGTACCGAAAACATGTCTCTGAATTATGGAACCAGCTTGTTTCACTCATGTCTTTCTACTTCCTGACATAAAATCCAACCCAAATGTAAAACTGAACCCAGGCACAAACAAGGAAAAAGAAACCAGGAACCAGAGCTGAAAAATGCTATAGAGTCCATGTTTTCTCTATACCATATTATTGCATGGAAAATGACTGACAAAATGGGATGATTTTAGTTTCTGTTGCAAGTTCTGAAAATATAGTTCTCTTCTTTAGTGCAAAGGTTAAAGGAAAAAGAGTCAAATCCCCCATTCCACCTCCGATCCGAGAAAAGCACGAGGGCTGCTTTACAAAGGATCAGGGAGTTCTTTTTCTAAGATCAGCCATGTCAACCTGTGAAAAGCTGCCTACTCCAGTTGGGGTGACAAATATTTATTGTGCCTGATATGATTCTTGTTTTGAGCTGGTTGCTGTGGTGGGTTTAGAAGAAGTAGAGTGTGCAATCTCTTGGGGGAAAGTAACACTATAAAGAAATCAGGGGTAAGGAAGTACTAGCAAAGCAGGGCGATGGCAAGCCCACATCTGGAGGCAGGGCAGCCTGTGTGAGCTGGCAAGAGCAGGCCTAGGTCTCACTGTCCTGCTGTCTAAAGACCTGAGCATAGAGTATGGCATTTTACAGGGGCTAGGGAAGTGCTGGCTGCAAGTCTCTTGCTGGAAGGATAAAAAATTTTAAATATTTAAATAGGGACCTGGCAGGGTGGCTCATGCCTGTAATCTCAGCATTTTGAGAGGCCAAGGCAGGAGGATTGCTGGAGGCCAGGAGTTCCAGACAAGCCTGGGGAACATGGTGAGACCTTATCTCTACAGAAAATTAGAAAACTAGCAGGGAGTGGTGTCACATGCCTGAAATCCCAGCTACTCGGGAGGCTGAAGCAGGAGGGTCACTCGAGCCCAGGAGTTTGAGGTTGCTGTGAGCTGTGACTGTGCCCCTGCACTCCATTCCAGCCTGGGCAGCAGAGCCAGATCCTGTCTCAAAGAAAAAAAATTTTTTTTCAATAGAGAAGAGAAGGATGGGGGCGATTACAAGTGAGTAGGTAGCAAAAGCAATTGCCTGGAGACAAGACTGAACTTTTGGGGACAGAACTTGAGACTCGAGCAGGGGAGTCAAAGAGAACAGTTTCCTGAATAGCAGTTCTCCTCCGCTTGGGAAAACCAAGCAATGGGGGTGTGAGTGAGAAAGGGGGCGCGACTGGAACACTCAGAGGAGTGAGTCAAACCTGGCGAGCAGTGGAGTGGGGGGACAAGGAGAGGTGGCCATTCCAGTGGGATCGACCACCCATCTGACCAGACTGACCAGCGGAGGCCGGATGTCTTAGGAAGTAGATGAAGTAAAGCCAGATAACTGTAGACATTCTGACTCAGAAACAACAATCTGCACTTGGTGAAATGGATTTTCATTCATTTGTTCACTCATTTGAGATGCATTCGATGCGAACCATCGTATTTGTTAGGCAAAATGCGGTGCCGGGACTCCTGTGGATACAGGAAAATCTGAGATGCCTAATAGTGCCACGCCAGGCTCTAGATCCCAACATACTGCAATCTCCACAGCTGGGGCAACTCAGCCTGTGTGAGGGCTCAATCCTCCTCTTCACTGTTGACTGCAAGGAGAGAACATCTGCGTCCACAGTATGGGCTCAGCCATGCTGCCGTTTGTTGACTCATTCATTCACTCATTCATTTAGTCATTTGCCAAATAGCTTTTGAGCCACAAGTATGTACCTGGTACAGTTTAAACTCTGGTGACAGAAAAGTCAATAGAACATGGTTCCTAGCTTTGAGGGGCTGACAGCGAGTGGTAGAGTCAGACATGTTAAGAATGATTACACGAATGTAATCCTGATGTAGGGGTACCGCTGGGACATAGGACGAAATGACTGCCTCTGCCGGGGAGGACTGGGGAGTCTTCACGGAGGACCTGGCGTGGAAGCTACGTCTTGAGGAAAGGCGGGTCGACTTCAATAGACAAGGGAGGCAATGGCTTTCCAGGTAGAGGAACAGCATGTGCAAAGGGAGAGCTGTAGGTGATCAAGGCACTGCGGGCAGCTGGGTGCTCACAGGGGGAGGCTGGCTCAGGACCAGGAGGAATGTTGGTTTCATTGAAACCTACTTCCAAAAGTTAGTCTCTTGCTTCCTTCCACATGGGGTTTGTTCAAACTCCACTTTTGTCTCTACCTTGGTTCATTTGTTTACTAACCCAGTCCCCACCTGCCCCTCTTGAGAATTTGCATGTGGCCAAACCACTCCTCACCTCACATGCGAGCTAATCCTTTCCTAAACCCCTGCCAGCCGTCGGCAACCATCTTCTCCCAACTGAAGCTATGCCACCTTTCCCAGATGCGCAATCCAGAGTCTCAGGAACTGAGGGGATCCTTACGATCATTAAACCAGCAGTTTGTCACCTTTTATTTCTAAATTAACAGACATGCCAGATGATCTTTTCCTGCAAGACACACTCCCAAGGTTGCACTCACATATTTGGCTGTAGCAAACAGGATAGGCTACAGTGCTGTTCTTCTATTTCCAACTCAACTGATGCTTAAAGGAAGGCAAGCAACTGGACGTGGCATTATTATAGGGCTCACACTGAAGCTGCAAACATTGGCTCCGCTGAAATCGTAGGTAACAAATTCCCTGTGACTGATCTCGCATCTGACCTCAACCAGTGCTTGACTCCTCTTGTAACAGCCTTGGACCTCAACTTGAATAATCCTGATGATGGAAATCTCACTCTCTCATAAGGCAACCATTCAATTCTTGAACAGTTCCAAATATTAGACAATTATTTTTAAGTAGAGTAGAAATCTCCCTTTCTATGATTTTAATTCAATTGTACCCTCTGCGGTTACATGGAATAAATATAAGCCTATATAACCTAACAGCATTTAAATATCTAAAGATGATTATCCTCATAAGAATTTTATTTTTCTAGTTTGAATGTCACAATGATATGGTTTCCATTCTTGGGAGAAGACTATTTTGTCAGTGTATCCCTTAAAATACGACACTCAGAACCGAAACAGCACTGTCAGTGTAGGCATACCGGCAAAGCATACATCTGGGAGTATTACTGTTCTTATTCTGGAAGAAATATTTCTATTAATATAATTCAAGATCTCATTAGCTCTTCTGGCAATTCTGTCTATTGGCCAGTATTGCAATTTTCATTAAATTAAACCCCTGAAACAATTTTTTTTGAATTGCCAGTGGCTTAGGTGTCTCTCACCTTCTAATTGTTCAGGTGTTTTTTAACCTCACTGCAGAACTTTACATTTATCCCAATTGAATTCCATCTTATTAGTTTTGTTGATTGTTCCAAACTGACAAAATCAATTTGAATATGTATCTGATGCTTAGTATATTGACTATCCTTCCATCTTTGTGCCATTACTAAATCTAGTAAACATGCCTATTTTATTCTAATCTGAATATTTACTCAAAATATCAAACACATGGAACTAAATACAGAGACTAATGGTATGTCACCAGAGACTATCTTTTCTTTCTAGGTTGCATTGATCTTAATATTAATAGGATAAAATATTTTAACCAATTGTGAATCCGCCAAACCCACCCTATCTGACTATAGATACATCATGAATGATATTTTTGAAATAATATCATTTTGAAAGTCAAAATATGCAACTCATTTGGAAAAAAATTCTTTTGGAAATGCAAATTGAAGTTGCCATTTTAGTTCAATGTGCTCTCATCACGGAAAAGAAGCTCTTTTAAGTTCTCGCTAAGAGAATCAGTAAGTCCAGAAATTATAAAATGAAAACAAGATCAATTTGTACAATGTTTACATAGGGAAAAATCTTAAAGGCAAAAGACAAGTGAAAAATTGGGGAACTATGTGGAATGTATATGAGAAAGGGCTAATTTCATTAATACAAAAAGCTCATACGAGTACATTTTTTTTTAAAAAAGGTGAACAACCCAAAGAAAAATGGGCAAGGGACATGAACAGGCAGTTCATACACCCACGCAATTGGCCAGTTAACACATGAGGAAACATTCAACTTCACTCACAATTAAAGAGATGCAAATTGAAACACAAATGAGATACCGTTCTTCATCTATCAGCTTGGCAAAGATGAAAACATCTGATCATATGCAGTGTTGTTAAAAGCATGGGCAAAGAAGCCCTCTCATCTGAGTCATTGTCAATTGGCACCATCCCTGTGGAGGGCAATTTGAAATTATCAGTCAAGGTTTGAAGTTCACACACTCTTTGATCCAATAATTTTGCTTCCAGGATTTGAACTCACAAGTACACAGTAGTCCCACAAGGTACAAAGAAATAGAGAAGTTGTACGGGATTGACTGGATCAATCACTTGTCAGCCGTGTGACCTCTGACAAGTAACTTCAGCCCTCTGTGCCTCCCTGTCCTCATCTGGCATAGTAATGGTCTCCATTCACTGGAACGTTGTGAGAAATAAGTGAGTTCTTTAGAACAATTCCGAGCACGTGGGAGGCACTATACGTATGTTCATCCTTTTACTACTGTTGTTTAGAAAGTCATTTATTCCAACCTTAAAAAAATTCCATCAATAAAAGATCAACTAATTAAATCATAATATATTTATACAATGTGATATTATGTAATCATTACACAGAATCAGGTAGTTTTGCAAATGTTGCTTTGAAACAATGTCCAAGTCATACACACATAAGTAAGAGAAAAAGGAAACACAGTATGTAGAATATGATCACATTTGTGTAAAAGATAGGAGATACCAGATATGTTGTATGTACATTACAATATTTTGTAAGAATCGACTATTAACAGTGTTTATAGCTGAACTGTGAAACTGGGGAGGGAGAGAAAGGCTTTTACTTTTCATATATCCTTCTGTACTGTTTGAATATTTTAAAAATTATGTACATGTAGTGCTTTTATACTAAAAAATTATATGCTGCCATCTAATTCTTGCAGTCCATCCAAGATAATTCTTTCATGAAAGAGGTAAACACATGAATACAACATGCACGAAAGGGAAACCCAGTGAGAAAGACTTTCTCTGGGTGTCTTTAACATTCTCCAGGAAGGAATGGAGAATTTGGCACTTGGCGGGGATGGGACACCCCACATCCAATCCACCTGTGAGTCCTGTCGGCTCTACTTTCAAACTATATTCAGAATCCAGCAACTTCTCACCGCTTTGCTATGAGCACAGTAAAGTGAGCCGCTGCCCTCTCTCGCTCGGGTGGCTGCAATAGTCCCGCTCTCTGCACCTCAGAACTTATTCTCACCAGAGCACCCAGAGGAATTCTATAAACGTACGATCATCTCACTCCTCTGCTCAGAATCCTTCAAAGTTTCCCCATTTCACTCAGAGCAAATGACCCTCTTTACACAGTAGCCTGGGAGGACGTGGCTGCCTCACTGTACATCTGACCTCGGCTCCTTGTTCTGCCCCAGCCCTAGGGCCTCCTTGCTTGTCCCCTAACATGTCTGGCTAGCTCCGGCCTAGGACTTCTACCTTGCCGTCCTTCAGCCCAGAACACTCTTCCTCGGATACCCGAAAGCCCTATTCCCCTGCTTCCTTCAAGTCTTTGCTCAAATCTCACCTTCTCCCTGAAGCTTATCTGACACTCCTCCTACCATTGCAACCCACCCACCTCCCTGCAGCGCGCACCCCACACCCGCTCCTGTATTGCCCCCCCGCCCCCGCCGCCCCCCAGCACATTCCACCCTCTAACACACTCTAGTCCTTTCCTAGAACTGACAGGACCAAGTACCACAAGCTGGTGGCTTCAAACAACAGAGATTTCTTCCCTCATAGTTTTGGAGGCCAAAAGTCCAAGCCAAGGTGTCAGCAGGGCCATGGTTCCCCCTGACGCTCTGGGTAGAATCCTTCCTCACCTCCTCCTGGCTTCTGGTGGTGGCCGCCCAGCTTTGGTGTTCCTTGGCTTGCAGCTGCAGGCTCCGATGCGCCTCTGTCACCACATGGCCTTCTCCCATTGCTGTACTTGTCATGCTAGCCATGCTCCAGTATTACCACGTCCTCACTTAACTAGTTACATCTGCAAAGCCTCTATTTCCAAACAAGCTCACATTCCAACGTACTGGGGTTAGGACTTCAACGTATCTTTTTGGGGAACACAATTCCATCCATCACATATACTAAGTCATTGACATATTTTTTTTTTATCAGAGTTACTGCTTTTATTGTCTGTCTCTCCCCGTAAAGTACAAACTCCACAAGCAGTTTCTTTTTGTCATATTTGTTTGCTGGTGAAACCCGGGGCCTGGAGCTGCACTTGACCATGGGCAGACACGCAGTAGGTATCTTTTGATTGATCCTGGCTATTGCCACGTGAGTATGCTATTCAGCAAGATCGTTCAACTTCCTGTGCTCTAACTATCCTACTACTAAATGTTCTTTGGTTTCTTTCTAAATAAAACAATGAGCAGCTGGTGAAATACTCTAGCTACCTAAAGGTTACATTTTTCAATGAAAACTTATCCTGGACACTCAGCTTCCAGCAATTTGTCAGAATTGTCATTTAACTGTTCCTACCGGTTATGGCTCTAGCAGCTTCTCTCTAGTAAAACAGAAAGAAAATCTGCTCTACCAAACTCAAAGCTATGAAAGCTTCCTGCAGCCCGCAGCTTTCTACAATGCACAGATGCAACCTGTGCTTCGGCGACAGCTTTATTCAGCCTCCTTTTATTGGGGAGATGAAGAGCCTAACCCCGGTCTTGTATTCAAGCAGCGAGCCTGGTTACAGTCCCATGCCCCACACAGCTCTATCAATTCCTTTTACTCTGAAGGAGCCACATTTCTTTTCATTGCTTCCTATTTCTGGACTTGGAGCTCAATAAACCTGTATTTTCAGTCCTACTCACAATTTTATTTTCTGCCCTGTTTCTGACGCAATGAAATACTTACCTTGTGTTCGAAGGCAGGCTATGTATGTTTCTGGTTTCCTCTTTCTATATTTTATCTACAGTTATTCTACATTTGGAACAGAGGAGTGAATCATGACCTCCTTGGGCCATATTCAACAGTTCCCAATTGTTAGCAATCAAAGTACATTACACAATATAATAACATGCAGTAAGTGAGGAAAAAAGATGGATAGACAAATACCCAAGAGGATATACCTTAAATAGATCTCCCATAATGAAAGAAACATAAGGGTTGTACTCAATATGTTAGATCCATTTAATTGTAAAAAAATTTTTTTTGAGAAAAAAATTTCCCTAAATTATCAAAATTGATATACATGATGGTTTCATAGGTCTATTTGCTAATTAAAAATTCATAGAATGGTTTAAAAAAATGAAAAGAAAGAAAACTCATTCCGGCTTACAACTCAGGCTCTCATGACTTTGGTTAGTGTGAATAAACCCTGGGTGATCGGATACAATGAAATTTTGGAAAATGCAAAGCTGAGGTCCTGCCCTGAACCCGTGCTCCCCAGAAACCTAAATGAGGAAGAGGGCAGTGGAGATGCAAAGAGGTAGACAGTTGACCGTGGGAGCCACCGTGGGGTGTTTGAAAGGGAAGAGCAGGCTGGTGGCTGTGCTTTCGGATGGTTAATTTGGTTGTGGTCCGTGGTACGTGTTACAGGAAGGGTGGGGGCAAGGACACAAGCTTGAAGGTAATGAAACCCTTATCTTGGGGCGGTAGGGGTGTCGAACGAATGACAAAATCAGGTGACATTGCAACTGGGAAGAATCAAGACAGAATATAGGGAGTGATGCTCACACCAAAAATGGTAATAAAGTCATTGTATAAGACGGAATAGGGCTCAAAGACAAGAGGACGTGAAGAAGGAAGACCATGTCTTTCATGAGTTAACATGGGGTGTTACCCTCATATTCAGGCTGCTGCTGCTGCTTTTTCCTACACTGCTCTTCCAACTCCCTCCAAGCTCGTGGCAACCCTGCAGGTAGCACGAAGACATTAATGCCCAGGTTTTGTCTAAAAGGAGTAATCTGAGTCAACCAGTGGTTTCACTTCATGTTCTTGGGTAGCTCCAAGTTCCAAGAAGCCCTCCACGGCTATGGCAGACCAGATCAAACCAGAGACAAGGCTCTAAGACCATCCAGCAGCTCCGAGTCTGAAAACATCACCTCTTCACCCCACTGCTAGCCACACATCTGCCAGGGAACCTCCAGTCTCTCCAAGGACCTGACTGGGACTATAGTGGGGTCTCAGACTCCGTGAGGTCCCTGTTATATATGACATGGTTTAAAGAATCAGAATTTTCCTAAAAGAAGTAAGTTAAGGCCGGGCGCGGTGGCTCACGCCTGTAATCCTAGCACTCTGGGAGGCCGAGGCAGGTGGATTGCTCAAGGTCAGGAGTTCGAAACCAGCCTGAGCAAGAGCAAGACCCCGTCTCTACTAAATAGAAAGAAATTAATTGGCCAACTAAAAATATATAGAAAAAATGAGCTGGACATGGTGGCGCATGCCTGTAGTCCCAGCTACTTGGGAGGCTGAGGCAGAAGGATCACTTGAGCCCAGGAGTTGAGGTTGCTGTGAGCTAGGCTGACGCCACGGCACTCTAGCCTGGGCAACACAGTGAGACTTTGTCTCCAAAAAAAAAAAAAAAAGAAGTAGTTAATCTTGATTTTCAGAGTATTTGGACAATCACAAAAAGCCACAGTAAGCAATAATTTTAGGTTCTGCTGGCATTTTACAACATAAAAATCAGGCGTCAGACACTACCCCATATATCCCCCTCCCTCTGTGTACAAAAATTGATTTCCAATGGTTGAAATTTACACAATGAAGAAAACCTTCTTTTTCAATTCTGCTGATAAAAGAGACAATATATGCTACCTCCTCATTAATTGACTCTTCTGTTTTCTTAGATTCACCTCTTGAAAGAATCATTAAACATAAGAGAAAATAATTTGTTCCCATTGATTAGATGACGTGCCTGTCCGACAGCCATAGTTTTTATATTCAAGTTATTAATTGTGTCATTAATGTAATTTGTAGAATAAATCACCCAGGATCTGACGGTATTGCTGGTTATGTTTTTTTTTTTTAATAAATAAAAGCGTTTTTAGAGGAAATAAATCTTGTGACAACAATAATAGATGAAGACCAACAGCACAGTTTATAAATCACTGCAAGGTAAAGGAAACTTCCTCTGATTACTTAAGTGGTGAGCACTAAAAAGCTGGGTTTCTCAAAATGTATGTTTTTCATATTGTGAAATTCTTAGGAAAGATGACTTCTTATTGTTCACCGAAATTCCTTTATGACTTTCATAACCATTTCTTTGTTTAAGTTAATAAGTCATATAGAGCATGGTGAAGCCAGGCTTGATTTGGGTCTCCCCAATGTCTCCTCTGAACTATGTGCTCCTAGCGACTGGGAATACTGTGTGCTTGCCTAATTCTCAGTAACTTTTCCCTTGAATGCCAAGAAATTAATTATGACAAGAAGGGCAGTAACTCTGCTCTATATAGCCTGATTCTGGTTGACTGTCAAACTCCAGCCTCAAAGCCAATATCTGGCTGTTGAAACTAAGTAATTCCTGGGAATTTTCTAGAAAAAATTTGATTTCAACAGGTGCAATTCGTGAAGTCTCTTTCCCCATATGTTTTAAGGGTCTTAACGATCACTCTTGATGGTTCTTTGGGAGTATGGGGCTGGTTATGTGTATTTTTCTGACATTTGACAGATGCCCAAAATAGAAAAATAGGTTTTCTTTTTACTAGGTGGGAAAAAGTGGAGGCCAGGCTGGCTCCATGGGCGTATGAGCTGTGCAGTCATATGAGGCCCTCTACTTAGATGGCCTGGCCCTTGGTTTAATGCTCTGCATTGCTGTCTTGGAATTCTTAGTCATTTTGGAATAAGAGGCCTTGCATTTTCACGTTGTCCATTTAATATAGCCTTTCCCGGGGGCTAGTGTGTAGCATATGTTCACATGTCAAAGTGGCCCTGCTGATTCAACAATCACAACCCATTTGCACAGATCAAAGTCTAAATGTGGAATGACCACTTCTTCCATAATGTGAATTCCTTTTTTTCCCCTCCTTCTTTCTTGCAATAATGGGGAAATGCTCATGATAGCACTATTCATGTCTTTGAGGAATGATGAGAGATTAAATGAAGACTAATTTTGGTGATAGTGGATAGAAAATTCCTTAAATAAAGGCAAATTCTCTATTCTAAGAGAACAAGTAGTAATTTTTGAAGTTTTTTGAATGGCAGGAACATATACTTTTGTTTTGTTGTATTGTTGTTAAGTATCTAACCAGTATGAAAAAGAAAAATTGCTTTTGTATTTGAGTCTCCTGAGAACACATACTGAGATTCTGTTCTTTTTTCAGTTATTTAAAATCAATGTGGTACCTACCCACTACGTGGGTAAGAAAGCATCGTCTGTGAAAAGATGTTCAACACTACTATTCAACAGAGAAATGTAAATCAAAATCACAATGAGGAATCACTTCACACCTGTTAGGATGGCCATTATAAAAAGACAAAAAACAAACAGAAATTAACAAGTGTTGGTGAGGACATAGAGAAATTGGAACACTTGTACACTGTTGGTGGGAATGTAAATTGGTACCACCATTACAGAAAACAGTATGGAGGTTCCTCAAACAAATAAAAGTAGAACTTCCACATGAGTTAACAAAAGAAGGGAAGTTTGAAGAGATATCTGCACTCCCATGTTTATTGCAGCATTATTCATAAAAACCAAGAAATGGAAACAACCTAAATGTTCATAGATGGATGAATGGATAAAGAAAATGTGGTATATATATCCAGTGGAATACTATTCAGATATATATATATATATATATAAAGGAAATCTTGTCATATGCCACAACATGAATGAAACTTGAAGACATTATGCTAAGTGAAATAAGCCAAACACAGAAAAGCAAATATTGCACAACTCCACTTATATGAAGTATCTGAAATATTCAAACTCATAGAGACAGAAAGTAGAATGGTGGTTGCCAGGGGCTGAAGGGAGAGGAAAAGAGGGAATTGTTTTTTCGTTGGGTATAGAGTTTTAGTCACGCAAGACAGAAAAGGTCTAGAGAGCTGTTGTACAACATTGTGCTTACAGTTAGCAATACTGTACGCTTAAAGTTTTGATAAGAGCATGGATCTCATGTTATGTGTTCTTTGCCACAATTAAAAGAAAGGAAGGAAGGAAGGAAAAAAAGGAAAGAAAGGAAGGAAGAAAGAAAGAGCATAGTCAATTCCTATTGTCAAGGGCCACATAGGGCCCTGAGGCCTCTATTCCCTCAACATCAACATTTACACCCTCAGGGACTTAGTCCAGATTACTTTAATCTTGTTTAGTTGGTCTAGGTTTACTTTATCCAGAGACAGGAGTTCTATGAAGTTATTTTCATAAATGGGTAGGGCTGGAGTATTTGTTACACTTAACTTGGCACACTCCAGTTGCTGGAAGAGGAAGTGCAGTATTTTTCTGCAGTTGGTTACAATGTGGCCCCCTTTCTTTTAACTTCATTGGTGATTAGAAGTGTTTCTGTTGACCTTTGACCTACTTCTAACAACCAAGGAAAAAGGGCAAATTTCCTGCTGTTCTCTATGTCTAGTCCTGTGGTAACCATCATTCTGGGACCCATATTGGCTTTCGAGATGCCCTCATCCTCCCTTCAGTGCTTCCTGAACTCAAAAAATACCGTGAAAGGACTGACCAGGACTAAGTTCAGCAGAAGGAGTTTATCATTTTATTAAGATCTTCCAAAATACAGGGCAATATTGCTGCACAAAATGGTTCTTGTTCATTGATTTCCATATATTTCTACTTACATATGTTATAATAAAAATAATTTAGGTTGGGGGTTTTTAGTTTTGCTCACATGCATGGTAGATTGCAAAAATGGTCCCAGTCCTTTACCTGTCCCTGCATTCGTACCGTTGCCATGTCACTTTGTATACTCTTCCATTCTGACACTGGGCTTGGCTATGCAACTTACTTTGGTCAACAGGATATCGAGCTGATGTGATGCAAATGGAAAGTTGAAAAGCACTTGCATTATTGAGCTTGCTCACTCTTGCCCTCTGTCACCTTCCTGAGGAGGAATGCCCAGGTTAGCCTGCTGGTTGATGAGCTGGGTGGTCCTAGATGGACCAAGAGCTAGCTGGTCCCCAGACTTGTGAACAAGCCCAGCCCAAGCCAGCGAATCCTTCTACCAACCTGCAGCCTAGCTTCAACTCCTGCAGCCAGAGTAGCTTCACCCCAGAGACCCACAAGCTGAATAAATGTGGATTGTTATAATCTATTGTACTTTTATGATTGTTTGTTATGTGGCCTTGTTATAGCAGTAGACAACCAACCTACAGGCTATTGTGTCAGCAGGGTGCACTTGCTATTTAGGAGAGCAGGAAGGGTACGTGGAATGATGCCTAAAAATTCTCCTGTGAATTCTGACAAAGTGAGTGATTGGCATCACCAGGTGGGACAGAATAATTAGAGAGGTGGAAAAAAACTCTCGACAAGTAGGAATAGAGAAAAAGTGTGAGAATTGTAGTTGAATGTCCATATAAGGACAATAACTGTGTCCTTGTCATCTTCGGAGCTCCAGGATCCAATGGAGAGCTTGGCACTAAGAGGGAAGGAATCGATAGATGTTGGTGGAGCGGAACAGAACATTGACTCTCTTGCATTATTTGCTATTCAGCACATCTCAGTCTGGTCTATAAAATCCAGGGCAACCTGCTCCTCATAGACATTTCCTGAATCATGTCATTCCCTTCCAGTGGTGGCTGAAGGACTGGACGTTGAAAACTTATTTAAAAATCGCTAAACCACCATTTGGTATAATTTAGCTTTAAATTTCTCTCTGCTGAACAAATCCATTTAATGGAGATTATGCAAAATAATAGTGTAACTGTGATTTGATAGTAAGTCTTTAAAATATTTAAAAGAACAAATGGTTTTATTCATTCTGGCTTCCAAAACAGGCATACATATCTATCCCTAACATTTGGTGCCTTTGAGGCAATACTTAGTGAGTTCTACATATTAAAATACAGTTGATACCTGAAAATAGTTAACTTTATTCAAAAAATGGTTTATTCTTTTTTTAAAAAAATAAACTAATTAGTCTGGTTTTATTTTCAGCAAGTGCAATTTCGCGAAGTTTTATTACACTTAAAAAATGTAATTATGGGATTCTTTTGCTCATTTTGGAAGAAGTTTAAAGTTTTTAAAAATATATGTTAGAGTTTTATTTGGAAATCTTAAAATTTCTAGAAAACACTTTCCTGCTTCAAACTGCCGCCTGGTAGGAATATTATTGGAATGATCCTGGTGGATTATTTCCTCCCATTTGAAAGCAGATTTGTTACAAAAATTGATATTGTAAAGAGTTTTATAATTTACAACTTAAAAAGTTCTAAGAAGTCACCTTTTCATGATTTTGTTCCCTCCCCAACTTGTTATTTCTTATCCTTATAAGAAAGAGGCTGCCACCGGAGGCTCTGGGATTGCAGACCATTCTAATTAGAAAGAATGTTGAAAATGACCTAGTTAAGTTTGAACTCCCCTTACAACAGGCCAGCACTGGATGGAGCTTTGGACAGCCATGGCCCCCAAACCAGTAATTTGGGTACCTGTATTTGAAGTAGTTGGATGAATTTGGGATCCTCATTCTGATTTGACCCATCCGGAGAGCCACTGGGTTTTTTCTGGAGACTCTTTCTTGTTCTTGGTGGCTCAATGTTGACCTGAGGCAGGGAACCAGCAAACTTCTCCTGTAAAGAGCCAAGTGGAAATACAGGCATACCTTGCTTTACTGAGCTTCGCAGATGCTGCATGTTTTACAAACTCAAGGTTGGTGCCAACTCCGCGTTGAGCAAGTCTCTCGGAGTCGCTTTTCCAGCAGCATGTGCTCACTTCGTGTCTTTGTGTCGCATTTTGGTAATCCTAGCAATATTGTAAGCTTTTCCATTATTATTGTATCTGTTATGGTGACCTGTGATCAATGATCTTTGATGTTACTATTGTAATTGTTTTGGAGAACCAAGAACCACATCCATTTAGGATGGTGAATGTAATCAATAATGTTGTGTGTGTTCTGACTGCTCTGCTGACCGGCTGTTCCTACATCTTTCTCCCTCTCCTCGGGCCTCCCTATTTCCCAAGACACAACAATATTGACATTAGGCCAATTAATAACCCTATGATGACTTCTAAGTGCTCAAGTGAAAGGAAGAGTCACATATCTCACTTGAAATCAAAAGCTAGAAATGATAAGCTTGGTGAGGAAGGCATGTCGAAAGCTGAGATCAACCCATAGCTAGGCTTCTTGCAGCAAACAGTAGGCCAAGTTGTGAATGCAAAGGAAAAGTTCTTGAAGGAAATTAAAAGTGCTACTCCAGTGAATACATGGATGATAAGAAAGCAAAACAGACATATTGCTGATATGGAGAAAGTTTTTGTGGTCTGGGTTAGAAGATCAAATCAGCCACAACATTCCCTTATGCCAAAACCTAACCCAGAGTTAAGGCCCCCACTCTCTTTAATTCTATGAAGGCTGAGAGAGGTGAGGAAGCTTCAGAATAAAACTTGGAAGCTAGCAGAGGGGGTTCATGAGGTTTAAGTAAAGAAGTTGTCTCCATAACGTAAAAGTGCAAGGTGAGACTGTAAGTGCTGACATAGAAGCCACAGCAAGTTATCTAGAAGATCTAGCTAAGATAATTAATGATGGTCACTACACTAAACAACAGATTTTCAAGGTCAATAAAACAGCTTTCTATTGAAAGAAGATGCCATCCATGACTTCCATAGCTAGAGACAGGAGACGTCAGTGCCTGGCTTCAAAGCTTCGAAGGATAGACTGGCTCTCTTGTTGGGAGCTAATACAGCTGGTGACTTTCAACTGAAGCCAATGCACCTTTACCATTCTGAAAATCCTAGAACTCTTAAGAATCATGCTAAATTTACTCTGCCTGTGCTCTAGAAATGGAATAACAAAGCCTGGTCAATAGCACGTCTGTTTAAAGCATGGTTTACTGACTATTTTAAGCCTAGTGTTGAGACCTACTACTTAGGAAAAAGATTCCTTTTAAAACATTGCAGCCTGCAATAAAGTTATAATAATAATTACTTCATAGGCTGCAGTGAGGATTAAATTGAATACTATGTATAAAGAAGATAGTATAGAGCCTACCACAGAGTAGATATTGAATACGTTTTTGATTTATTAGTAAATAGCTTAATGCACCCTGATAATATAACTTATCAATAATCTGTTATATTCTAGACACTATGTGCCAAGAATAGAAAGATTTTTAAAAGTTTAATTAAAATCTTTCTAATTTAAAAAGACTTCAAAGATCAAGAAAGATTAAGAAGGATACACATTGGCTGGTATATTGTAATGTTTGTAATGGTGTGGGGTTTAGCATACCGTCTTCGTAGTTTTTTTTTTTTTTTTTTTGAGGCAGAGTCTCACTCTGTCACCCTGGGTAGAGTGCAGTAGCATCATCATAGCTCACTGCAGCCTCAAACTCCTGGGGTCAAGCGATCCTCTTGCCTCAGCCTCCTGAGTAGCCGGGACTAAAGGAACAAGACACCATACCCGGCTACTTTTTCTATTTTTAGTAGAGATGGGGTCTCACTCTTGCTCCAGCTGGTCTTGAACTCCTGAGCTCAAGCCTCCCAGAGTGCTAGGATTACAGGCGTGAGCCACCCTGCCCACCCAATTATTGAAGTTTTAATTCTAGATTTTTCAGTTCCTAACTATATATTCTTGAATAAATTATTGAACTCTAAACAAAAACCCAACAAAATATTACAGCTCATTGACAATGTACCTGTTCCACCCAAGAGCTTGAATGGAGATGTACAAGGAGATGAATGTTGTTTTCAAGCCTCCTAACATAACATTCATTCTGCAGCCCATGGATCCAGGAGCAGTTTCGATTTTTAAGACTTATTATTTAAGAACACATTTCATAAGGCTATAGCTGCCATAGACGGTGATTCCTCTGATGTATCTGGGCAAAGTAAATTGAAAACCTTCTGGAAAGAATTCACTATTTTAGATGCTGTTAAGAACTTTCATGATTCATGGGAAGAGGTCAAAATATCAACACAAACAGGAATTTGGAAGAAGTTGATTCACCCTCCTGGATGACTTTTGAGTGGTTTAAGACTTCAGTGGAGGAAGTCACTATAGATATGGTGGAAGTGGCAGGAGAACTAGAATTAAAAGTGGGGACTGAAGATGTTACTGAATTGCAGCAATCTCATAATAAAACTCGAATGGATGAGGAGTTGCGTCTTATGGATGAGAAAAGAAAGTGGTTTCTTGGGATGAACTCTACTCCTGGTGAAGATGCTGTGAACATTATTGAAATGACAACAAAGGATTTAGAATATTCCATAAACTTAGTTGATAAGGCAGCAGCAGGGTTTCAGAGGATTGACTTTGATTTTGAAAGAAGTTCTACTGTGAGTAAAATTCTGTCAAATAGCATCACATGCTACAGAGAAATCTTTTGTGAAAGGAAGAGTCAATTAATAAAGCAAATGTCATTGTTGTCTTATTTTAAGAAATTACCACAGCCACCTCAAGCTTCAGCAACCACCCTCCTGATCAGTCAGCAGCCACCAACACCGAGGCAAGACCCTCCACCAGCAAAAAGATTATGACTTATTGAAGGCTTGCTGATTATGACTTGTTATCATTAGCATTTTTAAGCAATAGAGTATTTTTAAATTAAGACTTGTTAATCGCTTATTTAGACATCATGCTATTGCACACTTAATAGCCTACAGTATAGTGTAAACATAACTTTTATATGCACTGAGAAACCTAAAAAACGTGTGATTTGCTTTATTGCAACGTTCACTTTATTGCAGTGGTCTAGAGCCCAGTCTGCAATATCTCTGGGGCATGCCTATATTTTAGACTTTGTGAGCCATATGATCTTTGTTCAACTACTCCAATCCTGCCATTGTAGCAAGAAAACAGCCATAGATAATATGTAAGCAACTGTCTTAATTATTATTACTTACCACAGTTGGGAATAATGGTTTTTTTTCCCCCAAAGCATATAGAAGAACTAGGCTGAACCCACAGAATCAGAACTGTTGGAAGTTATTTAATGTTTTTGTTCTTGCAGCTGGTTCACGTTCATGCTTCCATAGGTGCATCCAGATTTTGAAATTCCCAAATAAAGTCATAGCATTTTTCCCTCTTACCTGGTATTTATAAATGCACTTGTAATAAAGTTAACCAATTTTAAGTTCTCAAAAAAATCCTGTCACTTTATAAGGAAGAAATAAATACGCTAACCTACACTAACCCAAAATTTAAAACGTTGATCCTTATTTTATAAAAGGAGGTGGCACAGGGCTAAAGGGGCTGCCCCTGAATATTTTCCCCCAGATCTTCCCTTTCCAGGTAATATTATTCAGGTATGTGGTATGTACTATTAAAAAATAAGGATGCATCGTCTATAGCTAGTTGCTAAAATAATACTCAGAGTTTATCGTTCTCCTGGGTCTATATTAATACTCCTACAATGGTTACAAACTCAATTTAGATTATCATGTTGCTTTTGGTACCAAGAGAAATAAATGTTCATGGCATCTTGATCACAGCAAAAATGTAGATACATTATCTGTGTTTCTTCATCTGTCTTGGGCTTCCTCCTTATTAAATTTTTATCCATCACTAAGATGAAAAAGAACATGGAAGTTATTGTGAAATTACAGCACACAGCCAACACAGCCATGTCCAAGGGCCCCGACCACTGACTGCACTCCTGAGGCTGTGGCCACTGGCCTGTGACAAGGTGACTTGGGCTGTAGACTGTGCCATATCTTGCCCCATGTGAGAGTCCCTGGGCACTTAGCTGGGGCACCTTTCAAGGTGGTTTTTCAGGATGCAGGTAGAGAGGCAGCGATGCTATTAGGGAATGATCTGGGCTCCGCATTAGTTATCCTCTGTGCCCTAGAAAAAATTATTCCAAACTGTTATTACTTAGTAACAACACTGATCCTAACACCCTGGTGTGTTGTGACACCGTGTGACAACCACTACTCTAGATAAGCAAGGCCGAAGATGCTACTGTCCCGAAGTGACAAATTAGCTTATTTCAGGGGCAGCCCCTTTAGCCCTGTGCCACCTCCTTGGTAGCTCGCTTGGCATCCTAAGTGGTAGACTGCATTGCATTCACAGCCTGTGATATAAGAGAAGCTGTTTTAAACTATTATGATTAATAGGAAGAAAAATGTGCTTGGTTTATATAGACTATGCTAAATCAGTATTATATGCTGACAATTATGTTTTCAATAATAGAGCTCTACCTCTTTCACAAGCTTTAAATTCAGCTACTTATGTTATCTAATGCCAGGTGAAAAAACTTTTATTAATAAATCAACAATGAGTTGAAAAAGTAATGTCATAGTTGATCGTATATTCAGCTATGTACAATTTGCTCATAGATAAATTGACTCAAATATGCTTTCTTGGTTCATACAAATTTTAGCCCAAATAACAAACCAGCAACCCCTCTCATTCAAAATAATGGGACTTTAAAAATGTATGCTCGTAGTTTAAGCACTACTAATTTTATTTCAGTATTTTAAAAAGGAGAAACACATCTATTAATAGAAAGTCTGCTGCCGTGATGTGAATTCAGCACAAGAAAAAAAAGCGTAGAAAGACTTTTTCAGCACTTCCTTTAAAGACTTAGGTTCTTGGGTTTTGCTGCATCAGAGCAGGTGGTTTAACTTCCTGAACAGTTAGAAAAATTGTTCCTTCTGTTGAATATGTTTTTGGAACGTCAAACTACTAGATTATAAGATGAGATTTTGTTACTGTGGCACTAATTCTAAATCTTATTAAACTTCTACTGTTACCTATAAAGCTTGTTCAAGATAGGAAAACAATTTTAAAATGAGAATTACAGCAATCACATAGCTACTTGAAAAGAAAAGACCAACTGTAATACGCAGATAATTGGGGAAAAATTATTATTTTTTTTCCTAAACTGCCTACATAACTACCTTAATTATCTACCTCGGGTGCCAGAGTGGCGTCTGTTCTGAGGTGACTGTAAATCCCAGATTTTAAGAAAGGTAACTCCAGGAGACTGACATTAGCACTAAGGAGAGTAAGAAACTGGGGCCAGAATTTGTGGTAACCTAAGGGAGACTAATTCCACACCTTTCTGGAGGAGGGAAGTATAGAGATTGTTTTGAGGGCAATTAGCCTAATGTCTTTTGAGATAGAAAGTATCCTCCCACCTCTGAATGTGCAATTGTACCTCCAACTCCAAGGTTAACATTGAACACAGGCGGTATTGTGCTGCCCAAAACCATTTGTCAAATCTGTATAATGTGAACTATCATTACCAATGGAGTGGGGAATTGAGCAGACTTCAGCTGTCTGGGTATTGCTAAAATACTATGTTGACTGACTCCTTGATTAATTTTTCTGACCCAACTGACCTTATTTTGGGTTAGCTGAGCTGGCAACGTGTGGGCGCGAATCTCTGTCAACAGAGTTATTGGGAGAAGACTGAAGTTCTGGACACAGTGAGGGATAAGTTCATCTCCACTTCTTCAAAGCACTTCAGCTTTTTGCTTTGCTGTTTCATAAATCTTTTGTGTGTAGAGCACACACGAAAGAAAAAAAGGAGCAGAAACAAACCAGTTTCTGTCATCTTTGTTGATTTTTCACTTAGAAGACTTCTTTATGGATTAAAAAACTTTTTTTTTTCCCCTGCTTCTTGTAAAGCAATGTTCACTGGAGCTTGGCCAATAGATGGTATCGCCCCTTCCCGAGTCTATGCTATGGGCGGCCTATGGAAGCATATCTGTTCAAGGCATTCATGCAAATTATTACTTACTGCCCTATATGCTCATAAATTAATAGCTTCTCTGTGGATGAAAAACAGAAATTAGACAACCATTAAGGTTGAACAATGTTTAAAGAATATTAAATATTAATATATGAAATGAAAAAATATTGCAAGTGATATCAGCAGATATGCCGAAAGCATGACAAGCCAAACCTAAGAATGCAAATAATAAAAACATGTTTTCAGCTAGATATTCTGGATGGTTTAGTATTCAAATTAAAGTTGATTTTTTTCCCTTTCAGTAAAAACAACACAAAGTATTTATTGCTGTTGTCATAGAGTATGAGTGCTCATTTTCATACACAGAAGAAAAGCAAATTTAAGACAAATAAGCTAATATGGTCTGGGTTATTTTGGTGAGAGGAATTTTCTTTTGCAATATTGAAAATTCATTGAAAAAGCAGTTTTTATTAGTCAGTTTTTTTTTTTTAAAACAATCCCAGCATTTTAATAAATAATTGTCAAGTTGGCAAGTGCATCCTAATGACTTTGTCTGCCAGATACTATAAAATTGGAGTAGAAATAGGCTGAAGACTCCTTTGGGTGGTTGGTTACTGCTGCTCTTCGAATGAGTGGGTCTGGGCACTGCAGTAAGAAATTTAGGAGAAACGTTTTCATGATTAGATGCTCACCGTTAAGATCCACTGTGCTCCCATTAGGCAATTTAACATGGGGGTGGGGGGTTGATCCTGCACAGAGTTCTAGCTCTGGTCCTGTTCCCTCTTTGAATTAGTTGTGAGGTCTTAAGCAAGGGAACCTCTCTAGGCCCATTCCTCATTTATTACATGGGGCAAATAAAGCAAACCTAATGGACTTCACAGAGGTGATAGATTTGGTTGGTCAAATAAGATAAAACCCAAACAAACATGAGAATATATGCCATCATTCAATATTTCGTTTATCACACATTACTTGATGCCAAGCACTCTCCTAGTCACTAGGGGTACAAACTGGAAGAATTTAAAAATGATAGCAAACATGATTATACCAAACGTATATCAAGTATCAACTCATTTCATCCTCACAGCAATCTTATGAAGTAGATAACCTCAAATTATCATTTTTTTTACAGATGATGAAACTGAGGCACAGAGAGGTTAAGTAACTTGTCCAAGGTCACACAGCAGGCTGGAAGAGTAGCTCTTTGTTCTCTTAGAAACTTCAGAGATACCCATGGAGAAGAGGTGTAAACCTCTCAGGGTTGCTGCATCTAACTGCAAAGTATCTGCTGTGTCACAGACTGGCTCTAGGTTGATCAAGGCGGTGAGCCTCCTTATTCCTGAAAAAGCCGCATGTGGTCCTCTCCTAGGCATTTGGGTTTCCCTCCCCCAAGGCCTGTTTCCAGCCTCTTTCTTCATTTTCTAGAAGAGAACTAAGGAAGTCAGTGCAGAGAAGAGAATGCCTATGGCATTGGGGCCACACTCCTTAGCAATTTATTTGTTTGATCTATTAGGCGCCACCTCCCCCAAATTGTTTCATTGCACTTATGCACTTATATAAATTCAAGGGAATAAAAATCACCTTAGCTTCGAAATGTAACATAGCATGTTTTTAGGTAAATTGAGGCACACCCACAGGGGTCCCAGAAAGAGAGTTGGAAAGCCCTACCCTAGAGCTTCACCGAGCTTGCATTTTGGGGAGGGCTCCCCGCTAAGATTTTCAGGAGATGCACTTTTGAGTTTCCCAGAATCCCTTGGGAGTATCACACTGCCATGGGGCTTTGGGAGTCGCCGCTCACGATGCCTGCTGTGGAAACCCGACAGCCTTGAGCAACAGGTGCCCCAGAGAGAGGGACCAGAGGCCTCGGAGATGCGGGCACCGCACTGAATTCTGCTAGATGTTTTCTCTTCACCCGGCACCCAGAAAACTGTGGGCGTGGCTGAAATTAGTTCCAGTAATCTCTGAACAAAGAGCCAGCTGAATCCAAGGAAGACAAGAAAAGGAATCCCAAACCCTGGTGGCAGCTGGTGACAGTCACATCCTAAAAATGCCACGGAAGACGTTACCCAGGGATTCAGCTCCGAGGATAAAGGCACTTCCACGGTTGTGCTGAGTATTGCTCTACCTCCCGAGCTAGCAATCCCGCATTGCCCTGGCACTGGGGAGGGCCCGAAGGTTAAGTTTCGGTCATTCTTCGATGGCTTATTTTCTTAGCATCCTCACTCCATTTAAAACAAAAATTTATTTTATACATATATTTTCCACTGTGCAAGGACTGAATAGGCATTCTAGAACCTTTGAGGAAAATATCCAAGTGGAAAGAGCATCCACTTTTACATTTTATTTTTATTTCTAGAAAGTTTTCTGGTCTTAAGTTGCTGGTTGGCATTATAGGGCTGTGTAAAATTGCAGGGGGAAAAAAGAGAGAGAGGAATTTGTTGCCTAGAGGCAGCAGAGCTGATTTGGGGCAATTCACTCTATGGTTTCTCCTGCTAGGAATTTATATGGCTGCCATCATAATCCAGACGCTTCCTAAGCAATGGTGAACAGGAGGCTAAGAAGGAGTAGCTAAAAAGTAGGGTCAGGAAATCATCCCAGGACAATGAAGCTGCGACTAAAACGAAGCATTAGGTTCAAATTCAGTAAGAAAACCACTTCACAGGGATCATACCCTCCCTTTGTTTTCAAGTTCCTGTGGAGTGTTAATATTTTCTTTCCCTGGGTGATGTGCTACTTTGTAACTATTATCTTCTTGCTTTGTGCATTTAGATGGAAGCTTTGGAAAGCAAAGACCTCATCTCTTACCTGAATTTGGTACCACCTGCGTAGTACCTGCTCAAGCTCAGTGTGCCGAGAGGTACAAACCAGTCCAGCCTGATTGCTCATCTGAGCACTGATGAATTACCCCGCTAAACAAATGATTTAATTCTACTCAGATGAAAAACCAGGTAACCCTAGTTGGACTTCTCCACACTGGAACCCCACACATTTCTATCTGTGTTTATTTCAATCAAGGAGGCAAAGGTTCCTACAGCTCCCAACTAAGTTTCTACAGTTACTAGATAGATGAAAGATTCATGGATGTGGCTTGGGTTGTGGGGATTTCGAATTCCCTCCACCTGCCGCACACACTGTCATTACAGAGGAAGTAATTTACTACTCTTACAACCACTCTTGATTCTGTTGCTCAACAAAAATTCATTCAACAAACACCAATTGACCACCAGGTCATACCCCAAAGACACCAAATATTGTAGCAGTTGGAATTTTGCTGAGTTATTTTATCAACACAACCCAAACCCAAAGGTAGACGAGGAAGAGAAAAAGGAACTGAGAAAATTCACTTGAAGAAAGCAACACGTGGAGCTGTGTTAGATTGGGTTCCCTGAGAAGAGAATTTCAGGTGGAGTGTCGTGTGCCCAGGTTTGCCAGGGAGATAGATACACCTGCAAAAAAGTGGGGGTAAGATTAGATGGAGGAGAAGCTGATCCACAAGTTATGACACAAGGCACATGGGCCTTAGCCAATCCTTCAGGGAGCTCTGGAGCTGGAAGGCCCTTCAGAATGTCCAACATTGACGCAAGGGTCTGGCCTTTAAATGCCAGCGTTAGCCGCTCATTGGCTGTGAACATCTCTTGGCAAAGAGGCACGTTCCAGTTATGTTTTGCTATGGAACAAAGTACTCCTAAACTCAGTGGGCTTCTGTCCTATCTCACAAATTGGTGGGTCAGGAATTCAGACAGGGCTCCGCTGGTTGATGCTTCTGATCCATGTACCGTTGGCAAGGGTTGCTTGTTGATATTAGCTGGTGGATGGGCTGGTCTGAAGGGTTCAAGGCTGCTTCACTTACATGTCTGGCCCCTCAGTGGGGGTGACTGCAAGGCTAGGCTCATCTGAGACTGGATCATCTACCTATGGCTTCTCCCACATGGTGGTCTCAGAGCAGCTGGGATTCTTGCATAGTAGCTCAGGGTCTGCCGAGAATCTGCCAGAAGACAGAGAGTAGAGTTTGTTAGTCTCTTATGTCTTGGGCCCAGAAATAGGCACAGCATCACTTCTGCTGAATTGTATTGATCAAGACAGTCATAGAGCCTGCAGGGAATTCAAGGTGGGTGAGATTCAACCCCAGTGGGAAGAGTAACAGAGAATTCACCACCATCTTTAATTCTACCATAGGACAGAAGCTTGGGCGAAGCAATTCCCTACAGCACTGGGGAAGCCCCAGCGAAGAATGCAAGCCTACGTCACCAGCAGCTGATCCTCCCGGCAGCTGGAGTCACGTGTGTTGGTCCTGAAGAGGGGACCTGGTAATGTGCGACAATGTCTACTATAGGAGAATGGCATATATTCTCCAGAATGGGCAGTTAATATTGGAGTATATTTTCAGGGGGAGAAAAGATTGCAAAAAGGTTTGTCCAAGCACATCCCCCAGTACCCTTCCACAAGTGGGCATCAAAGCCTAGGATGAAGAGAGGCTGGCAGTATCATCAATAAGAACATAGGATCGGCCCTTCCTGTCTACCGATCTGTGAAGGGCAGATGTCTATTGAACGAACTCCAAATGAGAGTTGTGCTATAAAACCTCTGATCTGTAAGAGTCACAAGCCAAAAATGAAAACAAATGGATTTGGGGTCTCTATTTCTTTGGAAAACTTCCAGTTTTTAAAATCACAGATTTTTAAAGCTGAGAGAGGCACTGGTGACCATTTGGCCTCATTTCCATTTTATAGAAGAAATACCATGACTCAGAGAGTGGAACAACTTGTCTGAGGTCACACAGCTGGTTAATGACAGAGTGGCCGGGATTGGTGTGGTCCCTGAGGTGCTCAGGACTCTAGGGCAGAGTTAGTACAAGATATTGGATTTCTGACATCCAACTTCTGATAGCAAGCATTGACATTTTTATATGGTTTCCACTATTTACAAAAAAATTTGAAAATAATTTCTCTCGAGAAGAGTACAAACTTTTGGGGTGTTTCTCATTTTTTTCTTTTATGTCTGCATGTCCAAGTTACAACACCTAATGAAAAGATTAGAATTTTTTTGTCTTTTTGCTTTAGATTCAATCCAGTCCAACGGACTCTTTCTGGATTTCTTAAGTACAAGCCACCTTGCCACTTGTGATGAAAAAGCCAAGCAAGGAACAGAGTCCCTGCCCTCAGAGAACTTACCATCTAATTAGAGCATCACATAAAGTCAGCCCTGCAGAGTCTTCAGAGGTCATTAGAGCTGCTCACAGATGGTAGGGAGCTGCTGAGGATTGTAGACCATGGGAGTACTGTGATTGGATCTCTTCCTTTTTAGGAAGATGTTGGGGAGCTGTTTCAGTGGTTCTGATGAGAGTAGAGCCTGAATCCTGGGGCTAGGAAGGAGGGGGCAAGTTTATGAGGATGTCAAAGCTTTAATGGGCAGATCCACAGGCTGCAGTTTTAGTTTAATCACATAGCAGGACTTAAAGAGCTGACGCATTTGTAAACAAGGCTGCAAAGGCTGTGGGAGGCAGAGTATGTCTCTAAGATCCTGTATCTCTTAAGATCCCACCTTAGGTTAAGTAAAGTGGTCTCTGTTGTCTAGCAGATGCCTAATAAACAGGTTCACCTTTCAGGGACAAATAAAAACACAGATACAAATTAATGGGCAAAGAAGAGCCCCATTCGTCTGTTTGTGTTGCTTTACAAACAGCTCAGCAGAAGCATCCCAGTGAGCTTCAATCATCCCATTTTCCCTTTCTCTTTTCCCTCATTACAGTCATTATTGGTCACAAAAGGCTGCTCACAAATCAGCTAGTGATTATAATTTAATGCATCCTTTCGGAAACCTGCAGGGAAATTAAAGCAGGGAGCTACCTGGGGAAATGGGGCAGGGAAACAGGGCTGGGCACATCTGAGGCAACAGCGTGGAGCACTAATTGTCCAACACTTCCCAGCTATCTGACACTGGAAGGCTTGAGAAAGCTGATGTCACTCGCTTGCAAATAGAGTCAAATTTTGGTGGTATCTGAACTCGGGGATCCCAGCTGGGATCTCATTGCCATCTGAGGAGTCTAGTGTTGTTTCTTGAACCCTGAGCGAACCCCAGAAATGCCTGCTGATCGTGTGCCAGCGTCCAAAGTCAGCTCTGGACCACACAGGTATGTCTTTTGGCTTCGGCTCATGAGATCTCGCAACATCAAGCTCAAAGCTTCCCCGCCGGCATTAGCATGCAACCTCACAGAGCAGTAAGAATTCAATTTGGAATGAATTCCCTCTCTCTCCAGCACCCTCTACTACTTCCTCCGTCACTGTCCTCCCAAGTCACTGGAGATCAGATCCAAATAATCTGATAATAAAAACCAAAATCATTGAAATGAAAGAGATAGATATTCATTTAGCAACTGAAATAAACGATTTTCTGATAGCAGTCATATCTGATAACAGTTATTATCAGTTCTGATAACAGTTTTTGCTTTTTGCAAAAACCCCCAACCTGCGTTCTTCAATAGACTAGCCACTAGCCACAGGTGGCTCTATACATGTATATTAATTTTAATTTAATTTAATTTAATGTTCCGTTCTTTAGTCCCACTAGCCAATTTCAAGTGTTCCATGGTCACATATCGCTATTGGCTACCATGTTGGAGAGTACAAACCTCAGTGCATATGCTATAGTAAAATGCACTAAAATAATTGATGAGTTTTGAGTATTTGTTACATTTGTTTCTAATATAGTATTTAACAATAAGTTTATGCCATTTAATTTTTCAGTAATGACAGTGCTTAACAACTAGCTCACAAAATTCCTGACAATGTAACAATTAGCTCTAGCAAGCTAGTCAAAATAGCTCAACACACCACTAGAATATTTCCATCATCAAAGAAAGTTCTACTGGACAGTGTTGCCCCAATCAACTTACTAGTGTGGCAATAGAATCATCCAGAATGAGACCCCCCCTTCACTATTGGCAGCAAAGATAAAAGACTTTAAGAATCCTAATCTCCCCAACAGTCCTTTTCTTCATCAGACATAAACCAAATTTCTTGCCATTTCTTTGCAGAAGGGAATGCACACTTAATTGTTTTAGAGTGTACCATCATTCTCTCAGACACTTTGCAACAAATTCTCTCTTCCATCCTCTGGCACACTCCATAAACCCCTTCTTTTTCCTTCATTTCCTCTCTTTCTCTCACTGTAAACCTATCTTTTTTTTTCTCTAACTTCATCATCACAGTAAGGCCCGAGGCCCATGATTATCCAAGTCACCTTCCAATTCACCAGCATCCCTGGTGTTTTGCATAGAATTCAGGACAATGCTGTAGGCTGAAACCTCACCAGAAATTTATACAACACCATAATGTTCTTCTTATTCCCCAGGCATTCTTGCGTTGATTGGAGCCTGGGATCCGTTTGCTTTCTCCAGATACCAGAGCTTTTTTTTTCCCCTGGATCAGAGAATTCAGAGTGAGGTTTGTTTCAGAACAGAATAAACACACAGAAGACTCTTTCTTGTCTGCAAACCCAGGACAGAAGCTTCTTTTCTTTTCTCCAGGAAGAATATGCTCAAGAGAATATTCACACGAGGTGATGCCAGTGATTTTCGTTTTTATTTTAAGTCAAAGGAGCAAATGACATTTTGATACTGAAGATGAGTGTTTCCAGGGAGTAGGGCCAGAGCAGGGACATGTTGTTCTAGAGCAAACCTTCATAATGTTCAGTGTGCTGCACAAAATGCTGAGGAGCTTTTATAAAACACGGGAGCTCCAACCGCGCTCTACAGAGTCTGGCTCGATTTGTCTGGCCCTGGCATCAATATAATTTTTTAAAATTTGAATTGTGGCAAAATACATATACCATAAAATTTACCATCTTAGCCATTTTTCAGTGGCATTAAGTACATTCACACTATTGTGCAATCACTATCATCCATCTCCAGAACTCTTTTTATTTTGCAAAATTAAAACTCTGTACTCATTACAAAATAGCTCCCCATTACCCTCCTCCCTCCCCTCAGCATTCTACTTTGTTTGACTACTCTAAGTACCTCATAGAATTGGAATCATGCAGTATTTTGTCTTTTTGTCACTGAATTGTTTCACTTACTGTGACGTCCTCAAGATTCATTCACATTGTAGCAGGAGTCAGAATTTCTTTCCTTTTTAAGACTCAATAACATTCCATTGTATGTATATATCTCATTTTGTTTATCCATTCATCCACTGATGGACACTTGGGATGCTTCTACCTTTTGATTATTGTGAATAATGCTGCTATGAACATGGGTGTATAAATATCTCTTTGAGTACCTGTTTTCAGTGATTTTGTATATATATCCAGAAGTGGGATTTCTAGATCATATGATAATTCTATTATATATTTTTCATTTTTTGAGGAACCACCATGCTGTTTTCCATAGCAGTGGCACTATTTTACATACCTACCAACAGTACACAAGAATTCCAATTTCTCCACATCCTCGCCAACACTTAATATTTTGTTTTTTTGATAGCAGTGATCCTAATGGGTGTGAGGTAGTATCTCCTTGTTGTTTTGAGGCATCAATATTTTTTAAAAGCTCCCATGTGAAATTAGGTGATTCTAATGTGCAAATGGGGTAAAAAAAAACAAAACAACAACAACAACAACAAAACCCATGGCTTGAGGAAAGAAGCTATGGATGTAGTGGGTAAGAACATCTGGTCCAATATGGCAGACTTAACTCCATCCTTCAGAGAAACTAGAAGAAGGAGCCTTGACTTTGGTGCCAGATAGTTCTATATCAACTATGAGAAAATTACTTGGTTCCCCATATTTGTTTCGTTGTTGTAAATGGAGATGAGAAAACCTTCTCTGACAGCGGTGGTAGTTAGCACCTGCCACACAATCGTTATGGGAAGTTAGAATTTTCAGAGATGCAGAAAGTCTCTTTCTGAAACTGAGACCTAACAAGAATAAGGGATTTTTCTGAAGATTTCACTTGATGTCTCAGAACCTAAAATAAAGTCCAGGTTCTGAGAAGCTCTGTTCATGCCATCCTCTCCCGCTTACCTGTGATTCTCCAGAGGAAAGAGAAGGTGGGGCAGGTAAGACACTCTCTCCACATCATACTCGTACAGAGACATAAATGACTAAGAATAGTTAAGTGTCACCATCTTCTCAAGATGATGTTTAAATCAGAGCTAAAAGCATTAAAAAAAAAAAAAAAAAAGGAATCACGCTTCACTACCAGACTGTCTTCAGCTAGCAGGTGGGAAGTAGGGCAAATTGTTCTCCCTGAAAAAAACGAAAGCTTATCATCTTCAACATAGTTTTTCATATCGATAGTAATGTCATATTATTTTTCTATCTTTTTTCTCTTTTTCAAAGCACTCTTATGAGTATGATCTCATTGGATGCTCACAATATCCCTGTGAAGTAGGTCAGGCAGATAGAATTCACCCTATTCTCCAGACGAGAGCCATATAGCAGACGAAATGACTTAGAGTATGCAGGTGAAAAGATATTATTTCGACTCTCAAAGGTGAGTAACTTCCTGTCTTGTTAAGAAAGGCCTTAAACTGGAATAGAATTCTGTCCTTTTAACCTGCCCTGTTATGTGCTTCAAAACCAGACTTCTTATTCCACTATCTCATACAGAGCTTTACTTTTTATTTAACCTTTTGGTCAAGTGTTGGTGTGTGTATGTTTGTCATAGTTCTCTTTGGGAGGTCAACCATATTTTGTTTTGTTCTAGGTCAACTATGTTAATTTTCTCTTATATTAGGTCTAAACATTTAACATTTTATAATAAATAGCAAATTATAAAGCAAAATGAATATGCAATAATTATCAGAACCACCTAAGGATGCGATTAAGGACACTGAGGGATTAGAAATTAACTCTAGGGGGCCGGGCGTGGTGGCTCACGCCTATAATCCCAGCACTTTGGGAGGACGAGGTGGGAGGATCAATTGAGGGTAGGAGTTTGAGGTCGGCCCGAGCAACACAGCAAGACCCTGTCTCTATAAAAAAAAAAAAATAGAAAAAAAATAAAGAAACTAAATCTAAGTAGGGCCAAGAGGCAAAGCAGACACCTCCAAGAGCCCCACTTTCACAGACACAAATACTCTGGATGAATTTGCTAAAGATTCTTTTTCCTTTGCCCTCGGAAGACTTATCACATAACTAGTCCCAAGCACTCACAAGCAGGGCCTGCAATATTTCTCAGCTCATCTGAATGCTCCAACCTTCCCAGAGCCACCACCCACCTCCGACAGCTGTCCCCAGGGGCCGGAGCAGGACAACTGCCCACAAACGCCCAGCCCGTCTTCTCCCGTCTGCTCTGACCAGCCTGCGTGAGGGAGCTTCCCACATCGCTGAGACTGCTCCACACAGTAATGATCTCGCCTCCAAGGCCTTTCACTGAAAAATGCAGCTCAACTCGCTCTCCTCCAAGGCTCTGCTTGGTTGGGAACTCAATAACTTCTTATGGCGCAGAATCTGTTAAGAGCCATAGGACCAACTTTCTAGTAGGTATTTAGATTATGATTTAGAGATCAACTACTTTTTAAATTTGTAATGATAATAATTTAAATATAATAATAACTCTTTAAATGAAATAATTATTAATAATTTATAATAAAATTATGATTTCATTATAAAATACTAATAATTGTTCTTTAAAAATTATTATTCTACCTACCCATGGGGTTGTTCAGAGGATTAAGTGAGAGATGCTTATGAAGTGTTTAATGCTATGACTGGCATGGGATAAACCTTTGGTAGATACTAGTATTCAAGTGTGTGATATATCCTCAATGAGGGTAAATTTTTTTAAGCCAGGACTAGATTCTATGCCTCCATGCCCCACAGTATTCAGAAACAGAGTTAATCTCCAACAAGTACTTCAACAGGAGTAAACACTGCTTTTTTTGTTGTAAGGAGAAGCAGGAGCTGGGAACAATAATTGTCAGTGGTGCATCTACTGTGGACTAGCTGTAATGTTTGTGTCTGCTACAGTGGGCTAGTGAGAAACTAAAAAAGGCTAATATTCATCAAAGAACTTGGAAGTAAAGGGACTATTTAAATATTACAAATAAGCAA
>VBSM01000605.1:17556193-17576582 GCA_008086735.1 Cheirogaleus medius
AAAAAAAAAAAATACATAAATGTAGATCTAAAATAGAATAAGTGCCACAACCAGGAAAGGTGTTCATTTATTCTATAAATATTTTTGATCATCTATGTGCCAGGCAATGTGCTTGACATCAAGGATGAAAAGATGATACAACCCTGCTCGCATGGAGATTCCACTGTAGTGGAATAAAATTCTTTCTCTAATTGAACAGTAAATTTGGTTCTGAGATTTCAAAATACAAACAAAAAGGGAAACACATTAGGATAAGTTGTTTTCATTTTGTGTAACAAAACATTTCAGAAAAGACTCTATATTCCCCCCAGACATGTACATTAAGAAGATTAAATGAGAGAATGTACATGACATGAAAGCACAAACAAATGTTAGTTGTTACATAAGGGACACTAAGCAATGTTTCAACAGTGACTTTGGAGGGTACGGCAATACAGGTCATGGAGATCCAATGTCAGGCACAATACAAGTCTCCCAAAACTTCTATTTTAAGTCCCCATTCTATGGGAGTGGTAGAAACCTGATTCTAGTCTATTGGAGTTTCCCTCATTTCTCATGGGCTTAAAATAAAAATTAAGTTTATAGAGAAAATAAAATCAAATGTGTTGCATTCCTAAATTTGTGGACTGAGTCATCCTGATACATGTGGGAGCTTGTCTTGGATTGCTGAGGATTTTTCTGCAGTATCGTAGCTATCTGCACTGTGGACTGATTATAGATTCTAGAATTAGAGCCGAGTCATTTGAGCAACAGCCTTGCAGTGAAGAAGAATTAGAAAGCAGAGATGGTGAGGGCTCCTGGAATTCACTTCCAGTGAACAGTTTTGAGATTGAGTTTGCAAGAATACTAAGGAAGCTTTAAATTCCCTGGTCAGACACACTGTGGTCAGAAGATGAAAAGAAGAGTGTAATGTTAAACCTCGCCAGAGTTTGGTGATAATATTAAGTGGTTGATTCCAAGGAGTATACCGAGAAAGTGAGCAACATCAATATAATAGAATTGACTCCATCTTTTGTTTGACTGTTGACAGCTTTTAAGCCTCAATCCTTTTTGTTTCCCTCTGCCCTACACCTGGGAAAGCTGATAAGAAAGTAAGAATAAACTCTCACTTGGGTGCTGGTGAAAAGTTTAAAACACATGTAGAATCTTCACCCTGGTCCCACCTTCTAACTACCATAAAAATTTCAAGCCAGTCTTCTTTCCCTGCTCTCTCAAGAATTTCCAAACCACTATTGGGACTGAAAGAAAAACAACAACAGCAAAACAATAATTAATCCAATGAACAATTGAACAGCAGAAAATAGAGGAAAATAGCAAGAAAATATACTTAAAAGAAAACATAAAATAAACTGGTACAAGTAAACCCAAATAGATCAGAAATCACAATAAATATGAATGAATTAAATTTCTCTTTTAAGTAAAAGATTTCAGAGTGAGTTAAAAAACATAATCTTGCTGTATGTTATTTGTAAGAAATACATCTTTCAAGACATTGCTTGGAGAAGTTGAAAATAAAGGCATGAAAATATACATACCAGGAAAATGGAAAGAAAAGTATAGTGGTGTAACAATACATCAGACAAAATTGAATTCATTGTGAAGGCACTGAATGAAACATGGTATAAATATAATCAACCAAAACACAGAATGACCTTGAAACTTTTTTGTACCAAATGGCACAGTTATAAAACATATGAAGAAAAAACAGGTAGAAATACATAGAGGAAAATGACAAATCTGTCATCATCACGAGATTTTTCTGAGAAAATCTATTTATGACCTGAATATAAGACCACGACCTGGCCTTACATAGGATTTTGGGAAGAATGGAGATGATAAGACATTGGTGGATTTTTTCCAAAGTGAGAGTGTTTAGGAATTGCTTGTCCTTCAGGTGTAGACGTGTGGATACTCCAAGTGCTGTGGTCTCCAAGCCCTGGGCCATGGACCAGTACTGGTCAGCGGCTGGTTAGGAGCCGGGCTGCAAAGCAGGAGGTGAGCAAGCTAAGCTTTGTCTGTATTTACAGCTGCTCCCCATCCCTGGCATCACCACCTCAGCTCTGCCTCCTGTCAGATCAGTGGTGGCATTAGATTCTGTATTATAGTGAGTTGTATAATTATTTCATTATATATTACAAGGTAATAATAATAGAAATAAAGTGCACAATAAATATAATGTGCTTGGATCATCCTAAAACCATCCACCATGCCCCCCATCCCATTCGTGGAAAATTTGTCTTCCATGTAACCGGTCCCTGATGCCAAAAAAGCTGGGGACCACTGCTCCAGTGAGACTGTTGCTGATTGGTTGATATGTAATTTGTTCATCAGAGTGAGGCTGCTGTTGATTGGCTGACTTTCAGAAGCCGCTTTATCGACGCAAAGTTGTCAGCAACCAATTAGGACATTTATAAACCCAGTTCTTATGTTTATTTGCTGCTCTGGCCAAAGAACAACCAGTGCTTTTCTACAAAGAGAGGAACTTTTATTCTCAGGATCCTGCCTTCAAGGAGACAAGTACACAAACAACTGTTATTCGAAATAAAGCAGTGTAGTATTCTGTAATGAATGCTGGAATTGAAGTCCAGAGATCTGGGTTAAATTGCAGCTATGCGACTTGCGTAAGGCAATTAACACTTCCGGGTTTCAGTTTTCAGAAACAGATTTCAGGTTCTGGAAACTCTAATAATAAACCCTGCTCACTTCACAGTGATGGGCAGACATACAGTGAATTGCTGTATGTAAAAATATTTGGCAAATTGGTGCCAATTAAAAATAAGACATTATAGTTATGTGCTATAAAAAGACAGAATAGAAGACTTTTGAGATTAAAAGCAGGAGAATCATTGCACCAAGCAAATCGCACGAGGGAAAGTGGGGCTCATGGAAGAGATGACACTGATGTGGGCCTTGAAGAATGGCTTCATGTATAAATGAGCCCAACACACAGAGGACCAAGGTAGGGACCTTCGTGGTAAGAGCAAAAGCACAGATGTGGAAAAAAGAAAGAACTGACAAACAGTCTGGTTTACATGAAATATAGAAACACATAGGAGAAGTAGTAAGAAACAAGGCTGTCAAAATTATGTGGAACCTAACCTGGTATACTACACTATAGGCTTAGATGTTGTTTGATAGAAATGTACAGCCCCTGAAGGGTTGTTTTTTTTTTCTTCTGGGGATACATCAGAAAAGATCCTGAAGGGTTTTGAACCAGATTTTTCTAGACATGTGCCTTGGCAAGATAAGCCTGATCTGGTATATGATGCAGAATGAACTGGAGGGTTGAGACAGTGGTGGGGAGGAAGAAGAGAAGCTTTCACAGCAATCTTGGGGCCTTGGTGGGGGTGACCCATGAAAATAGAAGGGGATAGCAGCAGAGAGCACAGTGCCAGGGCGGAGTCGACAGGGTGTGCTTAGGTCTAACAGCAAAAGTCAGGATGAGTCTGGGATTTCAAGCACCAGTGACTAGATATAAGAAGTCAGAAGGAGGAGATGGCTTGGAGGAAGAGAGGAAAGATCCGTTTGGATGTGAAAAGTTTGGGATACATGCAGCTGCTTCTCTCTCTCTCTCTCTCTCTCTCTCTCTCTCTCTCTATTTTACCAGACTCAAACTCATAGAATTTTTTATTTTTAGAGACAGGGTCTTGCTGTCATCCAAGGCTAGAGTGCAGTGACCCAATCAAAGCTCACTACAGCCTTGAACTCCTGGCTTCAAGCATCCTCTCACCTCAGCTTCCCAAATTGCTGGGATTACAGGTGTGAGCCACCATGCCTGGCCTCTCTCATGTGGCTTTTATGCATGGAGTCACTCAATCAAGTTTCACTTGGTTTAAACCAATGCATAAGTTTTCTGCCTTTTCTAAAAAGACAGTGCCTTGATGGAGGCCATCCATTGAGCATAATCAGTCATTCACCCAGACAGGTGAATGGACCTTTGATGGGACACAGTGGAAACAGTGCAAGAGAACATGGGGCATCCAAGGACAGAGGGTGGAAATGTCTCCCCAGGAAGAAAGGGGAGCAGGAGAAGGCTGAAGGTGTTAAGCCTGGCTCATCTGCCTGGCCAGGAAGAGCAGTCTCTGCAGGGCTTAGAAACAGCAGGCCCCATAGAGAGGTGAGTGCAAGGATGGTTGGGATTTGACTCTCACTTGGAGAGCTTGACATCATATTTAAATACTAGAGTCAATCTTCTTGTATTTATAGTACTGGCTTAAATTGCCACCATTTTAAATGGCCATAAATGATCTACATCTTCTATTATATTTAGCAGCACTGCCTAATAGCAATATAATGCGAGTCACAAATGTGAGCCACAGATGCCATTTTAAATATTTTCTAGTAGAGACGTTTAAAAAAGGAAAATGAAATAAAGGAAATTAATTTTGATAATTTATAATTTTTTAACCCAATAAAACCAAGATATCATTTCAAAATGTAAACATATTTTGAAAATTATTGAGATATTTCTTTATTTTAGTATACTAAGTCTTTGAAATCCAGTATGTATTTTATGCTTATAGCACATCTCAATTTGTTCTAGCCGCATCTCAAGTGCTCAATGGCTGCATGTGGCCGGTGGCCGCCATATTGGACAGCTCAGGGCTATCGTTTAATATACACCTGTATCCACAGTGCAGTGCAGATAGTATGTGCCTGGGGAAATTAGGAAGGGACAGAGATTAAGGAAGGCTGAAGTTGGCAGGTTGAGGAATTCCTCATGGAATTGAGGATGGAGTTTCAAATTAGGATGGGTGGAAGGGAGTTGGGAATAGGCCATTCCAAGGCAAAAAGGCTTTGGGGACATTGGTAGTGGAGAGAGCAGAGGCAGAAAACTCAACAGTCCCAGAACAAAGAGAGTCACGAGTCTATTTAAGCATCTAGTTAGCTGAAAGCAGCTCCATTGTTGTTCTTTACAATTGTTGCCTCTTTGGGTGTGGCTTCCCCTTGCCCAAATTTACAGCTTGGTCCGGAGCCCCTCACATTCCTCCCACTGTGCGTGTAAGCAGTGAGGATGGGCCGAGCTGGGTTGCATCGACAAAATGTTGATTACCTATAACTGGGTTTTCACTTTGCAGATTTGTCCTTCACTCCGCAGCGTTTGATCCTGCACCCAGCAGCACTTTATGAGGAACTTGGGGGAGGGGGGATGCAAATAAAAAAAAAGGAAAGAAAATGTCCTCACAAAACAAAAACAGTATTTTCAGAATTCACTCTGCTGCTTTCAGACTATTTCCATCAACCCTCTTATTCATTTTGATTTATTTCTATCCATAAGCGGACTAACGCTTCTCTATGCTTTTATTGTTCTTCAAGAATGGGCCTTCTATTGGAGGAAAATAATGTCTCTACGACCACCACTTTGCTCAATGCAGATCTTCATTAATCTGCAGCCACAGAACAGGCTTTTAGCAACGAGCACTTTTGATGGGAATTGAATTTGATATTGCATTATGGTTGTAGGGAGTCTCACAATAGACTGTGTTCCTTTCTGTGTCTGAACACAATCAGAGAGACACAATTAAATAATTTGGTGCAATAATGGAAAACAAAAGAGTACGAAGGCTTAAAGTGAGGGCTTCAGCATTTGTGTTCTCTCATTTCTGTATCATGTTAATTAATTTGCCTCAGAACCAAAAGGAAGAACACAATGTAGAACAGCAGAGCTCATCTACAACATGTAGACACTTAAAATGCAGACACCAGACCAAATGGACTCTTAAGGAAAGGGCAGTGTATTAGTTTCCTAGGGCAGCCGTAACAAAGTACCCCAAAGTAGGTTGCCTAAAACAACAGAAATGTATTCTCTCACCATTCTGGAAGCCAGAAGTTTGAAATCAAAGTGTCAGCAGGGCCACACTCCCTTTGAGGCCCTCAGTAAAATCCTTCCTTGCCTTTTTCTTGCTTCTGGTGGCCATCAACCCTTGGCTTTCCTTGGCTTGTAGCTGCAGCCCTAATCTCCGCCTCTGTCGTCACCTGGCATTCTCTCCCTGTGTGTATCTGTCTTCACCTGGTGTTTTCCTCTTCTTACAAGAACACCGGTCATATTAGAGTAGGACCCACCTAATGACCTTATCTTAACTTGATTACATCTACAAAGACCCTATTTCCAAATAAGGTCACATTCACAGGTAACAGGGGGCAGGTCTTCAACATATGTTTTGCAAAGCACAAGACAACCAGTAATGGGCAATCTATGCATTTCCATGCAAAGAATAAAGTTGCTACTCGGCTAATTCTGAATGATCCCCTGCTTGGTCCAGGTGGCAATAGCAGTCGTTGATCCTTGTGCAATTGAAGAGAGAGCACGCTGGAGTTCCACAATAGTATCTTACAGGAAATAATGTGACTTTACTATAAAACCAAGATGTGAAAATGAACACAGTTAGCATTCTAAGAGGACAACAGCCTGGTCAGACTGTGTTTGGATAGCTTCAATCAAATACTCTACACAACAAGCACACCAGGAACTTTGATTCTCAACAGTGACTTTAAGGTTGTCCTCAGCACATAAACACGAGTGATTGCTCCAGCAATGGGTGCTTTTGCGCCAGGAAGAACTGGGTGGGGGAGTTTGTCCCTGCTGCACTCATCATCTCTAATCCTGACCCATGTGTGCAACATACCCTTTTTCAAACTTTATACTGGGTTTCTGTAAAACACAATAAAATAGACACCTACAAAAGGATGGTGCTAAATGGAGGCAGACATGGAGTTGGTTATGTCCTGCAGTTTTGTCTGTTACCCTGCACGAAGCAATACACCGGACAAACTTCCCTCTTACCTGTGACCTAAATAAATGGCATCTCTTTGTACAGTCTGCCCCAGGCATGCATATTTCTAAAACGTAGCTAAATTAATGGCCATTATATATGTTGTCAGCAAGGAAGGAATGATAATTAATACTGGAGTCAAGTACATATACTCATTCGACGGGCCCAGTAGTAAAAGGAGCCCGTTGAGATTGATCAGATAAAGGAATGGTTTAGAGCTCAAGGGGTCTTGGGCTATGGGCAGGTTCACTTTTCAGGGCGACCCAGTTTTAGTTATTTTATAAAAGAAAAGGGTGCCAGGGTGGGTGTGGCATTAGCTTTGGGATGGATCTTGTGCCTGCGACCCAGACACAGAAAATAGCTCGTTGGGACTTGGAAGGAGGAAATGTGGAGGGGGGCATGGCTCCTCCTTGGGGCCCAGGAGCTGCATTTTCTGTTCACCAGCCACATCATGATTTGGAGTCTGGTTCTCGTCTCTTTTAAAGTTGAGGTTGCACCATGAGACAAGTGCTAGGGGTGCGAGGGAAGAAAGCTGAAAGAGACTAAGGTGGATAAACCGAAGCTTTTGGAGTCAGCCCCACACATGAATTCAGGCTGATCTGCGTACTTGCAATGTAATAGACAACCTAGACAGGCTACTTAACATCTCCAAGCCTCAGTTTCTTCATCTGTAAAATGGGACTCATAGCACATTCCTCACTGGGGTCTTGGGAACGTTGGGGAATGAAATGTGTGAAGTCTCAGGCAGGTTGTAATTGCTCCATAAATATTAGTTCCTAAGTGCCCCTCAATATTTATTAGGCCTCAGAGGGTCACTTTACCAGCCCCCCTGAAGCTGATAACCCCACCTTGCTCCTTATAGAGGCAGACTTTACCCAAACAGTGCTTCCCAGCCAACATTTTTACATCATGGCACACAGAGAAAATGCTAGTGCTTGTGCAGTACCCTGGAATAAACAGGTGAGACTGCTCATAGGTTACCCCAGGTCCTGCCTGGTCAGACCAAGGGCTAGATCAGGATGTCAGCGCCACACAGCAGTGTCTGTCAACCCCACAGCTCACTAAAACCACTTGGGAGCTTGTTCAAACAAACAAACAAACAAAGCAACAAAGACACAGATGCCAGGGCTTTGGCACGGGGGTGGGTGTATTTAAACAGTGGCTCAGAGGATTCAAATGTGTTGCCAAAGGCAGGATCCACTGCAGTGCCCGTGGTAGCAGGAAGCCACTAATTGGGCGGATTCCACTAGCATAAGTGGAAGACCTGTCCCAGAGGTTATTTTTAGCTATTTAGTATTTTTCTAGCGATTTTTTATTATGTTAAAATACACATAGCATTTACCATTTTAACCATTTTTAAGTGTGCAATTCAGAAGCATGGAGTACATTCATGATTTTGTGGAACAATCACCACTATCCATTTCCAGAACTTTTCATCATCCCAAACAGAAACTCTGTACCCATTAAGCAATAACTCCCATTCCTCCCTCCTGCAGCCCCTGGTAACCACCATTCTGTCTCTATGAATCTGACTTCTCCAGGTACCCCACTGTCTTAGGCAGTTGAGGCTGCTATAACAAATGGACTGGGTGGTTTACGCAATAAACATTTATTTCTCACAGTTCGGAGGCTGGAAGTCCAAGATCAAGGTGTCAGCATGGTCGTGTTTTGGTGAGGGCTCTTTTCTGGGTTGTAGACAGCCAACTTCTTGTGGTATCCTCACATAGGAGAAAGAGGTGGAGAGAGCTGTCTGGGGTCTCTTTTGTAGGGCACTAATCCCATTTATGAGGGATCCACCCATGACCTAATTACCTCCCAAAGGCCACACCTCCTAATATCCTCAGATGGGGGTTAGGATTTGAACATATGAATTTCGGGAGACACAAACATTCAGTCCATAGCACTCACATCAGTCGAATCATACACTTTATACTTTTGTGACTGGCTCCGTTCACTTAGCAAAATGTTTCAAGGTTTGTCCATGTTGTAGCATGTGTTGGAATTCCATTCCTTTTTCAGGTAGATTAATATTCCTTGCATGTACAGATTGCATTTTGTTTATCTGTTCATCTGTTGAGGGACATTTGGGTTGTTTCTGCCTCTTGGTTATTGTGAATAATGCTGCTATGGACGTGGGTGTCCAAGCATCTGTTTGGGTTCCTGCATTCATTTCTTTTGGGTATACACCTAGGAATGGAATTGTTGGATCATATAGTAATTCTGTGTTTAACTTTTTGAGGAATTGCCAAACTATTTTCCTTAGTAGCTGCACCATTTTACATGCCTACCAGCAACTCATGAGGTTTCAAATTCTGTACATCCTTTCCAACACTTGTTCTTTTCTTTCTTTTTTTTTTTTTTTAATATATTCATCCTACTGGTGTGAACTGGTCTCTCATTGTTGTTTTCATTTGCGTCTATTTAGTTCTGTCGCTCACAGTAACCCTGGAGGCGGGTATTCTCAGCCCTTGACTTTAGAGATAAGGAGGCTGAGTCCAGGAGCCTGTCTAAGGTGGCACAGACAGGGCAGAGGCAGCGCCGGTGTGTGAAGCCATGTCGTCTGTAGATACACACCACAGTGACTGTCTAAAGAAATCCTGTGGATAACCTAAGATGAAAAATCCTTAAGTAAACAACACCCTTTCATCTTTTTTTTTCCTAAGTCCGGATGGTCCTGATTTGCTTAAATTGAAGTCAGCTTGCCTGGCACCAGCTGTGGGCCTTAAATTTCTGCAGACTTCCTTAAAAATATGGTAGGACCATGTTCCCACCAGAGTTCAGAATCCTTCCATTTCACCACATATGACCAAAAATTATTACTGAAGACTGTGGCCACAAGCCCCTGAGAACAAGGACTCACCTCACCGTCACGGCCCGGATCCCGGAATTAAGCCGGTGGGGTCTCTTTCTGGTGTGGACTCCCTTTGTCGTGGGACTCATACGTGACTCTCCCAGCCCCGCAGAAGGTGAGGCCGTATCAGGTGCCCCTTTGTGACTGACACATCAGTAGTGAACTTCCCTTCCCATGACAGTCATCTTACCTGCCACCGCCAGGGCAGGCAGGGGGAGCGTTTGGAGGGAAGGAAGGCGGGACATCTGGTGTTCCCCTGAGTTTCCAGTGACAGCATCCATAGGGCCCGTTGTTTTCCTACCACCTGCAAGGAGAGAATGAATACATCCAAGGAGAAATTCTTCGTAGTTAAAAGCATCAGATAATAAAATCCCTGTACACTTTGTATTTTCACATTTTGGGAAATATCCAAACATAATGAAAGTTATTTTGAAATCCATTAGCAAAAGAAGATTTAATAAGGCAAGATGACTGCAGTGGACAATCCTGCCTTGATGTGTGTAGGTGGTGGAAGTCTCTCCTCTTTCAAAGTTATGCTGGTGTTTGGAGAAAGACACTGTACCCTCACCGACTGGCTGCGCAATCGCTCTGGTGGGTTAGGAGTGGGCTCAGGTAGAATGCTGTGCTGTCTGATGCAGAGTGAAGTCAGAGAGCTTCACAAATACAGGATGTTAGTAATCCTTGGTCTTGAGATTCCCACGGTAGGAAAAAAAATCATTTTGCAAGCTCTACTTTTAAGGTTGGAAGGCAGGGGGAGATCGGTGGGAGAGCAGAAGCTGGAAGCAGACCAGGGTAGCTTAGACTCTTCTGCTTTCCTGGGAGGTCATATCCTCTTTTCCACCTCACTCTAAAAGCTAAGTTAGATAGAATACTCAAGTCTCCTCCCACTTAGGAAGACCGCCTCCGAACTACTAAGTCCCCCTGCTGCCTGGGTACCAAGAACATCCATTTCAAGGGACAATGACCTTAGAGTCACTGTCCTTGAACTTTAAGGAATGATTTTCTCATACCTTAGTATCTCTAGCCTCATAATCATTTTGCATAAAGGATGGTTTCAATACCTTACTTGCATTTCGGATGAATTATAGGACATATCCTGTATCCAAATTTACCCAAGCAAGTATTTCTTAAGGTGCTCAAAACCCATCACCTTGGTCATCTTGATAAGATCCCTGGGACTACACATTGTCTGATTGTGCTTCTATGATATTTCGGTGAGTCAGTGGCAGAGGTGCATCTGGAGGCTACTGGCGAGTCCCACCAGCCAAGTCACGGTAACTGACTCGATCGGTTTCTATCGTTTGATGCCACAGATTGGTAATTCTACTTGCCCATAAACCCGGGGATTGAACAAGCTGTCATTACTTTACCAGGCCATTTGGGAGAATTTGCAAGTTATCTTTATTAGTGCTGTCCATTCTGGTGGTTCCTTGGGCCATAATTGAAATAAACGAGGCATGCTGTTGTTACATTTCTGATTCCCTCACAAGAGGAAGGAGGCAGATGAACACAGAAAAAATAGTTTGCTCAGGTCTTTTTAAATGCCTGTGATAAGTTAGTGGAGTGGTGGGGGGGGAGGGGAGAGAGGAGCGGGAAGGGAAGGAAAGAGAAGGGGAGAGGTGGAGGTACAATCTGCATTTCCCCATATTCTCAATTAATTCAGCCTAAAAGTATCACTCTTATTCAGCAGCAGTTAAAATAGGCTGTGATGAGAGCATGACAATTTCCAGCTAAACTAGAGGATAATTAGAAATGCCCTGTAGCAGGCAAGTCAGTGCTTCAATTTATTTGCTGTTTATTACCAAGTCCCTGCCCCTTGGGTGTAATGACTGTAAAACCTCGCCAGCAGCTTCCCTGGGTTTGATTTAGTGCCGTAAATGGTGCTCAGAGAGTAGATTAAGCTGGAATGTGATCAAACCTTATTTGCAATCCGATTATACAAACTGCTCCTTGCACTGACCAGATTGAAGTAATTTCCCTATAGAAACGTTACACTCACTTTGGTGTAAAAATGATTAACATTTCCTGACTGTAGGTCAGCCTTTCACTTCCACTGTAATCCTTTATCAGGCAATATGCCCATCTTTCTCTTAGGTTTGCCTCGTTCACGTCCTGCGTGGTATTTAACTAACGCATAGCATCTCAACCCAATTAAAAAAAAATAAACTATAAGTAGCCTCTCAGGCTTATAGTGATGAATGATTACAATAAATAAACACTCTGGAAGAAGCGGATTAATAGCATATTTTCTTCCGGTTTGATTGTTCAACATTATTGAACTTGCTTAATGATCTATTGGAGAACTCCTGTGCACCGCCAAAGAAATTTCCCTATCCACTTGGAAAGGGCTGTGACGGTACTTAGACACAAGTGGCTTGAACCTCAGATGGGTTGATTTGTGGGCACCAGTATCAATCACTGAGCCACCCTCCAAAAAGTATTTAAATACCGACGGCCACTACTAATCCTTCCTCTTTTAAATAATCATCCACACGGGGTGTGTGGCTTCCCTGTAGGACCCCCTCCCTTTACCGTATCAGGATTTCTGGATGTGAAAGCAGTTTTCATACAATTAGCCTCTGGTAATGAAACACAACCAACTCCATGCTGAACACAGAAAGCAAACCCTCGGCTCCTCACATATTTTTGTGACAATCAAAGAAAATATTTGAGTCTGAAATTCATTATCATAGCCTAACTCCAATACCCGCAATAACATGTTTTGTTGTACGACATATTTAAGCTGATTTTCTTCAGACATCTTCGGCCTTAACCCTTTAAAAGCCATGCACACTCTATAAATGTGTTCCCAGGCTTCTGCTAGATAATTGAAAAATGTCAAGACAGCAGAGGTTAATTGTCTTGGTGAGTATTTCTAAGTGATTTAAAAAGCTGCAGATGGCATGAAACTGAAAGGGGCCACGTTTAGATAAATTCTTTGTATAGCATTTTTTTTGTGTGTGAAATGTAAATGGTGCATCAATTATATCCGAAGTCTGTGCAGATTGGAGGAGGAAACTACTTTTTGTATTTTCTCCATGCCAAAAAAGACTGTTTGTATTTCTCAAGGTCAGGAAACTTCAGGGTAATAAAACCAATGCAATTTTTAGCCGTGTTGCTTTGCAATTTACAGTCCGCAGACTGTGTCGTTTGCAGAATGTGTAGGAAATGACATCAGACACTTGGACTCAAAGCTCCAGGAACAGGGTTGTACATTCTTTTCTTCCAGGAATCAGGGAAAATTTTAGAGGCAGAAAGTACAATACCATAGGACTGAATTTGACCCTTCCCAAATGATGTGTGTGTGTGATAGGGGAATATAACGAGCAGAGTTTATATTAACAATTAGAAGTCAGCAAATGGATAGCAAGAAATATATCCTTGTTTTACCATTTCCTTTTATAGCAATGATTCGTTTAGATAGAGATTAGGTAGGTCTACTAAAAGCCATTCTAAAATGTATTCTATTTTGTTGTTGTTGTTACAAAAGCAACACTCTTATAAAGCCCAAGAAAACCATAGTGAAATTAAAGTAAACTTAAAGAACATATTAACACTCTCCTAATGAAATAAATTCTACCCATGGATGTTAGAAACCACAACAATAATAAGTAAACAAACGACCCTAACGTCAAACCACCATCTCTGTCCATTTGCTTTTTAGGTTCTGCTTTGGGACGACAGGAGACACCTGAGCAGCTCTGACCACAAACCCCTGCTGCAATTACACCCGCACGTCCAGACCTCACACCCTGCAGGTGAACAGAGATGCCGGTTGTCTTCTCTAACAGTCATTACTGTAAACCAGAATTGTGATCCCAGGTCGCTATGCAAACCTGGTCTTAAGGCAAGAAACACAGCGGAGCGGCAGAGTTGGGAGGCTCTAGGCATCCTCTGTGCACAGCCACAACTGAACCAGTCTCTCGGGGACAAGCAGGGAAGATGAGCCTGCCTTGGTGAGCCGGTATCGGCACACGGTATCTGATGCTCACCTCTAATTTGGTCCTGTCCAGAGCCTTGCAGGGATGGGGATACAGGGCAGCTGTGTGTGTGTGTGTGTGTGTTTCCAGGCAGCCTGGGCGGGAGCCGAGCAGCCGTGCAGAGAACCAGTACAAGATGCACGAGGACACCCTCGAGGGACGGAGAACTCACACTCAGCCTGCCAGGCAGCGTCTCTCTCCTCCCCCATTCTCCTCTCACCGGGAGCCTTCTTGCAATAGCCAGCTTTTCTTTCTGTGACACTCTTAGTACCTACAACTTTTGCTAATGTGAAAATTTCAGAATCAAGAGGATACTAATTTGCAAGAGCAGGGAAGAAAACGAATACATATCAAAAGAGAATCCAGGGGACGAGATTGTCAACAACTCGTTTCCGAGGCACTCCCCATCTATAAAATGCTTTCTGTACATTAATTCTTCAATTATCCCACCTTCAGGGAAAAATGCAAGGTTGAGGCAAGATGTGAAATTTATCTCAAATGTGACAGCTCTGAAACGGTCTTACGAGTAATGCTTTGTTGGCACAAATAAAATATTTTCACATTGACTAAAAAGGGCAGGGTCTGTTTCTACTTCTGCCCCAGGTCCCGGAGGTCTTCCTGTTTCATGTTACGCATTTTTACAAAGTGTGCTGACTGGCTAATTTTGTAGTGCCATGTATAAAATAAGAAGCATATGTATTCCTTGTAACCTATAAACGCTTGCATTCAAAGATCATAAAAATCACTGATTTTTATTAATAGTGCTTAGTTTTCTGATTTTTTTTTTTTTTTAGATCGAAACCTCTGATCTCTGTTGGATAGCATGCTCTCCAGCTATGAACATGGGTCAGAGGTTTCGATCCATCAAAGTGCCTTACATGTTGCTATTGGAAGATAGTTCTTCCTGTTTAAACCTTTAAAAATAATTATTGAATTAAAAGATGAATTATTTTGAAAGCACACAAAGTTGTGAGCTATGTCATATGTACGGTGAAATTAGAATTAGAGCCCATCATCTTTACCTTCCAGTTGGACTCTGATATAATCATCAAAGTGATATTTAAATGATCGCTGTTACTTTTCAAAATACAACCCCTGTCTGCCTACCCTTAAACGTGACAGTGCAATGCAGATGCTGAACACAAACTTTCACAAGGTTCCCCACAAGCTCCAAGAAGGACAGAGAATTCACACTTAGCTCAGCACCTTTAGAAGCCTTAGCCCCTGTGACTTTACAGATAACACTGTTTTCTCTCTGATTGCCACTGGAACAAATATAAATTTTTTTTGAAGTAGTTTCCAATTATACAAGAAGTTTAATTTATGTTCCTAGTAGCTTGGGAATTCATGGTGCTGATTCATCACTGAATAAAAGTAGGCAGCTTTGCTACAAAAAACCACAGGGACATGTTCCCTGTTCTTTCTCTCTCCTCCTCTCTCACCACCTCTCTCTCTCTCTCTCTCTCTCTCTCTTTTTCCTTCCCTCCATCTGAATGTGTTAAGTCTCCTATACAATAAAAGAAAATCAGGCCCACCTATTTTGCAATGAAAGGAACAAATAGGGAGGTTTAGAACATTTTTTTTGAGTGTCAAAGACTTAGGAAGTATAAAGACAGGGTTCCAGGTGCTGTTTCTGCGAAGGTTTTGCACCCACATTACAGCAACGGTGTGGATGAACCGCAGAACACAGCACGTAATTGGTACAGAAATTCGAAACCAACCTTTTCTGACTTCCACTGCATATTACTTGTGCTCGTGGCTATTCAAACCATCATCGCAGGTGTTTTTTTCTTAAAAAATAAAAGAGGCTCTGTTATGTGGAACTTAGTATAACACGTCACTAAATGTAGGTGACACAGAGCCACTGGAATTATGCTCATCTACTTCAAAACGGAAGGCTTTTCGGAAGTGACGTCACCAACCCTTGCTTCCGTGTTCAGTCTGGACGTGCGATGCTTAGTTTGAACTTGAGGTTTTCCATATGGCTTCTTCTTTGCCGTCTTTCCGGTGTCTGGAATGCTCTGCCACACCGTCAAGGCACCGTGGCATGTGTGAACGTTACGGATGCATACGTGTGTTTAGCTCTCATTCCGTGGCTCTTGCTGACAGTTCTGCAGCTGTCACATTTTAATCCTGCCACAGAGCCTTTGTGAATTCATTTACTAAGTGACGGCTCCGAATTGACTACATTGCTAAACCTCACTCTTGTCTGAACGAACGTTCCACGTTCCTTTGTGGCTTTTGCTGCCTGCCGGAAGGGCACCGTGACAGTAATAGCTGCGTCTGTGGCAGGTTTCTGCTCGGGTTTTCAAGATCCTTTGGTCATTATTTTACCAATGGGGAAACTGAGGTGTTAAAAGCCATGCCAGGAAAAAAAAATCCAAACATCATCCCAATTTGTTTTGTTTTACGTCCCCTCTTTAGTAACCAGGAAATTTCAGGACGTCCTGATGTTGTGACCAATGGGCTCGTTTGGCAAGCTGGGACAAAATTCAATTTTGGAAGTGAGGTGTTAGACATCAGATGATGTGGCAAACAGGGCATTTGACTTAAAATTTAGGGGCTGGATCCATAATAAGCATGGTGCCATCTAGTTTGGACCGTGCCTTGCATACAGCTTGATGGGGGCATTTGTCAGGCAGAGCTATAATAATGGCAAACTCTAAGCCTTTTATTTTAAATTAGATTGGTGTGATTTGATGCTAATGGGAGTGAGAGTACTGGCCTCATCCCGGTGCAGCCTGCAGTCAGGACAGCCTGGGCTGCCACCCGCCTTGAGTAGCATTTTATGTGTCTGGCAGGGTCTCCTCTCTGCGGGCAGCAACAAAGGGAAGTTGCTAAGGACAAGATGCAGGTGGGGAAATGAGTCTCCCGTTGGAACAGCCCTGGGCTCACTCCAACGGCCGAGAGAGGTGCTGAGGACAGGCCTCCCCGAGCTCTGCAGCTGCAGCTGGGGTGGACAGTCCGGTGCTTGTCCTGCAGTGAAAGCCGGCCAACTGCTGCCCAGCAACACAGAGCCGCGGCAGCCCTGAAAACATCCAGCCTCACCAACATTTCCGCAAAGTGCTTACATAACTCCTTCCTGCCAGCGGCTTCCTCAGGACACGGCAGCAGCCCCCTCTTCCCTGGCTCGCCCCCCCAGAGGACACACGTGCGTTTGCTCCCAGGCCAGCGTTCATCCGTCCACACGAATCCTGCAAATCTGTCCACATGCTGCAGAAAAAGAAAAGTGACTACATATATTTGGTCTAATCTGACTCATTTTCATGCAGTCAAAAAAGCTGAGAAGTGTTCTTGGGGTTTATCTAAGCTAAGACTCAAAGAGAAATCCGGACCCGAGGAATTGATCAGATCCAAAGTCACAATACTGGTTTGTGGTAGAAGCACATCTGGCGTCCACACCTCCCGATCCCTGCGATGTGTTTATTGCTTGCTGGCTTTTCTGATAGAAGCGTGGGACGTGAACTCAAAGCATATTTCTTCGCCTCTAGACTCTGAATCCCTAGAAAATCACATCTTTTTATCTCTTTGTGCCTAGCACCTAGCACAGGGCCAAGTACACTCTGATGTTTATTCAGAAGCGGTTTATTGAGGCTCCCTAAACACGGAGCATGGTGCTATGTGCTGGATCCACAGCCGTGAACGAGGCAGACACAGTCCCTGCTCTTGCCGAGGCCACACTCCGCAACAGCGAGTCTGTAAGTAATTTTTGAATGAATGACTATACATTACTTTTTTACCTCCTTGCGGAATAGGCAAACTAGCATCTTTTGGTATTGGCTGACACGTTAGCAACCTCAAAAGAAAAGAAAACGAAGTGGAAAACATTTAAATCCATAGGCTTTAGTAGAGTCTGTCCTGGGTTCTTTTTAGAAATTGATGGTGATGGGCCACCAAGGTAAATGACATAACGAAAGGCTGTTATGACTGGCTGTCAAATGTTGACTATTAAAATAGATGGTTGTGTAGAATGACATTGTTTTCCAGCCTTTGTAGTCTCCCTCTGCAACGATACGGCTGGGAGGGTCGGCAGTGGTATCTCCGAAGCTTGCTGGTGACTGGCTAAAGGCAACATAAGATTAAGAATAAAATAATTAATGCAGGTGGATCGGGGGATTTGATGGCCTTAGTTGTATTCGGCGGTGGTTCTGAATGTAGCTCAGTAGTTCTCTTCTGGTAATGGCCGTGCACAGGGCAGACGAGTCCACTGGTCCTGCAGCCTGTCCCCCTTCTCCACCGACAGCAAGAGCTGGGTTGGCAGGAGGCCAGTTTGACTGGCTGTGGTTGGACATGAGGAACAGAGATGGGGCCACATTTGCGTGTTTGTGTGATAACATAAAGGTGCGTGTGGGCTTTGTACACAACGTATGTTACAATGAAAGGTTAGCTTCTATCGATGGAAATGAGAAAACAGAACAGGAAACCAGAACCACCCAGAATCCTATAAACTAACCAAAGACAGAGCCCCGCTGTGCTCATTGCTTGAGCAGATTCCAAAGGCTCCCAGGCAATTCGTTTGTATTAAACATGGAGGTTATGGAGTCTGTTTCAGGATTACTTTGCTAAGAGTCTGTTTCAGGACTACTCCTTATTTACGTGATGGACTAAAAATACCTAGAATTGGCCCAGAAAAAGCCATTAAGGAGCAGTGTCACCTACATAGCTTTTCTACTAAGACTCCGAGTGCCCGAGTGCCCAGTACCCCTACAGGGTCTTCTCCAACTCCAGTAAGCACTGCCTGTCCTTCCCCTGCCTGGTGGCAGCCAGCTAAGCTGAGACAGTGACTGTGTTGATGTGTATGGTGGTGACAGAAAGATGCTGACAAATAAATGTGCTACCTCCTCCTTCCGGCTAGCACATGTACACCTTGAGGAGATTCTCTGGAGCCAACACACTCACTAGAAGAAACTGCCCTGATGGGGGTTGTTTCTAGTACCGTGTGGCTGGACAATCTTCTCAGGCTTCAAATCACACTGCAAAGGTAAATGGAAACTCTTCAATGCATAGCGGCAAATTAGTCGCTTCAATAATGGTTGATGATGCGCGCGTGCCTCTGTGTGTGTGTGTGTGTGTGTGTGTGTGTGTATTGGGAGGATATGGCTGACAAAGTTTTGATTTTAAACATCCTGCTTGTGAAGTGATCCTATTCTCCAAGGCTTTGGTGAGATTGCTACTTCTCTTGGACCTGGGGAAAGAACTTTCTGGGTCTCCCTCCATATACATATGCAACATTCGAGCCTGCTTCTACATTGTGGTCCCGCTGTGGGCAAGGTGTTTGGAAGAGAAGAGCCTCAAGCATGAGTGACTATTTCTTCCAGGAAAACAGGGCAGAAGAAGCACCAAGCCCTGTTTGCTGGAACTTGCATCCTGCCCAACCCATTCCCCCACTTAACACCCAGAGTTGGGGCCGTCTGAGGGCTTCGAGCATGGTATTGGGCCAGACAATATGTTGATCTGCAGAGCCGTGGAGTACGAGGTCAGGAAAGCAGCCAACCCTCCTCTCTGTCCACACAGAGCACCAGAGCCCACTTCTCACTCAGTGTATTGAACCTCAAATGTATTGAACCTCTCACTCAATGTATTGGCCTCAAATGTATTGAATCCTTTTCATAAAACATAATACATACCAGCCAGTCCCGGGGAAGTGATTCTAAAAAGTGGGTTTGCAAGCTTTTCCATCAGGGGTACATTATATGGGTAAGTTACTTAGGAAACTGCCAACTTCCCTCTAGGCTTGTTTTACAAATCTCTGAGAAGAAACGACTGTCTATATTCTCTCTGTCAGAAATGCAAAAGCAAAGAGTTTCATGAAGGGAGCGTTCCGTGGGCAAGTAAATTGCACATGGCAATTTGGGGCAGAATTTTCTTGTGTTTCTGCTGGTTCTCTGAGTTCTCAGGTAAATTGCAGAGCCCGGAAATTATGGGGAAATAGCAAATAACATGAATCAACTTTTCCCTGTAAGGTGAATTTAAAAATATCCACCACAACCTAAGCAAACCAGGCAAAAACCTCCAGTGGAATATTTGAAAGACTCATTGCAATCCTGCCTAAGAGATGCTGGAGATCATTGTCCAGGCCAAAAAGAATAAAATTGTCTTATTGTCTACTCCCTGGACTCACAGATGCTGGGGATGTATGAGTCTCTCTTTTCATTTTATCCTTGTTGAGTTATCAAATCTGACTGAAATATTCCTTATGGGAATGTCATATAACAATGCTTCAGTGATTTTTCTTAACATCAAAAAAGTTTCTTAAAGTGTTTAACCTAACCCATAAACAAATTAAAATTAAAGTGATATATCATTATTTGAAGTATCAAATAAGCAAACATTTAAAATGTTAATACTCAGTAAAGATGTTGTGAAATGAGAACATTGATAAATACTTATATGTCTATACATTGGTTCAAGTTTTAAAATAGAAAAATCTGGAAATAACATGTATTTTTAAATTTTGAATAAAGCAAATGTTCATGCCTTTTGTACTGGTTTACCATTTAAGAATCTGCCCTAAAGAAATAATCAGGCACAACAAAAGTTAATGTTCAAGACTATTTATTGGAGCATTATTTTTAATAGTGAGGAAATGGAGAATATAAGCTCTTTTTAGAATCCCCTGACTTTCACAGAAGTAGAACTTCTTCCGAGTATAGAATGGAAGTAGATTAAAGATATGCTAGGACAAGATGCTTGTTAAAATGATAGGTTTCCAGCTTCATCCTTTGCAGAATCTGATTAAGAATCTTCCTTTCTTCCAACTATAGTCACTTGCTTTTTTTTTTTTT
>VBSM01000605.1:17576682-17589814 GCA_008086735.1 Cheirogaleus medius
TTGAGCATTTTTTCATATGTTTGTTGGCCATTATTCTGTCTCCTTTTGAAAATTTTCTGTTCATGTCCTTTGCCCATATAGTCCCTTTCTTACTGAGGCTCTTTAAGATTTTAGGAAATTTTAGTAAGTTTTGGTGAAATTTCAGAAAATGATGTAGTAGCATCACTCAGATGATGGGCACTATTTGTAAGAAGAGGAAAGAAGCACTAGAAACAGTTCAGAGGACAAGAGTGGCTCTAGCTCCTAGTAGCCTGGGAGCCTGTCGTCCTTGTGACTCAGCTTCCCTTTGTCTCTGTGTCTATAGCGACTGTCTTTTCTGAGTTTTTTGGTATTCCCTTTACCACATCAATTCTGCTTACCTTTTTGTTTTGTAACCCAAAATCCAGATATTATTCTCTAAGCATGTGATAAAATATAAGAAATGGGAGTCACGGGGATCCCATGGACTCAGGAGAATGAGAGCTGTCCCAGCCAAGAGGCTGTCTGCTCTTTTTCTCCTAAGTCTAGCTGATGGAACTGCAGGTACACAGAGTTGTGTTAGGTTGTTAGCAGCCTACATGTTTGCCAATAAAGAGACATGAGCCCCATGGTTTGTCTTCTTTATTCTGTTATTAAACACTTATTATATAAGTGTTAATATTTAACACTATTAAAACATGTTTTCTGGATCACTCTAACACAGGTTAATGAGTTTGATAAACGTTTGAGTTGGAGGTTTTTCGCAAATGATTGCCACATTCTGACTCTAGCATTCAGGTTCTACAAGTGCGTACAGAAAAGTGCATAAATTGTGTGTGTCCATCTTGGTGAATTTTTATAAAATATAACCATTTTAACCCATGTAATCATTAGATTAAAAACAATAGAACATTACTAGAACCTCAGAATTGCCTGCATGCCCCTCTCAGTCATTACCCATCAAAAGTAACCACTATTCTGACATCTGTCAGCATGGATTGGTTTTGCATGTTTTTGAACTAATGTAAATGGACTCATACAATATGTATGCTTTTTTTGTACGCTTATTTCTCCCAGCACTATGTTTGTGAGATTAATTCAGATTTCAGTGTGTGGCTGTGGTTTATTTTCATTAGTTTATTATACTAATTGACCACAATTTATTTATCCATTTTACTATTAATGAACATTTGGGTTATTTCCAACGTTAGGTTATTTTTGACTTTTGGATTAGTGTGGCTATGAGCATTCTAGACACTGTTTTGGTGTATGTGGATACACATTTCCGTTGGGTATAACCCTAGGAGTGGGATAGCTGAATCATAGATTATACATATAACCAGCTTTTGTAGATATGTTCTAACAATTTTCCAAAGTGGTAAAACAGTTTACTTTTCCCAAGAAGTGTATGAGAGTTTCAGTTACTTTACATCATGTTCCACATTCAGAATTCTCAGTTTAAAAACGATTTGTCACTATTGGTACATACATATGGTATCACCTTGTGATTTGAATATGTATTTCCCTGATGAATAATGAGGTCGAGCACTTTATACACTTTATATGTTGATTTGTCATTTAGTTTTCCTCATCTTGTGAAAGCTTATTCATGCCTTTTGCCCATTTTACAAAAACTGGGCTGTCTTTCTTATAGATCTGCAAGAGCTCTTTATATATTCTGTATATAAGTCTTTTGTCAAATATTAATATGTTAATTTCAAATACTTTCTCTCCATGCTTAGGATGGTGCCTTCAGATGAACAATAGTTGTTGATTTTAAAGAAGTCTAAATTATTATTTTCCTTTATGTTCCATTTAAGAAACCTATGCCTCTCCAAAATTAAGATACTCTTCTATGTTATCTTCTAATAGTTTTATTGCTTCAGTTTTCCCATTTATACCCAACATCAACTAGAATGGAATTATGTGCATGGTGTGAGGTAGGGGTTAAGATTCTGTTTGTCCATATCACTAACTGGTTGGCTTAAATTCTGCTTACTCTTGGCTTATTTCTTTGTGGCTTTTACTTCCATCCTTCTCTACTTCTCAGCCACTTTCTGCTATCAGTTTTGAACCCTTTCTCTCTGCGTTTATACTCCCTGCAAGTGACTCTGCTTGAGTCTATTAGTCAATACCCCTGTATAGGATGTTTCTTTTGGAAAGTTTTGTTTTGTTTTGTTTTTTACCAGGTGGGTAGTCTTTCCACAGGTGTGATAAATGAACTACAGAAATGTAAGATGTAGGGGAAGCTGGATGAGAGGTAGATGGGGATTCTCTGTACTATCTCTGCAACTTTTTTGTAAACTTAGAGCTATTCTCAAATTGCAAGTTCATTTAAAAAAAAAATTCTGCCTCTCTAATAGAAGTCAAAAGAATCCAGCATCCAGGTACAAGTCTGTCCTCAATTTTTGTGTTCATTCTTCAGCCAAAAGCCTTGAAGTTGAAGTTGGATATGCATCTATTTTTAAGGTTTTTTTCTTTCCCAACGAAGAAGGCATATTCACAAAGCAACAGGTAAATAGTAAGTGTTTGATTCCCCTAGAGGTTCCATGAAGTTAATTTATGGTCGACTTAAACCACTGAACTCACAGAATCACTCGTTCAGGACAACATTCATGCTGTACTGCATAATCACCACCATGTTCTCTCTCCAGCAGCCGTGATTAGGAAACACTGTGGGTTTGATAACAGTAGCACAAAGCTGACAAGCCTGGGTTCTTCCCACAGTCGTTCTGTGTTTGAGGTTTGCTTCAACCATGGCCTGCAGCTTCCTTATCAAAATATCATTCTTGTCCAGGTAGCACCGGTAATGCACATGTTCCAGACACAACTGTTTTCTCTAATAGTTAATGAGGATTTTGTTCTGCAATTCAATATTCATTAAGCTTTTATAGTGTGGTAGGCACTGGCTTATACATTAGATGTCCAATCACGGTGCATGTCCAGGATGGCCAAGATACAATCTCTCTCAGGATAACCACACTGTAATATTATTTTGTTCCTTAAGTGTCTGGAATGTACCAAGTCTTAAAAACACTTGGTGGGGAGGCATCTCCCACGGTGTAGGGGTGGCTTCTCAATGCCACCTTGAATTAAGTCACTGCCATTACGGTGAGTATGACTGAGGGGGAAACATAGTAACACATTATAACCCATGAATAATTGACTGGATTCAGGCGTTTGAGCAAAGAGCTGGCATCACAGACTCATGGCCCTGAGACAATGATCCAAGATGGACATCCAGTCTAAAGACATGTATGAGCCACATTCTGAAAGATGTGTCCCAAAGTGGACACTGCCCCCTTGCTGCTGCCTCTTAGGCATGGAATGGAAGGAGGATGAGGAGAAGAGCATGCGTGTCACATTCATTCTTTCATTCCTTCAGCAAGTATGTGTCCAGCTCCTTCCACACACCCGACTCTAAGTTAGACAATGGGTATTCATTCATCCGCAATCAATACCCTCATCGGGTCACACCATGTCCTTGCCTTCATGGTGCTTACGTTAATAAATAGGCAGACGGTAAGAAGTGCTATGAAAACTGCCTGAGATAAACTGTGCCCGGCATAAAGATTTTCTGGTACCTAGCCCTCGCCGCATAACTGAAAGGATCCTGAGCAAATATTGACCGAATATCTCCCACTCATGAATCTAGAATGAATGTGCTTGGATAATGGGGCCTGCTAAATAGATTGGTCGAACCCCCTGAATGAATGGGCCTTCCCTGAAGGCTGTGGAATTTGATGGAAACCTCATTGGACCTAGAGTCCAAGAGGATATTTAACATGCTGCCCATTTGCCGTATGAGAGCCAGGTTTCCAAAGCTAAAGCACCATGAACGGTCAGATAAATCATTCGGATTGCTTTGCCTTCTCCCAGCACTCTGCTCTTCTCTCCTGTGTCCTCTTTCTGCCTGATCCAAATCACTTTGGCTTAAATTGCTTAGAAAAATTGCCTAACTTTTCCTTTTCCTTTTCCTTTGACTACAGAAATGTGGTCCATCAGACTTAACCAGTTTCTAGAACAATTTCTTCTGTCTGCCCACTCAGTAAGTGGTGGCTGGTCAGGTTAAAGTGTTCAGTGTTTTGAGCGACCAAACTCTGGGCAGAAACTTGAGGTTATAATCAATATTTAAGTAAACAATGTGCTTTTAAAAAAAAAATATGGAAAAGAGGTATCAGTCTTTAAAAGGTATTTCTGATAAATTATTAGCTACTAGTTATAGTAAATCACCATTTTATTATGGTAGTACTTTCACATACAGACACACACATATTAGAATTCAGAAGCAATGTCTTTTCTCAAATTGTTGCTTGATGTACTACTTTGATCCTTTTTTAGATTAGCAACCAGCCCTCTATAGCAATTTATGACACATTTTTTTAAACATTTAATAAGCCATGGTTGTTTTAGATATAGCAACCAATTGTTAGAGGGAAAAGATCTGGTTTCTAGTTTTCAATGAACTCAGCCTTAGTTCCCACATCGTGATTATTAAGGCCATTTATAACCACAAAACTCTATTGTTTCTAATACATGGTAACCTGCTAAGAACTAACTGAAGATAAATAGAATAAAATCTAACAGAGGTCTTCAAAGAAAGCTATAGGAAAAAAAAAAAAGAAAACTATGTTAATATGAATTAATTTTATAGGTATAACATAAATTAGAAATTTATGTTAGAATTTTTCAAAAATTCCAGAAAATTTACTTATGATTCTGACATATTTCTTCTCATATTATTATGTTTTGTGTTAATTATTAAGGATAAAATTTCAGAGAACTGTTCAGTAGAGCTATGTTAAGTTTGTGATGGGAATAATTATTTTAACTATTAATTTGCCAAGATGCAACACAAACTCTTTAAAAGGTATAAAGAACTTTAACAAGAAGAAATTCCAGGTGAGGAGAGTGCGCACATAAATACTAAGATCAGTTGTCTTCCCATTACATAATATTTCACTAGTTTCAGGTCAAATGCCTGATGTTGTTATGAGTCACCAAAGCAAATGTTGTTTTATTGCAATATATGCATAATAACACTCTTAATTACCTTCATTCCAATGACTTTTAAATTGTTGGTTTTCTTGTAGGTACAACATGGGTGTATCTGTCTGTGTGTGTATGTGGTTGCTTGTTCTAGGGTAAGGTGAAAATGTCTAAAACAGAGAAACTCATCAGATATTTCAAACCACTCTGCACTTGTAAGTACATTCATAATATCTTGTGTTAGCAGTAATTTTTCCTTCAAAGAACTCCAAAGCCCAACAGATCTTGGGGAAATCAGTGTGGCCATATTCAAAGAGCTCCGCTGTGGAAGAAAATGCCTAACTGTTCTCTATTTCTGATAACCATAAAATAGGAAAATACGCACTTATGATTTAGATTGCAAGCAATAGAAAGAATTTCTAGAGCATGTCAGAAATTAGTTGACTCGTTTTAAGGTGCTGGAGAGAGCAAGGTCCTACAAGGATGAGACATTGGACAGTACTTGTGTTGAGGTGGGAGGACATAGTGGGGAAGGGGAGGGCACATATGACAGGGATGCATGAGAAGAAAGTTCTGGAAAATGTGCACCCAATGCCAACAGGTACATTTCTTGCTTTGATAACTGACAATGCATTTCAGTTGCTTTCCCTCCTCGGAGAACTCCAGGGGTGCTCTCTGTAGAGCCCTCAGAAAGCCAGGCTTGTGTTGGAGGTTCCTCCCTGGCAGACTGAGGAGTGGGCAACAGGACAGCTGGGCTGGGGTCTCCATCCAGCTGCCATACCTCAGCCATCTCTGGAGTTCAGCGTGAAGGAGGCCAGCAGAGGTTGCTGGAAGAAGACGGGTCTTATTTCACCTGGGTCAGACCTTGTGTGGAAGCAGGGAGCAGGAGGGTCCATTTAGCCTGTTCTCTCCTTGTCAGTCCCAAAGGTTTATCAATGGCCACATTGTAAAAATCCTGTCTGACAAAGGAAGCTGGGTCCTGCTCTGTTTCTGCCTCAGCTAATCGCACTGGCCTTACTCCCCGAGATTGGCTTCCTTCACTATTTTTCCAGAGCAGTGTTCATGGTTCTGTAGAAATGCACCTACAGAACATCGCATAGGTGTTTCCCTACACACTGTGAGACCTCTGAGGACAGGGGTGGGTCTTCCTGGCATCACTGACAGCTTAGGAGATTGTGTTCTACATGTGTGTGCACATCATACACACACATAAAATGAAGTGACTCGGACTGCAAACATCAATTTTTCTTATCTGTATTAGTAGTGATGCTGTTGCTGATAATGTTAATATATATTTATTACTTTCTATAAAACAGACAGTGTGCTGGGTATTTTACAAATATCATCTCTTTTATCTCAACCCTATGAGGTAGGGTACTGTTATTGTTCCTTTTAGAGGTGAGGGTACGAGGAGAGCTTGGAGAATTTCTCCAGGGACACACTCATGGGAAGTGGCAGAGCCAAAATTCATACCAGGATCGGTGACAGCAAAGTGAGAACCTTCCCTCTAGCCCTGCACTGTGATCTCAGCCTGTTTCTCTGGTGGCCACCAAACCCAATGCTATGACACCATGGCATGTGACTATGTCACCTGATCATCAGATTGATGACATCCTCAGAGGGTGTTTGAAAGTGAAGTGAAGATTCTCGGCCTCCTCTAGAAGGAGAAACACTATCGAGGGGAAGTCGGACTCCAGGATCGGCTTCACTCCCTCCATGTGGACCTTCTCTGATCACGGACACGTTTGCATGTACGCACATGTGTGCGCGCTTGTATCTTCTTCCTTCCAAAAGCATGCTAGGCAACTTAAGGAGATTCCAAAAATATAACAAAATAAAAGAAAACGTATTTAGATGAGAAATTGAAAAACCAGGAGCTAGGAATGAGACTAATATAAAAACCCATTAATTTTAAAGTTCTATATGCTTCTAATGTAGGCCCCAGATTCGGCTCAAGTCTTCCTTTAAGTTTCAATATGAAATGGGAACCCTGACCAGCGGTATGATTCACGTCGTCCACAGTAGAACCAACTGGCTATTTCTGATATTATATAACTGGGGGGAAATATCTACTTAGGAAAATTGTTTTCTGTGCAGCATAAGGGACGCTGTCCTCACCAATATTCTCACAATAGACACAGCAATAAGTTTCATGAGGTTTTTTTCTTTCATTCAGTGAATGAATAAAAGGCCATTTTCTGCTGTTCACAGTTTGGCCAAGAAAGTGCCTACTGGCAGTACCAAGATTCTTGACAGAAAACAAAGTCTGAATCTTGGACCCAAAGATGTCACCCAAACTTTGGACTTGCGATGTCAGCTCCCTGTAGCCTGATCCTGCACGTGACCTTGCCCAGCGAGCCAGACCACCGAGGCCGGGGCTCCCCATCCCTCCCACCTACAGGGCTGCACAAGGCGCTCGGGCCTGGAACGCGCCCATTCCCTTCTCAGCAGTGGTCTTGTAATGCGGGTGAGCAGCTGTCTACAGGAGAGTACTGTTCCCTGGGTCTGTCTTCTTGCTGCCTTGCCGACAACCAAGAGAGCTGGGAGTCGAGCAGTTTAATGGTCTAACACACCAGCGTCCCCACAGCGAAGCCTGCAAGACCTCAATTTATTTGGCTTTGCTATCTTCACAATATCAGCGCATCCTGTTTCGCTGTGTGTTCTGTCTCACCGTGTCTTGTTCCTAAATTCATTTCACTCCAGCTTTTGAAGGCTGTGCAGTGGGCTTAGAATTAGATGACTGAGGTTCCAGAGCTGACATTGTGACTTCCATTGTCCCTCCGTGGAATTGTGGCTGCCTGAACGCCTCACTCCCTGAGGAACTGTGAGTATTAAATAATGTAATGTCGGTAGAAACAACCAGCACAACCTCTGGCACAGAGTAGGTGCTCAATAAATACATTTAAAAGAACAGTTTTGAGAATTAATATTTCTCCTCTCATCTGTACACAGTTGCTAGCACCCAACATATGTATATAGGACTGATGTCATTTCACTGGGATATTTGCCAGAAAGTTCGGGCTACTGATATACCTGAGGAGAGTTCTAAGGAGAATGAAAATCATTTGCCATAAAATAGGATTTTGAAGGAAAAAAAAAGAATCTGAGTGTACCTGTCCTTTTTCGTGGCCTGATTTTCAAACCCTAACTGTACTGAATTATGATATCAAGAGAAGGAACAGTTTCACAATTAAAATTATAGCTCAAGTTGCTACTATTAAGTTATTAACTTTTATATTTTACAATTATAGAATAAATATAGCCTTGAAACTATCAAAACCACAGCACTGCACTTCAAAGGCAATTCTATGGGAAAAACCACACTGAAGATCATTTTTATTAGTTTTATAGACCTTAAACTTTTATAAACAGTTTTAATAATATAACTTACACGCCGAAACCAAACAACTAAACACAGTATAAAAATAGCCCCCCCCCCCGAAACCTACACATCATTGTGTATGTGTATGGGTAAGTTTTATTTTTAAAAATAAATGTAATTTCCTAATTCCTGAAGGTTGATATCTCTCACTTACCTTCAAATTACAAATAAGTTTAACACATCGACTGCCACGCTAGAAAAAAAAATTTTTTTTCCTTGGGGTTACAGTGTTTTATTATGAAAATAGAAAAAAAACTTCAAAAACAAAACGATCCTTTCTAATTTAATAAAAATGTGTTATTTTTTATTGTTTTCTGTGCATGAGTTATATGCAACTTGAAAAATAGTTCTTGAAGCTCCCAAGGTGAAGAGACATGAGTTACATATGTTTCATGAGACCCCGGGCTCTAAACTAGTATGAGTTAAATACAACTTACAGGGCAGTTAATGTGGTAAGTTTGATTTTGATTTTCTTGGATGGCAACTGGCTCAGCTTTTAACTTTTGAAAACTTTACACCTCAATAAATGCAAACTAGATTAAGCATGAAGATTTTAATTCTCTTATTAGAATCTTTGTAAACTGAAAAATATAAAGCTCCCATTACCTTTTTATTAAAGCAAATATTAATATTAATATTTTAATATTAATAATACTTTTCTGATTGTAAAGGTTACATATATTCTTTGTAGAAAATTCAGAAAATGTGGAAAAGTAGAATTTTCTAAGAGTAAACTCAGGTTATGAGAGGTGCTAAAAGTTCGGATATATTCTTTTAATATATTAACTGCCATGTGAGTTGTACTTAACTCACACTAGTTTTGAGCCGAGGGCCTTGTGAAGCATATGTAACTCACACATTTCTTCACCTTAGGAGTCGTAAGAACTATTTTTCAAATTGCATGTAACTCATGCACAGAAAACAATAAAAAATAACAAATTTTTCGTTATTTTAGAAAGGATCGTTTTGTTTTCAAAGTTTTTATTCTATTTTTGTAATAAAACACTGTGGCCCAAGGGAAATTTTTTTTCTAGTATGGCAGTCAATGTGTTAAAAAAAATAACAGTCTGTTAAAATTCATGTTTTTTTGTCTTTTGCATAAATGTCCCTGACTTGGGCATGCAAATACATGGCTGCCAATATTATTTTTTAATGCTTTGTTCATTTTTTAAGACTATTTATGTACTTCTCTTGAGTAGTTTCTCATGAGGATTTTCCAAGCTTTAAATAGCATTACATTTGTTTTCATGTTCTTTACCAAACTAACATTTCTCTCACCAGTTTATACTTTATTGACAGCTCTTTTGTGCTATTTCTCTGAATTTTTCAGCATTCCACAAAAGTAGGACACATACAACATCATTTTAGTTGCCATGTCATATCACCTAGTTATAGTGATAGAATAGGTTTTAACACTTAGTAAACATTTACTGACACTTTGCAGTATTTCAATGTCGTTTAATCTTCACCACAGTTCTTTGAGGCTAAGTGTATCACTATTACCCCAATAATGCAGGTGGGAAAACGGAAGCTCCAAGAAGCTCAGTAAGTTACCCATACATTTTGGGATATATTCTAAAGGTAGACCCAATAGGATGAATTCCTTGATGAATTTGATGTGGGATGTGAAAAAAAAGAGGAGGTTAAGATGACCCTTGATTTTTAGGTTGAGCTACTGGAAGAATGGAGTCACTGTCCTTTGAATGAATGACTGAATGGAATTGAAATGGGAATAAAGATGTCAAATTAGAGACATACTTGACAGATCTTAAAAATCGAAGGAGACAATAGTCCCTTTGTGAGTGAATTAAATTAATATGATCTAAACATCTTGTCTTGAGTGTTTTGGAGACGTGAATAAGACAGAGTGAATGATGCAACAAAAGTCCTCATGTTCTAAACAAACTCTGCAAATTGTGGGAAGTTGTACACAGGAAATACTGCAATGTAGCCAGTAGCATTTCAATGGAAGGATAACAAGATTGGTATCTGTTCTATGCATTAAGATGCCATCACAGTTGCTAACACTTAGTGATATCCTTGATCTTGGTTTGGGGAGATACAAGTGATTGACAACCGCAGTGATTCCATGGGAAGGCTGCATTCTGTTAGAGAAAAAACTGTATTTTTATGTGTGGCTAAAATGAAGAGAAAATAAAGAACTTAAAAAGTGGCAGCAAGCACTTGGATCCCAAGGCACTTATATTTTCCTAGGGAGGCAGTCCCCATCTCTGTGCTCCTATAGATATGCTTCACTGACCCATTCTCAGAGCCAAGTTATTAATCAAGTGCCTTGTATTCGATAGCCTACTGTCTCTCTTCCATTTCTGTGTAATTATGTTCCTTTAATGTTTGTGTTGGACTTTGCCTCATAAATAGTTCTGTAATAATGCTATAATTAATTTAATAGCACTTTGACTACATTATATTTAAGGGTGTGCCCTCTCCGAGCCTCTGTTGGAGCTATGCCAAGGAGCCTCTATGTGGAAGTAAACTTGTAGCTCCCCCTGACAGATTACAGTAATTGGGGGAGGGGAGGGTGAGGAAGGGGCATAACCTTGGAATACAACTCAAAACGCTTGTCACACATCCAGTATTTCTCTCTCCATGACCCACCACCAACAGGCTCAAGGGGTCAAACCAAGGGGAAGGCAAACCAAGGGGTCCCTGGCAAGACATGGCCTATGTCACCATATTCTCACTGGAGAACTAAAGAAGCCCAGTGAAAAGTCTGAGGCTCCTACAAACAAAGCCCCAGGACATCCTCCTCCTCTCCAAGCCGTGGGACAAGAGGTCTCCCATTTTGTCACAACTTTCAGGGTCCCTGGGAGAAATCGTTCCTGTTTCTACCCCTGGTAGGAGAGGTCTGTGATGCCACCACTGGGGAAACGGGGACTGAAGAGGAGTTGAGCTTACTTTAGTGCTGCTCTCTTAAAAACTCCAAAGCAAAGCTGCACAGGTTCACAGATAGCACACTGGTAGAGCAGTTTTCCCTTTGGGGCATGTTCTAGAAGGAATTGCTGGGAGGAAATCCTCATGAATGTCCACATTCAATAGATCTGCCAGCCATTTCTCAGGGTTATCTCTCCCACCAGTCAGCTCATCATTACTGCGGAATCTGCCCCCTGATAAAATCTGTTTGGTGGGTGATATGTTTTCACCTAAGGAGAGATTCTGATTTAAATACACATCCTCCTGTAAATCACGGTCTCTTCATTTTTATGGATTCCATGGAGCCTATTTACAGTCTAAACTTTGAAATAAATTCACACACTTAAGAATGGACTGTCTAGCGTAGGAAATCTATTTGACATAAATGTCACTCATGAAGGAGGGAGGCTGTCCCTATGGCTTCGTTTGATCAAAACTGGAAAATAAGTCTTTTGGGCTCAGTCTTTGCCTGTGGAGGCCTTAAACTTTTAAGATTCCACTTTAGCAATCTTGCAGCTGTGTTAGGAGAGGTGGTTTGGGCTTCTGTGTTGGCGAACCAGAAAAAGTATTTGAAAACTGAAGTCTATCTAATGACTCATTGATTCATCCATTCATTCGTATATGCATGCATTCAATTAACAAATATCAAATAGTTATTGAATGTCCATAAATCCCTGGCACTAGGGAGATTAGCAGACAACCTTCCCCCCCTACCACCACCACCGTTGCCCTCAGAGGACTTCCAATGTAGCTAAGTAGAGAGTTCTATGACCTCATCCACTTTTGACATCTATGAAATCGAAATAATATTTATTTGCTAACAAGCAAGAAACATTTTTAGGTGAACAAAATGTGTTGTCGCTTCCCGCAGTTTCTGAACTCCTCAGTTCTGAACTCTCCAATCTTTTTTTGGCCTAAGGTAGATCCTGGTATCTGTGGAAGTTGTGTGGTCATTAAACTAAATCAGTCAAAGTCACAGCTTTGGTTACAAAGAGGGTATTAATAAAAACATTACCATATGATGACTAAAACAAGAACCATAAAAGCTAGCTCTCTGGCATTCAATTTTGTTCATACACACCACAGCTTGAAATAAATTGTTAAAAGTTAACAATGTTGAAAAATTAGTCATGTTGCGCTTAAACACAATTCTTTAAAAATCTTATCCTAAATGTCCTTGGGTGATAGCACCTGAAAAGAACAGTGTACACCTAGAGAGCCTTTATAGGACATAATAATGCAATAAGCTATATTGGTAAAACCAGTCAATTAAAGTTGTAAAGTGTGCCTACAGGAAGTTAGACCCGGTATTCTTTGAGAATCTATTCTTTACAAAAATGGGTGCAGTTAGTGGTTAAGTTGAAGTTCAGAGTCCCCAAGACAGAACTTTAAATAGATTGCCTATGGCCTTGTTATTTGTGCACCAATGCCCCTTGTATTACAGAAGGGCCATTCCCCTTGAAAGCCCCTTGTGAAATATGGGAAGGGTGAAATTTAAATTTTTAATATGATATTTTAGTACAAAGCTAAAAATTGTTATTGTAAAAATATGAGACAGGTAAAGAAGAAAAAAAATGCTAAAATTTCCTACTCTTCCCTGTGTCCCCTGACCTCACGTTCCTCATTTCAGCTTACCAGAGTAGCCACTGTTAGCAGTTTGTATCCTTCCAGATCTTAGTCAATGCAAGAAATATATGACAATGAAAATAAAAATATGCAAGGAAATTTTTTAAAAATTCACTCTTTTGTTATTTTAGTTCCACTTGCCAAAGGTAACCACTTATAAGCACTTTTCTCTTTTATTTCTTCTGGTGGTTACCTCCATAGATCTAGATATTTTGCTTCAAGTTTTTTTTCTTTTTTTTTTTTTTT
>VBSM01000605.1:17589914-17691300 GCA_008086735.1 Cheirogaleus medius
TGAGTCACTAGCTTTAGACTGTGTGCCTTGACTTCTTTCCATATAATCTGAGGAAACCAGAGCCCCTGTATATCCCTGTACCTTTCTGCCTTTCTACCTACAACTTCTACAACTTTTACACTCTATTCTTTAACCATAATCAAGTCTGGGCTTTTCTATAAGTTTATTATAAACATTGAAAACCAACAACCAACTTTATCATTTACCCTTCTATTGAATTTTTAAATTTAGTTATCATACTTTATAACTCCTCCTTGTTCTTTGGGTTTTTCTTCTTTGGAGTAGCCAATTGTTTTTCATGCATGCAATATCTTTTCAAAACTCTAAATAGAATTTTTGAAGCTTCTTTTATGTCATAAGCTCTGAAGTTGGTTGTTCCCTTTTTCTGTCTGGTTCCTTCTTCCTGGTGCCATTGTTTATCGTTGAATGTCTGGTGGTCTTTTGTTCTATCTGTGCAGAGGCTGCTCTCTGTCCACCAAAATCTGCTCCTCTTCCTCCTGGGCTGGACTATTTCTCAGACACACTTGCAGGTGAGTGTTCTATCCAAGGTACTGAGTCTCTTCCAGGTGGGTGCTTTTAAAAGCATGAGCATGACTCCTTCATGATCTCATTCCCTCTTTCTGCAGACTGAATGGCCCCTGCACACTGTGGGTTGATGACGACTGAGCTGCCCTCCTGGGGTGATTGCATGAGAAGAGCCGTCTGCTGACTGCATGGCTGCTGGATAGGGAAATTAATTTTTATTTTTCTCAAGCCACTGAATAATTACTAGGTATCTTGTTACAGCCTCTAAGCCTACCTTCCTCATATACGATCCTAACTGAGAAGCTTGTGTGGATGGCTTCTATATGTGGGTAGTCCTGCTTTTCCTCCAGGCCTTTCTCCTAAAAGAAAGCTGACCGTAAGAAATGGGTGTGCCTAGACGGCATGTTGACTTTAGCGTCTCTTGGTGGGGATCTGGCAAAATTTCTCTCTTTATTATGCCAAATAAAGAGGTCCTACCTCTGAGTACCTGCAGCCACGCTCAGTTCCCTAGATCTCCCCAACCAGTCCAAAGATCTCTGCTCTTTGGAGAGCGACCATCTGACTTTAATCTGAGAGTAAAGGTCCTGCCCACACTTGCAGGGGTCGGGGTGGAGGAGGAAGGATGCATTTGGGTAAGTGTTCCAGAAACTACCCTTCAATAAAGCACTACCCCTGCTGCTCCCATTTGCCAGAAATTCATCATCTTTTCTGGTCTGGCGGCCCCCGCCTTCTTCCCGGCTCCTCTCCAGTTCACCCATTCCCTCTTGTTCTTCTCTGTTGCTACCACGACAGCATTTTGGGAGAAAGGAGAGTAAACACTTATGTTCCATCTGCCATCTTGGATTAGGAGCCAGAACTCCTTTTTTGCAATACAAAGACTTTATGGGGAGAAAGAATCAGAATTTCACTGTTCTCACTGAGGTCTTCAGAAGTCGTTTTAAAGGAAGAAGTTGTTTTATAATCACGCCATTAAAACATAGCAGTAATGTAACTGCCCAGGAATCCACTGGCCTGTATGTACGAATGCAGTCATCTCAACTGGAATAGCCCAGTTCCCATAGCTCAAATCCCTGAACTGCATGCGCAAGAAGCCCAGTGCCTTGGGGATCACCTTCCTCCGAGCATTTCTGCTAACTTGCAAGAGGTATTTTACATGTTTCCTGGAATGAGTATATTCATTTTTCACTAAGCTGGGGCTCTGAGCAAATAACAATACCTTGGGGCTGTTAGAGCTGGGATTCGGCAACTCCTGCCTGGGCCACGGTGGCCCTAGTGCCACTGGAGCTGGCATCCCACCGCCTCCTCACCTGCTGGCTGATGATCTTGCTGATCTTGCAGAGGCGCGAGGCAAACACTCCTTCCCTCTCTGTTATTCTCTATTAGAAAAGGGCTCACGGCAGGGTTGCTTTGGCCTTAGCCTTGGAAAGGAATTATCAGGAACAGCCGTTTTCTCTACCATGAGCATGAGGAGTTGGTACAGATTCTCTTTAAGATTTACCACGTGGTTGATGCCGTTGCTGGTCCTTGCAGTGTTGGAACTGCCTGGCAGTCTCTTAGGGAGGGTGAGGGTGGCTGCTGCTTCCAAGTCAGATGAACAACAGTTTGTCCACTGCAGCAACTATGCCCAGGGGCTACAATACCTGTCCCGGACCTGTCGCTCAATCTGGTCCACATTGTCCCCTCCCCGATCCAACTGCATCCATATGTCTGACCACTAACCATGGTGGTTCCCATCGCCAATGGAGCTTCCTTAGTGCCATATAATCAGTAAGTGGAAATAGATTCTGAGAGAAGGTGATGTCACCTTAGGTCACATGCAGAATCCGAGGCTTGAAGGGCGGTACTCTTTTTTCCAGACATCACTTATTGTTTGTTCCTCTTGTCATCATCTGTGTATTACCAATTTTCCTTGACTCTGTGGGATAATTGAATCAAAAAGCAACTCTTAAATATCAGGAGAGCCCACGAGTAGCTAGACCGAAAGAGCCCCATTATATAAAGTGCTCCCACCTGGGCTATGAGCAGGGACATGTCTGGAATCTAGGCCTGTGCATTAATGAATTTCCCAATGGGGCCACTATTTTCCCTCTGTTGATGTGAGGGAAGGAGCCACCACCACCCAAGGAAGTCAGGGTACCTATACAACTGAGTGGCCACACAACTGAATTACTTAAACAGCAGGAATGTACTGTCTCACAGTTCTTAGAGACCAGAAATTTAAGACTGCTGACAATTTTTGGTGTTCTTTGGCCTGTAGGAGCATCATCTGATCTGCCTTCATTTTCTCCTGGTCTTCTCTGTGAGTGCGTGTGTCTGTCTATGTCCAAATTCTCCCTTTTTACATGAACACCAGTCACATTGGATTAGATTCCCACCCTACTTCAGTACAACTTCATGTTAACCAATTACATCTGCAATGACCTGATTTCCAGATGAAGTCACATTCTGAGGTACTGGGGGTTCGAACCTCAACATATGAATTGAGGGGAACACAATTTAACCCATATCATTCTCTTCCCTTGGACAAATTTTTTTGACCTCTTTATGCCTTCATTGCTAATACCTGTGATTTAGGGTTGTTGTGAGATAAGAAGGCAAGCACAGTTCTTAGCATAGTAAACATTCAGTAAATATTAGCTATTATCATGAACATGATTTTTTGTTTCATTTTCAGCATTTCTTTTAAAGAGTCCCACTTGGTATTGTGCGGTTGCCTCTGTGGATGGGATCCATCTCCTGGGAGAGCATCTACAGTGACTTCCTATGGTGACGACCCGGTAGTTGAATGAAAACACACGTACTATTTTGCTGTCTCCTAATCCAGATTCATCAAACATTGTATTCTACTCCCAATTCAGCTTTGAATGGGTAGCCTAGTGAAAACAGTAAATATAAACCACTTGGCCTTTGCCTAAAACCCACTCCAGATTCCCGTCTCATTCAGCCTTGTAACTTTTCTGGAATTTCTGGGTTTGTCTGTTTTGCTTTGTTTTGTTGTATTTTCTTGTTTCCTTTTTCTAAATCCATCCCAGGCACTTGCACACAGGAAGTCTGTAATCCAGGTCTGTGCTCTGAATGTATGCGATTCTTTTTGTTGCCTTTGACACACAGTAAATACATACGCTGTCAGTCTGTGAGTGACATCCTCCCTCTTTGTGATTTTTTTTTTACCCACCTCTTTTTTAGAGGATAAATATATTTGAACATACATCCAGAGTCCTGATATCTACCGTAAAGCAAAGCATTCCGGTGTTTGTTGTAAGCCTAATCCACGATGTCTTCCTTGCTGCCTGGGAGGAAGGCAGAGTAAATCGGCGTGGCTATTTGACAAATAGGTTTCCAATCCTGAAACACTCATCCACGGGCTTTTATAAATCAGTCTGACGTGGGGTCTGTCTGCCTGTGTGTGCATTTGTCATTTCTGCCAGAGGAGCAAAGATGAGTCAGGCAGACATAATTTCTCCTATATTTGGAAAAAAAAGTGAATGGATCCTTAAAAAAAAAAAATCCTAATGTCAAACTTTCTCAATCTGGGTTTTGGCTACAAATGTGGCATTCAGGCTAGCAGCTCTTTTTTTTAAGAGCAAGGTTATAAATAAAATTTTTTAATTGAGATGACATTAATATGTGCTGGAGCCAATTCTCCTAAAACACAAAGAGGCTCTGCCAAATTCCCATTTTATTTGCATTTTCTACATGCGGTGAGATTCAGGAATTTAAGTTAGTTTTGTGCTCATGCTTTGTCGCAAAAATTACATGTGATTTCTTTACTTTTGACTCTTTTTCTTTCTGAGTAAATTGCACATGATTTAAAATAAATGTAAAGGAACAATAATTCAAATGGAAAGAAAAGACAGTGAAAGTAAGGAGGCCCCGGGAAAGTATTTAGTTACATTCAGCAGGTTAAAAGGAAACAAATCACAAGAACAAAAGATTTGACTTTAAACTTCTTTAAGGGAGTGGGATGGGATGAGACTCACTATTGCTAATTGTAATACAGTTTTTTTTAAAATCCATACCCCTCATTCAAAAATTTTGCAGATTGTTCTTCTAATGTAGTAGAAGGTAGATTCAAGGGAATTAACGAAATTCTCCAAGTGCCTGTTTCTCCAAACTCATGTACTTCGCCGGTCAGTATGTAAAACACAATGAGAACATTTAAAACCTATAGAAATTCATTGCTTTGGAAACACTACTGACATTTTAATATCTGCTTGAAGAGAAAGGAAAGGCTAGCGTTATAGAGGTAGCTGAATTATATGACCTCAATACATGATCGAGTAGAATTAATAGTCTATTCACAATATGTGTGGACTCTTTAATTTTGATCTTTCATATCAACGTACAGCCTTTCTATTCTTATTTTTGAAGGTCAATATCAATTGAATTGCAGACATTACAGAAAATACTGAATCCATGTGTGTGATAACAAAACATACATCTAAGACTAAGATGAGTGACTAAGTGTTTACGACATGAAAAACTTTCCACCTTGCACACTCAGGACAACCGGACATCGATGGATAACTCCAAATGTGGGGACTGCGGCAACATGTCATACAGTTTCACCAGATGTTGACACCATATTCACTGTTGCCATTACAGATGATGAGCTTTCCCCCATTTGAAAACTTTTATTTAAAAAAAACACACAATATCCTCTGTAACCTTCAACCACCCTGTGCTTACTGAACTAAAGCCTTCTATTTCCTTCTGAATAGAAACGCCGCCTGCCCAGACCTTGTGCAGCTAGAGATTCAAGTGCAATAGACAATTTCAAAGAACTACTCTTTCTACCTAACAATTGGTGCATTAGGCTAAAATGTTCACACAAATGCAACAGCAACAGAAGGGGTTTGCCATGTAGTGACAAGGTCCTTCTTTTACCTGGATCTGGAGAATGATGAATGGGCATTAGCAGAATATTTTTTTTTTTTTTTTTGCCTCTTAGGTTTACCTTGATCTTCTCACAGAATGCAAATTGACATTATACCCACATTTCTATGGTATTTATGACCGCGGTCGTGATGTGAGGGCTTTTTCAATATGAATAGTGTGAAAGGGGAAACATATTACTGCAAAGAGACATTATTGTGCAGGGAATGTATAAACAGATGAGAAGAATGAGGAGACATGCTCATAATAGAAACTGAAAGCTCCTCATTTTGTCCTGATTGTCTACCCTTCCTTTTTAAACAACCTTCCTTTTTTCTAGCTATCAATACAAAGTTCTTTTTGGTAAAATGAAGTGCATTCATGCTGCCTGAAAGAAGCTTTTAAAGTTGATCTGTGCCCACACAAAAGAGGCAGTGCCGGGCCCAAGCCGTTGAGGAAGCAAACTTGGACCATGTTCATTACTCATGGCTCGACATGCGGCCTCCGTATCACTCGGCAAAGAATCAGATAAACTTTCCTCATGATAAACAACTGAAATAATTTTTCTTAGCTGTCAAGCTCCTTTTCTCCCTTTCCCAGCCTGTTCTCACACTCTTCCCCGGTTGTAAAAGCAACCGAGCGCGGCTCTTGGGTCTGATAAATGGGCTCCTTTCAACGGGTGGCAGGCTTCAGGAAAAAGAGATAATCCCGGATAATGTGGACACAGTTTTCATTTCATGTCACCCAATTAAACTGCAATTATCCGGAGTGCAACAGCAGAAAAACTGGAAAGAATGGCCGGAGAATGAGGCACGGAGGCTCCCTGGGATTCTTTATACCACGCACATTAGCCTAGATTTGTTCTGTTCCGATAATAAAGTGCCAGCCTGAGCACTCAGCCACACAAAACCGTGGCCAGACCAGCTGCAACCTGTAGCTGCGCACGAAACGCTCCCACAAACTCTATGGGAAATAGCAGTTCAAGTCACAGTCACTTTCTGGTTAGAGTATCTGCATCCAAAGTCAAGGTCTGTGCTGCAGTTAACCACCCCGGAGCACCCCCGGAGCACCCTGGTGGCTTTGCCTTTCCACAGACAGAACCAGGTGAAAATTTCTCATCAGACAAGTTCACAATACTTTCTCCGACATGACAGTCTCAGCACCCCATGAAATACCAGCCCAAGCCACAATCTTCGAATAGTAAGAGAGTGAGGATCACTCTGTTATGACAAACATGTTTAATAAATCATGCAGAGACGTATTAGTCTGAAGCCTGAACAGATATAAAACTCCCCATGAACAGCTGGCTCATCCATTGGGAGGCTTTTCCTTCATTTGAATGTGATGATTTTCAGCCCTGTAAAGAACTCCAAGTATGCAATGGGAAGTACATAAAGGGACCCATCATCTGACATTTTTAAATTATGCAGGTTTCAGATTCTCTGGCAGTATAAAACATTGGAGTTTTAGTAGAAGACATGAAAGAAAATGCAAACCTTGAGTGTGAGGCTTTAATGGGAGTAATTGTGGCCACATCTGTAAATGCAGTTGAGAGAAGATTAATAATAGGAGAATTCCCTGGGGAGAAAACCAATACAATGGAATTGAACTGACCTTTGAGTATGACATTGTCAGAATACAGCAAGATAAAATAAGGCAGGTCTCAAACTCACGAACTCCAAAATAACATTTTTATCACCGACAACATAAATCTTTGGATTTATGAATGCCCTCCTAAAATAAACTGTACAACTTTACCAGCTGGTATATTTAGTGATGAATCAACTACTTTAATCTCATAAAATTATTCTCTGGTGTGCTGTTTGGCCCTATATCTCTTCTTCTTTCCTCTTTTTGAGATGGAACCCATCTTAATCTTTTTGAGAATGGCCATTTACGGCTCCTAAAGGTAGCAAATGCGACAGAAGAGTCACTCAACATTGGCTTTAACCAGAATAACTTACCCGAGTGTGGCTGTCCTCAGGCCTGGGGCCCTGCAACCTCTACCAGGCTCTAGGAAAACTGGGATTAAGATCCTAAGAGGTCCTGCCTATCTGCTTTTTGCCCCAGGTAATACCAAAAGCCCAAGGTGCTATCTTGCCCCAGGCCTTCAAACAAATGTGGACAAGCACCCGGTTGCAGTCACACAGGAAACATTAAAAAAAAAAAATTGCAGAGATGTCGAGATGAATTTAAAAATTGGTTCATTCTTCAATAATCACAAATGCATCAGTAATCACAGTAATGATGCTAACAACACAAGACAACATGTACATGCCTTTCATCTAAGCTCAAAGCACTAGACAAATGATGGTGTGGGCAGGGATCCCATCCCATCCCATGTAGCTTTATGGGAGAATCCACACGATTACAATAACATAATGATGCTATGATAACAATAATAATACCTTATGTTTACATAAATGCCTATCTCTGGGAAACCTAAGCAGTTTAGAGATGCTAATCTAGTTAGACTCCAGGTCCCAGTCAGACAGGTAGGGGGCAGGTATTTTCAATTCAAACGCTATTTAGGAAATGATGGGAATGCTAACGTCTCCAACCTCCCTTCCTCCTAGGTATTTGCAAACATAAAGAAGAAAGATAGCTCAGATTGAAATCTTCTAACTACATGGAAGAACAATGATAATGGTAGAATATAATAACACTGCTTAGATCACTTTTCATCTGATATACTTGTCTTTCAAATTATGGGTTGAATTTATGTCCTGTCTTCTTCCATGGGAGATTTTCTCACAGCTCCAACGAGGGGAAGAAATGTGGTTATGTTCTGTGGGAGAAAGCCAGCCTTTCCTGCTGAAAAACTTTGCATAGTTTCTCCAGCTATTCTTCCTAGGGCATAATTTCAACTTCCCTGGGGGATAGCTCACTACCCATTTCACTGGGATAGATCACAGAACCCTGGTTCACTTTTTTTACAGCTACTTTTGGCTTTTGGAGACATTGAATTCAGAGTATCAAAATAAAAATAATAATGATAATGAGACTGTAGTTTTGCCACAACTTGGGAGCAGCTCAGATGGAATAAAATAGCTAAATGTAAAGGAACTCCCTTAAAATACTGTACATTATATAGATGATTCAATGAGAGGAGAGTTTATATAGGACTCCTTCCCTTCTATTGATTACTAGCTACTTAAAAAAAAAAAAAAACCTTAATTTTAAAACAATCTCAAATGTTAGATGGGAGCTGTAGCATTTATCCCAGTCTGTAATCATGTTGTTTACATATTTGCTTGTTTATTTTTCCGCCACTTGAAGATAAGCTCCATGAAGGCAAGAACCGTATGTCTTATTCATTATTGTATCCCCATAATAACAAGTGTTTAGTACATAGAAGATGTGAAATAAACATTTCTTGAAAATGGTTACGTATATACCTAGGCTTTGCAATCAGCAGATCTGGGTTTGATTGAGGACTCCACGTTTGCAAACTTGGGCAAATCTCTTAAGCTCTTTGAGCCTCGATTTTCACATCTGTGACATGGGAATTATATCTTTGAGGATTATCATGAGGATGAACTGATATGATGTAGGTAAATTCATTAGCCTAAACACTTGATAAATATTAGCTATTACTATTATTTCTTTATTTTTTTGCTTCTAAAATTGAACATTAGTTTGACCCAATTTTTAAGGCCAATGATATCCTTCTATAATCTATAGCTTCTCCTTCCTCCTCCCTGCCCAGCTTACCAATGAGATGCATCATCTAATAGAGATGTGCAGATCTCTTCCCTGGCACTGTAGCCCGTAGCACTGGTTTAAGGGCAGAGAAGCAGCCTCAGAGCACCACCTCCCCAGCCTGGACAGTTTCTGCCTTGGCTTCTGTGACTTGTACTTAGGAGCTGCCACCTATGACCATCAGGACTCTAGGGAGATCCCGTGGCTGATGTCTCTGATGTCTTGGTTCTACCCGTATTTTCAGACCAGGCTAGGAGGCAAAGGAAGGAGCTTCCAATCACCCCTACTACCTGCCACAAGTGCCCCCCAAACTCACCCTCCTGTCCCAGGTTGGCTGGTGGGGAATAAGGTCATTTTAGGGCTGAGACAAGGAAGGAGAAGAGGCAGTGCCTTAAAACCCATTGTGTGCCCCCAGCTGTAGAAGGGAGAGGTTTGCCTAGTACTTTCCCTCTTATTTTTCTCCCTTCCCCCAAAAACAAATGCTTCTGGGTAAACACATTAGCTGGAGGCCTGGAAGGCAACCCTTGGAGTCCCAGAGGGAATGCAGATGAGGCAGGGTTTCTGCTTTGTCTCACAGGACTCTTTTGCCATCAGTGTGGGGACACCCTGGGCAGTTTTCCAAACCTCCCTGCATCTGTTTAACAAATCTGCTCCCAGCTGAGGGTTGTGAGGGGTCTTGTTGAGTTTGCAAAAGAATAGGAGCTGGTGCCAGCGAGGAGGAGGCTTCTTGGGGGGAGGAGGGAGGCTCTTGGTCTCACCCACATGGACCCGAATTGGAGGAAATAGGCCGAGTGCCTGGGAATGCAGTTGTGATGCCACACCTCCTGCTCTGCCACTTATAGCTGCTTGCCCCTTGCATGTTATTTAACCTCTCCAAACCTCAGTTTCCTCATCTGTAAAGGGAAGATAATGACCCCTTCTCACAAAATCGCTATAAGGATTAAATGGGATGATACATGTAAAATAATACCACTGATGTGTTTTAAGCACAGGATGGATGCTGCCTATGGCTGTTATTTGTAGGCTATATTTGTAATAGCAAAAAAAGAGAAATAATACAGATGTCCACTGACGATGGACTGGTTAAGTAAGCTATGGTAAAGCCACACCACAGTGACTGAGTATCGTGCAACTATAAAATTAAATAAAGAACATTCTGCAAACTGCTATGGAGTGATCTCTAGGATATACTGTTGAGGGAAAAAAGGCAAGGTAGAGAATTTATCAAGGTAGAGGTATTTATCACAGAAGAAGGGGTTTGCATTTTGTGTGCATATTTATATGTTTTTTAAAGCAATGGGAAGAGGAAATGAAAAACAGAGGTGGGGGATAAAAGCGGAGAGGAACTAGGATTCTATGCTCATGCCTTGGGTTCTCACTAGTATGTTCTTTAGCTCTCCCTTCTAACTGTTGCTATTATCACCATCTTTATCATCACCTTCGTAAGAAGGAACTTCGACTCATGACCTTAGCAATTTTCGTATTTTGCATGTCAGAGTGGGCACCCACAGCTTTATGTTGCTGCCTGTAGCCCCAGGAGGGATGGTGGTTGTCAATGGTAGTGAACTCCCAGGTTTGCCTGTTGGAGCATAGCTGGTGGAGATAACCTCCCTCTCAGACTTTGTATTAATTATTTCTCTCTGGCTCTTACTTTACTCTTCTCTATGTACCAGGCACATGCAAACTATTTCCTGTGGTCTGGCTAGGAGATGCCTTTAGCAGCCTCCAGTCTAGAACAGAGACTGGCAAACTATGGATTTAGGGCCAAATCTGGCCACCATTTTTGTATAACCTCCAAGCTAAGAATAGTTTCTACATTTTTTAAAAAGATAATTTTATTTTTCATTGATTCATTTATTTTATTTGTTCATTTTATTTATTTTTTTCCCAGCATATTATGGGGATACAAATGTTAAGGTTTCGTATATTTCCCTTGCCACTCTGCCCCCTTGAGTCAGAGCTTCAAGCATGTCCATCCCCTAGTTGGTGTGCATTGCACTCATTATGTATGTATATACCCATTCCCTCGCCCCCCCACCTGCCTGACACCTGATAGATATTATTCCTATATGTCCACTTAGGTGTTGATCGGTTAATACCAATTTGCTGGTGAGTACATGTGGTGCTTATTTTTCCATTCTTGGGATACTTCACTTAATAGAATGGGTTCCAGCTCCAGCCAGGAATACACAAGAGGTGCTGTATCACCGTTGTTTCTTATAGCTGAATAGTACTCCATGGTATATACCACATGTTATTAATCCTCTCACGTATTGATGGGCACTTGGGTTGTTTCCACATCTTTGCAATTGGGAATTGTGCTGCTATAAACATTCGAGTGCAGGTGTCTTTTTCATAGAGTGACTTTTGTTCTTTTGGGTAGATGTCCAGTAATGGGATTGCTGGATCAAATGATAGATCTACTTGTATCGCTTCACACCTACATTTTTAAATTATTGAAGAAAAGACAAAATTATATTTCATGACACAGAAAAATTACATAAATTTTAAATTTCAGTGTCCATAAATACAGTTTTGTTGGAACACAACCATGCTCATTCGTTTCTGCACTGTCTATGGCTGCTTTCACACTACAAGGAGTTGAGCACTCATGTATAACTTGCAAAGCCTAAAATATTTACTTTCTTTCTGATTGTATACAGAAAACTCCTGCCCATCCCCCTACCCTCCCCAAGTCCAGCACCCCAGAGAAGGTCTAGGTTTCAGATATGTTTATTTTTTTCTAGGACCATCTCTAGGCCCAGCTTTGTATATCAAAAATGTATAGAGGATGCTTTGTGCAGACTGGCTTTGTGTATCTGTTGTATTTTTCAAGCACATCCTTTTTTCCTTTTATTGGTGAAGAAAATTGGATTAAACTTGAGGTCCTCCAAATATATTTCTAATCAGTGATGGAGGGCCATGGACAATAAATAACTCTGGTCACTTGTAGGTGATCCCACCTGTTTCTATTTTATAGAAATGCCTGTCCCTCTCTTGATTACTTCTATCTTGCTGCTCTGGCCTAAAACTAGCAAGGTGGGTGGACTCTTGGGTGGAAGTGGACTTCATTTCATCTCGCGTTAATACAGCCCACGCTGGGCTACTGCAGACCAAGGTTCTAAGTTTTATTGTCTGTAAGACTCACCAAGAGGGCTTGTAAAGAACAGATTCTGCTTGCCCCTCTCCCCCACCTCCAGATTCTGATTCAGTGGGTCTAGGGTGGGGCCCATGATTTGCGCTTGTTACAGTTTCCCACCTGGCACTGATGCTGCTGGTCTAGGGACGGCAGTGAGTAGTGGTGCTGTGGACCACTGGGACCATCTGATCTGAGCTCAGATGACATGTTGCCTCCCATAACAGAGGGGAGATTTTCACAGGGGAGATCTAGACATTCACCTACTCTTCTAAATCTTGATTAATCTTTCTCCACTTGTACTGCTAATATAATTAGTTATTTGTTGAGCACTTACTATGTGTAAAGAATTTACAACTTCAAAGAATGTAAAGTCTTAGTTGAGAATCCACAACATATGTTTGCAAGGAAAAATAACCCCCTATCTGCTGAGAAAGGCTCAATTTAAAAGTTGACAGCTGCTTTTAAATCTAGAGGTAGATTTGGTTAGTCACCTGGGAGATTTTATTTGTTCTAGGAAGAATCACTTTAATGACCCTTCTTAGTTATATAAAAATATAAGCCAAGTAGATACTTATTGCCCTGGAAAGAAAATATTATAGGACTTTTTATTTTGTATGTTCACAAAGCATACCTCTTTCAGTATTCCTTGTTAGGAAGGTGGCAGAAGAGGGGAGGGGTGGGCACATATGCCAGGACCCTGATTGCTTTTTGGGGGGAGGATTGCTTTGTGGGGGAGGCTTCTGACCCAGCACCCCTGGCATAACGTTCATATTTTGGCAGCTGAAAGAGTGGGTGTGAATTAAGGAGTTAACAGCTATTAATAGCTATAAAGCTAGATTAAAGCTGGCCTTTGTGGAGACCTTAAGTGTCAGAGAGTAACTACAGAGCAGCATTCTTGGTGGGAATCTTTCCCTATCTGACGGGCGCTGCTACCCCACAAGAGGCTGGTTGGCGAAAGTTTCTGGGGGTCAAGTATGCCAGTCTGTTATCAGCTTTTGAAAATGTTGCACTGTGTTTCTCTTTGAAATGGAATTTGTTAATAGTTGCACAGCTCAACAGCATTTTTAAATTCTGTCTACTTAACAGCCCATCATGTCAAAGAAGACCAAGAGAATGCTGAAGGAAGAAAACAGATTTTTTAATGGGAATTGGGAATTACAATATTATCTTGTTTCTGCTAAAGATAAGATGATTTGCTTGCTTTGTGATACTGCAATAGCAGCATTAAAGAAATCCAGTGCTCATCAGCATTATAACACTCATAAGGACCACAAATATTTTAAACTGGAGAGGCGCAAAAGGTTGTATTGCAGAAATGAAAAGATGAAAAGCAAACCCAAAGACGATTCTTTCAAGCAGTAATAAGACCTGGAAATAATGCCACTGAAGCAACTTATAAAGTAGCCTATGTACTTGGGAAAAAAGGGAAGCCATTCAGTGATGTAGAAATTGTGAAAGAATGCACTGTCAAAGGTCTAGGATGCTTAGACCTCTATAAAGTTTTAAAGTACAAACAAATGCCTCTTTAAAGAACCGTAACTCACCAGAAGCATGAATTAGCCTTCAACCTAACAGGATAACTTCATGCAATACTTCAAAAGGAAAATATGTATTATTCAATTGCTTTGGATGAATCAACTGATACTACTGACTTGGTGCAGGTTTTATATTTCATTCAGTTCATAACAGAAGGTCTTTGCTATGAAGGATTACTCATTTTGGGCACTCTTGTGAACAGAACATGGGGAATAGATATCTTCAACAACGTTCAAGATAAATGTCGTGAAGTTGGACTGAATTTGGTAATTTAGTGAGTTGTATGTACCTATGGTGCACCTTCCATGACAGGAAAACATGAAGGTTTTATTGCACAGGTAAAAAAAAAAAATGTATTAACAGATCCAGATGTTCTCATTTCTTTTCATTGTATCTTGCATCAGCAAAATCTCCATGCTAAAGCTACTATTTTAAGTGACGCTTTGCAACAAGTTATAAGTATTGTTAACTATATTCATGCAAATGCAACACAGCATCATCAGTTTCAAAACATGCTAAAGTTGAATAATGAGGTATTCAGTGTGGATTTGCCATATCATTCGAAAGTGTGTTGGCTATTGCAGGGACAGGTGTTAGCCAAAATTTTATCCCTGTGAGAACAGATAGTTAAATTTCATGTAGAACAGAATTGGCAATGTGAATTATTGAAAGAAGATTTCTATTAGAAAAGCATTTCTGTGTGATATCATGTCAAATCAAAATGACTTAAATATTTCTTTGCAAGATAAAACTAAGTCTGTGGTATGTGGCAAAAAATCTAAGCATTTCAAAAAAAGCTATCTTTTTTCAAAACACTCCTTCAAAAGGAAATTTTGGATGAACATTTTCCCCACTTAGCAAAAGTCATTGATGAGCAAGATGATAAATGCCAATCATTTGAAGAACATGCAGCTGTTATAGGCCTATTAATTGGAGAGTACAATGAAAGGTTCACTGACTTTGAGAATCATGACATCACACTCAAATTAGCGTTTCAGCCTCACCTAGTTGATATCACCAAGTCACCTCCTGACATTTTAAAATCAATGTTTGGTGCTAAGAAAGATCCATTTGAAACATGGAAAAATGCAGTAGAATACTCACACCTTCAACAGCATGCCCGGAAAAGTGCTTTCTTGCTTTTCAACCTCTTATTGCTGTGAATCTACATTATCCTACCTAATCCAAATCAAGACACCCTTAAGGTCACAAATGACTGATACCCATCTAGAGGACCAACTGAAACTGTGGATGTCCATGATGCAACCAAATATTCAGATGCTTTCCAACAAAAAGCAGACACAACAAAATCATTAAAAGCTTAGTTCACTTTGAAATTAACAAATAGTTTTCATTTTTTAAAATTATTAAGTACACAGTAGTTAGATTTTTACAAAATAATGTACATTTTAAGTATATCTCATTGAAGTTTCTTGAATGTGGTCTTATTTGATTACAGGCAAATTAATGTGGTCTTTCAAAATGAAAAGATTTCCCACCCTTGTCCTAGAAGATATTGGAGCAAGGAGCGAGTCATCACAGCGTATGTGGGGAGCACCAGATTTCAACTGATAACAGGTGACCTTGATAGACTTATGGCACCAGAAACAAGGAGCCCATTTTGGTTGAGTCATACCAGTTGAAGCGGTATGTGCTAATCGTATCTCCATATGAGCATAAGATAGAGAGATGTTAGATAGATAGATAGATGGATGAATAGACAGAGAGATGGGACAGGAGTTTGAGGAAATGGAGACATTGGAAGTTTCTCCATACATTTTGAATGGTTTCACTGATTATATGAAAAATGTCATTTTTGGACAATGTATTTGATTTTGGGGAAATATCAAAACATACAGAATTATATACATAAATATGTTGGATATCCAATCTGACTAATCCTTTTTTATTGGGAGAGAATGAAAACCAATGCTTAAAGTAACAAGCCTGATTTTCACGTCTCAGAAATGTACACAGATGGCAAATTCAAAAGAGGAGATTTATCTGAAAAGTTTTAATCAGTGGGGAAAATATCTTTGAAGTAAAACTCTGATTTACTTTTAAGACTACTTATTCAAAGTTTGTTTTGTCACTGTTTTGAAATTTGGTAAAATAAAGAGAAGGGATTCAACATTTATCCTGCCTTTGTATATTTACTCTATGTACCACATAATAACTAAACAACTGATGGGGAAAGGTTTCTCTTTATAGGAGAATTTCAAACAATATATGAAGACAAAAGGACATAATTAGAATATGAAAATTTTCGGAACCCCTAACGAATTAGCAAATCCAGGCAACAGTCATCAATGGTTGATAATATCACAAAAACGGAGAGACCAGATATTATGTTTCTCCCAAAGGAAATAAACACCACTGCCAGAAACTCAACCTAGACTATGATCAAGCCTCTAGCTCGAACTCCCAATTTAATATATAAACAGTGGAACATAATGCCACCACAGTGACCAGTCAACAAAACCCAGATTCTGGAAAATTCTACTAGACAAACCATCCAGTTGCTCCAAATTAATTGCAAAGGAAGGAGAAAACTCACCAAAACCAAAAACCAGATGGAGAGGGAACTTAAAAATTAAATGAGGCCTTAAAGACATTTCATCAATTACAATGTACAGACTTAATTGCATCCTGGTTTAAATAAAGAAATAACAAAAACATCAATAAGTTATAAGACAATCAGGAAACTTTGAATATTGACTGGATAATTAACGATAAGAAAAATTGCTGTAATATTTTAGTGTGATAATGGTATTGAAATTATATTTTCAAAATCTGGATGTTTTAGAGAAACATACCCAAATATTCATGAAATGGTAGATATCTAGGATTTGCTCCAAAATATTTGGGGTAAAGGGACAATGAGGAAAGGTATAGATGAAACACAATTAGCCATGAATTGATAATTTTTGGAAGCTCTGTGATGAACACATAGGGATTGATTACATTATTCTGTCTACTTTTGTAGAAATTTAAAATATTCCATAAAAAAACATTTTTCTTTGTTGTTATTATCAATTCATGGCAAATTGTGTCTCATCTATACCCTTCCCCACTGCTCCTCTTCTCTGCCCCAAATATTTTGGAGCAAATCCTAGACATCTTATCATTTCATGAATACTTGGGTATGTTTCTCTAAAACATCTAGCTTTTAAAAATATAATCTCAATACCATTATCACACTAAAATCTTATAATACAATACTTTTTTATCATCATTAATTATCCTGTGAAAATAGAAGAAACACAAGTATACAATCTGGCCTGCAGAAAAAATAATATAAGAGATAAAGGACTATTTTCTATTAGTTATAGTCTTAAGAGCTTATATAAGAAAGTAAAGAAAAAAGAGAGAAAGAGAGAAAAGAAAGAAAGAAAGAAAGAAAGAAAGAAAGAAAGAAAGAAAGAAAGATTGATTCCATTATGTGTGCGGTCAGCGTAATACCTTTTGGAAGTATCTGTTCCAACTCTGAGTAAATTGGAAATAGTGGCCTTCTATTCCAGGGTTCCCCCCACCCCCCAGCAGGACCAATGGTCAGTTTTCATTCTTATTCTGTGGCTGTCACTTCTGAAGACAGAGACTCGGAGGTTTGCACTGGCAAAGAACACATGTGGGCATTCTTCCCTCCTGCTGGCCTCTCTGGACATGGCCCACAGCCAGGAAGTCAGGGGTATTGTCTGGGCTGCCCTACACAGGAGACTGGTCACCAGAAGTGCTTAAGAAGGGCAATTTTCCACAATAGCCACCCCATCCTGGGAACAGCAACACTTGGGCTTTCATTAATTTGAATGCAGCTATGTGAAGTTTACATTTTGGAGTGTTTTATGTTTTCCCGTGAAGAGCTGTTCGAGTGCAGATTCCCCATTCTGTGACCACAGACAAAAGAGAGCAAGCTGAGGACATTGCTTCAAGTTTCTGTGTCTTTGCTATAAAGAATTTATGTACTCAAGGGCTCTTCTCTGGCAGTCAATTTGCTTTTGTCCCTTAAAGCTGTGGTCCCCAGCCTCCAGGCCTTGCACCGATACCGATACCAGTCCATGGCCTGTTAGGGATCCAGTCGCAGAGCTCTGCCGTCCCCACCCTATCCACCTCCCTATCCCCCATCTGTGGAAAAATTGTCTTCCATGAAATCAGTCCCTGATGCCAAAAAGGTTGAGGACCACTGCCTTAAAGGAAATGAATATTAAAGGGGTCTCCTTTAACCACTTTGGTATCAGCGTTGACTGTAGTCAACAGCCACAGATGAACGTGCACAGCCGAGTGTCGACTTTAGCCAACAGCCAAAAGCTTTTACTTTTATCTCTGCACTTGCAGTGTGTACGTTCAGCTAATAAGTTTCTACGAATCTGTGACCTTTTAACAAGTCCTTAGTAGGAGTTATTATAGTGCGCTTTTGATTCGTGAAAGTAATAATATAATTTACCTATTTCCGAGATTTTTCTGTTTTTATTTTTTATGTTACATCTTAGTTTTTATAATTCTGAGACTCATAATGGATTCTGACACGTCAAGTGAAGGCAGCATCGTTTTGAAATGTAAAAACGTTACTTCAAAAAGGAGGAGGGAATTAATTCTATCGTCGGATTCAGAAGCAGAAGATTAAAGACGAAAAAATAAAATTCTGTAATAAATACGTGGTCGCGTGAAAACTTGGATCCACACATATACATGTTTGTTGATGAAGACAGTGGAATTAAAGCAGAAAATATTAAGGATTCATTCAATGTTTTGGATTATTTCAAAATATTCTTTTCCGAGAATTTAATGACAGATATTGTAAATGCGACAAACAGTTACTATCCATAGACAGTTGCACGCGGTGACATATCTCCTTCATTACAAAATTGGTCCGATACAACAATAAATGAACTATATACTTTCTTTGCACTAATGCTCATAATGTCTCGTGTGAAAAAATTATCCATTAAAGAATATTGGAGTACTAATGAAGTGCTTAGAATGGATATATTCAATAAACATATGTCACGAGGTAGAAATATAATGTTGCTAAAGATGCTTTGCTTCAGCGATAAAGAATCTGAAAGTTGAGAAGACCGACTGACAAAAATCCGTGAACCTTTGATAAGCTGCGCGAAACATTCAAAAAATCATTTTATCCATTCAGGATTTTATGCATTGATGAGAGTCTCTTACTTTTTAAAGGAAGATTATTTTTCAAGCAATATATACCATCCAAGAGAAGTAGGTTTGGGATAAAATCATTTGTGCTGTGCTATTGTTTAACAGGATACGTTTTGGATATAATTGTTTATACAGGCTTAACTACCGAAGTGCAAACATTTTCTGAAAAATTAGGTAAAAGTGGCAATATTGTGGTAACATTGATGCAACCTTATTTAGGAAAGGGTCATCAATTATTTGTTGATAATTGGTATTCAAGTCTTGCACTATTCCGATATATGGACAGCTTTGCAACAAACACATGTGGGACAGTAAAAAAGGGACCGGAAGGTATGCCAAAAATGCCAGAGAAAGGAGAACTTAGTTTTAGATCATCAGGAAATTTGCTCGCACTGAAATGGCAGGACAAACATGAAGTTTGGACGTCGTCCACAAGTCATTCAGCTGAATATAAGGATTGTGAAAAGAAAAATTATCAAACGGGTGAAAATATTCAAAAGCCTTCATGTATTATAGACTATAGCAAATCGATGGGTATAGTTGATAAAAGTGACAGAATTATAAATACGGTTTCATCCACAAGAAAAACACTGAAATGGTACAAGACATTCTTTTTTCACTTACTAGACATTTCAATATGGAATGCATATTGTCTATATAAATTTAACACAAAAACAACTATATCAATGTCGGCATATCATTTGGCGTTAATAACAAAACTTCTACAACCGTACTCCGAATCGAGGCAATACAACCCTTGTACTGCATCAGAAAATCTCATGCATTTTAGAGAAAGACATTTTCCAGCACCTTACAATAGTGATAAAACAAAAAGGAAAAGTCCATTAAGAAGATGTATTGTATGCTCAAAAAATAATAAAAGGCGTAGTACTAGATACTATTGTAAACAATGTAATGTTGGCCTATGTGTAGCCCCATGCTTCAAAATTTATCACACCGAAGAATAAAATTTATTGTAATATTCAAAAACTTGCCTTATTTCTTTATGATATGAATGAAATAAGTCTATAATTTTGAATTGACTTTTCTAATTTTTCATTTATCAAAATAAAATTGTGAACATTTAAAAATAACGTAATGAAAACATATATGTATATGTAACCTATTCTGATTTACATTACAAGTAAAGCTGCCTGTAAAGTAAAACAAGCTTTCAGTGCTCTAAAGCTTTCCTCATCACACAAGAGCAAAACGGATTCGTCGTCAACGCACAGCACAAACTACCATGCGGACTGTGAGTGCCGGCTGTGGGCAAGGCTTCGCGGCCAGTGAGCGTCGTACCAAAGTGGTTAAAGCACTTTCAAAATTTTTATTTACATAAAGAAATGAGTGTCACTTGTCTTTCTAATGGTTTATTTGGTCTTTCCAATCCGGCGGGAAACTCTGAGATGAAAGGTAGGAGAAGCCAGGACAAAGTTTGGTTTTGAAAGCTGATGCACATAATTATACACAAGCCCCTCACCCCCTCTACTGCCTCACGTCCCTATTCCGGTACATGGAATGGTCAAAGAAATTCACATTTAACTTGAGTTACTTCATCAATTTATTTATTAAACATTGACTGTATGTTAGCACTTCCCGTGGTGCTGGGGTTACAGCATTAATAAAGAGCTGCCCTTAAAGACTTAACACTCTATCCAAGGAAAATAACAAGGAAATAGGAAATGACGACATGACGTGATGATTTCAGGGATGTGTGTGTGTGTGTGTAAGTATATATGCTTTGAGTTTCTCCTGAGAGTCAGGAAGAAGTTTTGAAAGACATACCCCTTTCTTGTATGGTTAGATTCAGCATTATAAAGATATCTGTCCTCTTTTAATTCATCTATAAACTTATCACAATCCCACTTAAAAGGCCAGCAGGATGCTTTTAACTAAAGAAGCTATATCGAAATATCAGATAAAAAAAGTAAATGTCTAAAAAATATTCCAGAAAATTCTTAAGAAGAGTAAGGGAGTCCAGCCCTACAACACATGAAAATACATAATCAAGCCACTGTAATTAGCTCGATTAGACAAATCAGTGCACCAGAACGAAGTCCAGAAATAGACTCAAAGACACGTGGAGAATTAGTATATGAAAAAGGTGGGGTGTCCAAGCAGTGGGGAAATGGTCGACTTTATCTTGCCCACAGATTTGGCAGAGGTGCACCTGCAGGATTCTACTCAAGTCAGGCCTTTCCTCGTCTCAGGCTTTCACTGGTCTTTCTTGCTAAGCTGGTAGATGCTTCCGTATTGATACACTTTCATGACTTCTAACGATTTGGATGAAAAATGGTCCCAATCTCACAAAGACTTTTAGTTTATGTCCTGTTAAGTCAGTCTTCCTCTACAGAGTGGATTTTCCAAATTAAAAGTGATCATTGCATTTCTTCTTAATCGGCTTATAGTTTGCAAACTAGCATAAATGTCTAGGGTGTGGAAGGATTGTTTTCAACCCTTGTTAATTTGTTGCATATAGCACATGACATAGGAAGCTAAATTTAGGCCTTTTCGATCTGGTTTCAAAGAGTGATTGGGACTTGTGGAAAACATTTTATCCACCCAAACACATACACATACACGCACTCAATTCCAACATGTGCTGTGGGAAACTGCAGGAACCGTGGGAGGCACGGCAGCAGGGATTAAGGTCAAGGGCACGAACGAGTATTGAAATGTGAATGTGCGTGTTAAAGAAGGGGACGCTTTGGCCTGTGGTGGCCAAACTGGTGGTGAATGGAGAGAAATGCCAGGAAACAATTTCCCCAGCAGCTGATGCCTAGTCCTGAGTCTAGGTCTACTGTACACACAGACACATATGGGATAGTTGAAGTTCTTGATCACATACACAGGTCATTTTTACTACAGCCGAGTCTACCTGCATGATGACAAACCACTGTGTATTGATAACAGTCAATGGGGGGTTTATAGCAATGGCCCTTGGCACTGTTTGTTGAATGCTAACTCTTGCTAGATCTCAGGGAGAAAGACTACGTACATGAAAAAAAAAAAGGAAAAACCTTTAGTGTTAGCAGGGCCTGGGTTTGTCTTCTGGTTCAGCCACCTGACTATTTGGCTACCTTAATTAAGCAGATTCCATTTTCTTATCTACAAATGTGGAATGTTAATGCTTATCTGGCTCCATTGCTGTAAGAATTAAACGGCATATTGTGTTTATAACACGGAATGCTATTTTGAAACGCTTACCATTGGGATTTCATCACAGGAAACCCCACTTCTCTCTGTGACCCCTTTACTTTAACATCAGCTCTGAGGCTGAGGCTCGCTGTCTCCTGGAAGCCACATGGGGAACAGTCTTTTGACTCCCAGAATTGATGCAGAAACAATCGTTTTGAGAGCCAAAGTTTTTGCTCATTAAAGATACTTTATTTTCGTTTGTCTTGGAGTGAGAAAAGTGTTTTCGAGGAGCAAAAAGGCTAAGGGTCTGAAGAACCCAGGGAAATAAATTTTTTCCATAAACATTAGAGCTAGAATGAATGCTTAATGGTGTAAGAGTTAGTTTTTTTCTTCCCCAAAGGATGTAAGTTTGAGCAGCTGGGGTGGTGGGAAGAGAGCTGAGACGGAGAAGAAAGCAGTAGTGTAGTTAGATGCAGGGGAAGCTCTCTGCAGTACAAGACTGTGTCAAGCCCTGAAGGGGAAGGTTAAAAACCTCAAATAGGTTTGAGGGTTCCAAGAGCAGCAAGGACATGACCCTTGTTTCCCAGGTAAAGCCTGGGATAGTCTGGACACTGTTGGGTACAAGTGGCAGCCACGTGTGTCTAAGCAGAAAGGCTCTCCCACCACGCCAGCAAGCTGTGGGACAGCACCCACAGGGGTTCTCTGCCCTGGGAGGGTGACACAGAGGCCAGAGGAAGACGCAGGCTGCACAGGTCTTGCAGCTGTGCTGAGGAGACACCGTCAGCAAACACAGAGCGAACTTCATGAGCTAGAAGCCAGGACAGCCCCTTGGCGTTCAACAGGAGATACACTGGACATTACAAAAGAAAACTGAAGAAGTTGACACCAGTGAGGGACAGAAAATTAATATCGGTCAGATGTCTCTGCCCTAGACAACGTGATGCCCATCAGCTTCTGGAATTTAGGTGTCATTCTTGGGAGGGAGAAGAAGCAGAAACTTACATTTAAATCCTGAATGAGGTAAATTTACCTGGAAGTAACTAGATACGGTTTTTCTGCTATAGAGCAAAATGGGAGTTTGAGACGGAACTTGAGTCCTGCGATAGGTACAGTTTTGCATACGTGATTGCAGGCCTGCCCCTAACACCTGTGGGCTTAGAAGGACGTAGAGCATCAAGGATCCAGGAGCTATGAGATTATGTGATGTGGGTTTTGCCCATCACACATGTAAAAAGGTTTGAGAAGAGCCTGGAATTATTAGATGCACACTAAACAGCAATGATTATTATTGCTGACCTTCTGAACTTTGGATCAATGGTTATCAATATTATGGCAACACATATCAGAAAGCCAGGATTAGACTTGAATAGAGTAATGGAAACGGAATATTTGACAAATACTTCTCACTGCTTAAGTTCAAAACTGCACCATCTCCCATCACACACTGAAGATACTGATGGGCAAGTGGGATAGGTAGACCCGTTGGTCAAACACATAAAATGACAATTTCTTATTTGTTTTATCTGTGAGTCACAGAAAATGTATAAACGAAACTACTGTGCTATAAAATGACAGTTCATCTCAAAACTGAAGGAAATAATGACATCAGGAAAACCTCAAATGATCTTTCCGCATTCGAGAATGTCTCCTACTAAATGGGTACTTGTCCTGGTGCAGGGTGTTGGTAGATTAATGCCCCCATTGAGTTTTTAAAATTCCATGATTAATAGATTTTAAAATCTTGACCAGAGGCAATGATCTTTGTAACATGCATGAGTTGTGTGTGGATACATGTTTCCAAGTTACAATAAAATATATGGACTCCAAACTTAGTGGGCGAAGATGGAATCTTCTTGGAAAATGAACTTAACTTGCATCTAACTAGCATTCACATGATAGACAAGGAATTAAAAAAAAAACAACAATGTTATGTGCACATAAAACAAACTGTCAGAAGAACAAAAGCTTGCAGGTAAAAATGAAATTTTGTTGCCAGTCTAAAAAAAAAAAAAGTCCTATAAACTTGAACAAAAGACTAACTCCTAGCACTCCGGGAGGCCGAGGTGAAGATCTCTTGACCAGCCTAAGCAAGAGTGATACCCCAAGACCCCATTTCTACTAAAAGTAGAAAAATTAGCTGGCATGGTTGTGGGCACCTATAGTCCCAGCTGCTAGGGAGGCTGAGGCAGCAGGATTCCTTGAGCCCAGGAGTTTGAGGTTGCAGTGAGCTACGCTGACGACACCACTGTACTCTACCCAGGGTGACAGAGTGAGACTCTGTCTCAAAAAAAGAAAAAAAAAAAGACTAACTCCTTTCATGTATCTAAATATACTGTGTTTTGTTTCAGAAATATTAATGTTACATCTGAATCAGGCAATATTAACAGGTTTGTGCAAAAAGTACTGACCTTGATATTCATAACAAAAGAAATCACACAAGTTATTCATGTTCTTTTTAGAAGATTAAAAATAAATGTATCAATATACTGTTGCTTCGAATTTCTGAAGTGCTTCAGATTCACCACTTTTCACTACCACCCACTGTGTAATTCGTTAAAATGCTTCCTTTTTATCCCCAGTTATACAGAGTCTTCAGGTTGAATGTGTTTTAGCGATACCTAAGAGTTTTATAAAATAGCTGACTACCAACTTTTCTTGTAGCTCCAATTGACTAAATATATAAAAAAGACAAGAGGCGTGGCCAAAGAAGATGGAGAGATGCTGAATGAACAAGAAGTTAGGAAATAAAAGGTAAAAAAATAAAAATAAAATTAGATGACCAAATCAGACATGACCATACTCAGTTCTAATCCAGACACACTTATTCCCAAAACACGTTTGTTTTGGAGAAAATGGCTAAGCACAGAAGGCCTATTGTCCCACTGGGGCCATTTGTGCCCAACCAGCGTCTTTCTAGCCTGTTTAGTTCCCTAATTTCACCCCTTGCTGAGACTCTTTCCAATCATCAGTGGAAAGTTGACTGGATTTCACCATGCTCCACCTTTCATGCAAGAAGTCAAATAACCACTTATCTAAGAAAAAGAGAAAGTTAAAGTCACTATCTAGCCTGGTTTAAAAAAAGAGAGAGAAAAGGGCCAGGTGCGGTGGCTCACGCCTATAATCCTAGCACTCTGGGAGGCCGAGGTGGGAGAATCACTTAAGGTCAGGAGTTTGAAACCAGGGCGAGACCCCGTCTCTACTAAAAATAGAAAGAAATTAATTGGCCAACTAAAATATATAGAAAAAATTAGCTGGACATGGTGGCGCATGCCTGTAGTTCCAGCTACTCGGGAGGCTGAGGCAGGAGGATTGTTGGAGCCCAGGAGTCTGAGGTTGTTGTGAGCTAGGCTGATGCCACGGCACCCTAGCCTGGGCAACAGAGTGAGTTACTGTCTGAAAAAAAAGAGAGATAAAAGTTCCAAATAACCAAAATTAGGAATAAGAATGGGCAAATGACTCCCAGATACTGAGAAAATTAAGGGAGAATTATGAGAAAATACTTGTAATAAATCCATGCTAAAAATGTTTAGAATTTTTTCCAATGTATTAATTTCTAGGAAAATAGAAATGAACCAAAATGAGACTCAAACCTTAACAAACAGATCAATAAGTGTGGAAGTAATAGAGAATACTGTCAAAGACTTACCCCTCCCTCCCCACACACCCAGATGTACTAGGTCTAGTACATTTTCAGAGTTAAATAACTTGAAGATAATAGTATTATTTACATCATGATTACGTTTCTCATTAACACATTTTTGACAAAGAAATATGGATTATACAAAGAAACTATTTGGAATTGACAAATTACAAGCCCTTTCCCCAGGGCCTATATACAGGATAATCACTTGTTCTATTTTCCAGCTCTATTCGGAGATTCCTTTACATCTACTGAATTTCTCTAGAGCAAACATTGAACTCTTCTTTTAGTAAATATTTTTAAAGCACACACATACTCTGTACAAGATAATGGTGTGCAGAGGATTAAAAAATATTGACTCTTGTTAACTTCCTATTGCCTAAGTCCCCAGCAGAAAGATTTTGGACACTGTGTTAGATTATAAGAAATGTGCTCTGCAATCAGGGAAGCCTGTACTATGATGATGATGTGTGTGTGTATGCACGTGTGTGCACACACAAAGAAAGTGAAAGTTGCCCCTCTGTATAACCCAAGGGTAAATAATAATGTAGGGAGGAATAATGAAATAGATGTACTCCATGTTGAAGACAAACGTAAAAAGCAAAAGTTTGGATTCTAAGTAAGAACGTTTTTAGCCTATCTAGCATCCCATAAGCCTCAGCCAAACCTCCCTTGCCCCCGCTATGCCTTATTTTGATATAGAGTGATTAGAATACTCACTGTGGTAAGCAGAAAAACACCCTCCCGCAAAATTGTCCATGCCATAATCTCTAGAGCCTGTAACTATTTTACCATACATGGCAAAAGAGATGGCAGATATAATTAAGTTAAAGACCTTGGGATGGAGAGATTGACCTGGATTATTCAGGTGGGCCCAACCTAATCACGTGAGTCCTTAAAATTGGAGGATCTTTCTTGGCTGTGGTCAAAGAGCGATGTGCTGACGGAAGAAGGAGCAAAGAGATGCAAAGTTGCTGGCTTTGAAGATGGAGGGCGGGAACAAGCCCAGGAATGCCGGGGAACCTCTAGAAACAGGAAAAGGCAAGGAAATGATGCTCCGGAAATAATCCTCACCTAGGAGTCTCCAGAAGGAATGCAGCCCTCCCAACACTGTGATTTCAGCCCAGTGAGACCCAAATCAGACTTCTGACCCACACAACTGTAAGATAAAAAATTTGTGTTATTTTAGCCACAGAATTTGTGGCAATTTATTACAGCTACAATAGGAGACTAACACACTCACTTTTTAGTTTTTGAGTTTTTTGCAGTTTACAAATACTTTGTCACATAGCTGTCTAGGATTCTTTTCTTTCTTTCTTTCTTTCTTTTTTTTTTTTGAAGAAATGGAAATCTTTAAGCAGAAATGAGTTCAAAGTAATAGAAAATTAGGCTGGATGTGGTGGCACAGGCCTGTAATCCTAGCACTTTGGGAGGCCAAGGAGGGAGAATCGCTTGAGGCCAGGAGTTCGAGACCAGCCTGAGCAACATAGTGAGACCCCCACATCTACAAAAAAAAAAAAAAAAAGTAATAGAAAATTAGAAGTAAAAAATTTCTGGCATCCAAAAGTTGAACGGTCAATCCATGTACAAGAAAAAGTTAAAATTTCTGAATGTGTCTGAAACAAAGCAAAACAAAAACAAATCCAGAGAACATCAGTCTCTGATAAGCGGCTGCTCCTCCAAATTGTCAAAGGCAATTTTTCTTAGAATTATTCTTAAAGCTTACAATGGACTCTTTTATAACGTTGCATTACACACAGGCCTCCGCTCCAAAGCTCTGTTTTAAACTAGACCAGTGGTCCATGTCCTATTTTCTTCTTTTATCCTTATATCCCCAAACAGAGCTTGCTTTCTTCTCTTCTTTGTAATTAACACCATCCAGCCTTCTCATAAGGTGCTGTTCTCCGAATGTGGCTGCAGGATAGCCAGTCTCCTCACGTTCCCACTTCCTGGCTGCCTCTAACGACAAGCACACGGTCTTGTTTCACTTGCAGAATTTTCCCTCTAACTGCTATGGTGAGACGGAGAGAGAATGAAAAAATAACCAATGTGGGGAAGGTCTTACAGCCCGTGTCTCCTACCTGATTAAAATCACGACTGCTGAGAAGGAAAGCTGAGAAGAAACAAAGCTAAAGGGTCACCGCTGCACAAAGGATATGAAATTAAAATTTAATAATTGAGTAAAATCCTAAGTAGCTGTGCTGTTTGTGCATGAATAGATGCTCTGTGTGTGAGTGCATTTGTAATAACTCCAGCCCTGGATTCTTTTTTCCTATTTTCTTCCATGGTGGAATTATGCCATTATACAATGGCAACCCTGGAAGGAGTCACAGAGGTCATTTAGTTCAACTCCCACATTTTGCCAAGGAAAGACCGAAAGCCAGACAGAATGGGGACTTGTCTGTCCTTTGACTTCTTTTTTCTTTGCTTTTGAATCTTTTCTCATCAGCCGCACATTAACCAATGATCGGGTGTGATTATTCAGGCTGGGGTCGTTCTCTTCCTTATTCTTATGGACCATAACAATCTTTCCCTTTAATGCCTTTCCCTCCTATCTAATCTTTAACACTATTAATCCATTTCTTTCACCATTAGCTTCTGCTTGATTTGTCTTTTACAGATAAACTGAGTCATTAGCAAGCATTCTGCTAGAAGTCAGCCTAGTTATAGGTCCAGCCCATTTAAGTGACTTTCTATCTTATCCTATCTCCCGGATCACAGGTTTTTGTTGATCTAACTTTCTTATCATGTCAAGTGTTAATCTTCTTTTAGCGATAGAGGAATTGCCAAACTAAAGTACTTTGGAAAAATGAATACACTGACCTATCATTTCAAAGTCCTCACACAACCAAAGTCCTACTTGTCCTGTAGGTATATCTCTACTGAAAATGCGAAGGCCATGGAAAAAGACTCCAGAGTGACAGTAGTTTTTCAATCTTCAGTAAGAATTTTCTAAAAATATGGCAGGCCTTGCTATTTCACTCAGTTCACTACAGGTAATCAAACCCATCATGTTTTTATGGTAGCTAATATTTATTGAGTACTTACGATGTGTTAGGTATTATTCTAAGCACTTTACATGGATTATCCAATGTAATCCTATGAGTTAAGTACAATTATTGCCCCTATTTCATCTACAGGAAAATGTGGGCATGGAACAATTAGGCCACTTGCCCCAAACTCAGAGGAAATAAATAGTAAAACTAGGATTTAGAGAGTTAGAATCTAGTCTCCTAACCCCTCTGCCAAACCACCTCTGATATGAGGGTTAACATGAGTCAACCTCAACCCACAACTTGTATTTGGAAAGAGCATATTTGAAGACCATAGCCTATGGCCCAGTGGAGAAGCCATAGCTTCAGGCTCCAATAAGCACATACAACACGCTATAAGGCACCTGAAGCAGCCAGGTACTTTTCTGTCTTGTGACAACCCAAAGGAAAATGCCCTAATGCTCCAGAGTGTCCTGGTTGGCCCCACAGTTCAGCAACGCTGTCAGGAAGGGCAGCCCTTAAACTGCCTTCCCAACTTTAGATCCACTTTATAATAAGTTGGCAAATTCTTAGAAGTTCATTTCAGTTACAGGCCTAACATAGATGGGACACAAAGTCCTGGGTTGGCTCTTGCTTTTCTCTAACTTTGTTGAAATCTAAAGTCTCATTTTGCAATAATTTGGAACTGGAACTGGACCACCTGTCTGAGGCCACTTGGGTTGCACATGCAGCTTGTATGAACTGTTTATTGACCATGAAATAAACCTGCAAAACGAAATTGATTTTCTTCACAAGAAGTTATTCCCCTAAGGAATCAGGAATAATATGACAGGCTCATGCAAACTATTCAAACAAGGGCCACCTTTGGTCATTTACTCTACCATGTTGGAATGTTCACTAATCAAAGCCAGGGTGGAAGCTTTTGTCCATTTCTACACTTCTGAACACCACCTCTTTGGAAATTATTTTCAACCCATTTCTCCAGCAATAGCCTCTCTTACTAGCATCTGATCCATATTTCTCATCTGGACTAAAAGCAAAACACATGTTCTTCCATATCTTATTAAAGGGCACCCCCATCCACCAAGTTACAGAAGCTACAAAGCTTGGAATTAACCAAGACCCTTCATACCCAAAGTCAGATCCATCCCTTAGATACAAATCCTGTAGAATTTTACTGAAGTGGCTCTTGAATCTATCCCCTGCCCTCCAGTTTCACTACCTTGTATCAGTTCAAGCACTGATAATGCCTGTGCTAGACCACTCCAGTAATGTCTTATCTGCTCTCTAGCTCTGTATCTTCTGCATCCACTGCATCTTCTTCACTACCACCAGCAATTTTTCTCAATCAAAAATGCAACTATGTCATTCCTGTGCTTAACTACCTCATGTGTTTATGTGGCAGATAACTATTTTCATAGTCCAGTATTGACCTACATTTTGGCTCATGTTCCATCATTACTCTATGTCACTTCCCCCTCCCAGGGAACACTGAGTGCTTCTATCATTAGGCCTCATTTCATCATTTACTGACAGCACTGATCACATTACGGTCCATCCTTCTGTCTGTCTGTCTCTCCCATGTCTAAAGCGCATACACTTCTGGAGGGAAGGGACCTCATCTTGTTCAGTGCCACATTCTAACCGCCAAGCATGGGACCTGGCATTTAGAAAGCACTCAACAACAACATCTGCTCAATAAATGAATAAAGGCAGTGGCATTTAATTTTATGTTGGACATCAGGAAAAACATTTATGTATATATACTACTCATATATCAATTAATCAATAAATGATATTTGGTAGGAGGTCATAGGTCAAAAAAGCATGGACTTTGGAATCAGATACCTGGTTTAAAATCCCAGCATTGAGGCATATCATGAGTAAGTCAGTTAAGCTCTCCAGTGTATTTTTTCACCTGTAAACTGTGGGGTGGGGGCATATAAAGGTGAAGTGCACGTGTGCAGCAATTTACCTAAGTGCCAAGGTTGGTTGTTAACAAACAACAGTGTGGCAGAGCAACTCCTGTAGGCTAACCAGAATCATTTGCAGCCTTTGCATCCCTTTCTAATTCTAATCTTGTAGCTTACCTAAATTAGGCACTCTATAGCTAGAATTTTAAGAAAAAAAAGAAGCTCATTTATAAGTTAAATTTTCTGTGCTCTTTTCTTGGATTTATAAAAAAAAAAAAAAGTTAAATTGGACAGCGAAGACTGAAATGGCTACAATTAACTAGACTCCCATTTTCCTACACCCAGCTCCAGGGTCAAAGACTGTCAGGGATGCGGGCATTTTCACTGGGATGGAAATAGTTTCTGATGGGCTTGAAGTAGGGGATCATGTGGGTGCAGATCCCCATATTTCCTGTGCAAGGATTAGTGAAGTGATTAAGCTCTTAGGTTCTGCAGCCAGACTGCCTGGGTTCAAGCTGGAAAACCATGAGTCAGTTTCTTAAATGCTGGCTCAATTTCATCATCTATAAAATGGGGCTTAAACAGTAACTACTTCATGAAGTTTCTGTGAAGATAAATAACATACTAGATAAATGCCTAGTGTTATAATAAGCGCTCAATAAATGTTATCTATGATGTTAGTGGCTATATAATTTATCATCACATTAAGATAGCTTTGGGAATAAAAAGGTATGTAATTGATAACTATGGCTGCCTATTAGAATTAAACTGGGTTTTTCCTTGTCAAGCCCAGAGGGACAGTCACACTAGCTGTGATGTTGCTGATGATGTTGTTTCATCCAGCAAGAGCCAGAGGTACTTCCCCCTCAGTCTTAGCATGTCCAGCTGACACACCCGCTCCAGTCTAAGGTCAGGATTCAAATACAATCTCCCTTGTCCCCATTAGTCCCCACCAACAATCATCAGCTATTAGCTGTCACATCAAGCCAAAGGGAAATGCAAGACATGCTTTTTTCCACCCAAGCAGAAAAGATGGGGTTTAATTATTACTATACTGAATCAACTGCTTCATTTTATTTGGAGAGTCCAGTCTAATAAATCACAATATTGGAACTGAGACCTGCTAAGCAGTATCAATTTACACTTTAGCTCACAATTCATATTTATTATCTATATTTATGAACTTCAATAACTTTGGGTACAGACTTGGATCCCTTTTCTGTCCTAAAAAACTTACTTTTTTTTCACTATAATAGGAAAGCAAATATAGAGGGAAAGTTCCAATCACAGGCTAAAACTAGCTTTAACTCATTTTATCCAACTTAAAATGTCAGATAATCACATCAGGAAAATCAGCAGCTACTAGTCTCACAGTATTATTTAATAAGCACCTACTGTATGCTCAGTACTATACAAGGAAAGAGTCAAGACATGGTCCCAAAGGGAGTTTTCAATCTGGTTGAAAACACAAAAGGAACACTTGTGAAACAACAGTGATGTAAAAGTAGACATAACAGAGACAGACCTGGGATGCAAATAAGCTCACGAAGCTCACAAGAGAAGAAAATCTGCCAGGGCTGAAGCTCTCAGGGGAAGCCTTTTCATGGAGGTAGGTTTTGAGCTGGGTTTCAGGGTGTCTGAAATCTGGATAGGTAGAAACGGGATGGGAGAACCTACCGTGTGAGGAGGAGATTACAAAATAAGACAGGGCTGGGAGTTAGGACTGAGAAAGAACCTGACATTGCAATATTAACACATTGACTGCCACATTAGAAAAAAATTTTTTCCTTGGGGCCACAGTGTTTTATTACGAAAATAAAAACTTTGAAAACAAAACAATTCTTTCTAATTTAAGGAAAAATTTGTAATTTTGTATTGTTTTACTGTGAGTTATATGCAATTTGAAAAATAGTTCACATGGTTCCCAAGGTGAAGAGATGGGTGAGTTACATATGCTTCACGAGGCTCTGGGCTCAAAACCAGCATGAGTTAAATATAACTCACATGGCAGTTAAGATATTAAATAAACCTCTTTTTATGGACAAGGACACTCAGGCAACTGAACGGGATCAGGCAACAAAGAAAAGAGCCTGGTGGTTCTCAGTTTCTGCTTTAGGTTTAACTCAATACCTGGCTGATCCACCATTCTAATTGTACAGAATTTTAGAATTCTAAAATAGGCAATAACATGAGTTCAGATTATTGTAATTATTCGTTTATCAACCTTTTCTCTGTTCAGGAAGTGGGGAGAAATGCCTACTTTCAAAAGTAGGCATGAACTCTATCTGTAAGCTGACGTGCCAGCACAGGTCAAATAAGATCACCCATTTTGAAAATGTGGCTGATTTGGGGCTCGATGTCCTTAAAACATAACAATATAAAAATTACAAATAGATTGGCTTTCCAATGGGGAAGAAAATTTTCTTGGAAGAACAGCTTTCAAATCTGGCAGATACCTCGAATAAGTTTCTGCGATGCCCTCCCCCGGTGGCCATCCATAGACGTTTACCACTTGGCATCCTGATTCAACCACATATTAGTGCTTAATTAAAAGTGCTTCTTTTAATAGATCAATAGGTTTGCTTTTAGGAGCTGCCATAATCACACCTATACTTTATTCAAAGTGGTAAGAGGTATTCAGGAGGGATGACACACAGAGGCTCAATAAGTTTGCGCTGAAATGTGCATGATACGACATGCCATTTTGTGTCTGGGTGCACGTAACACAAATCACAGCTCTTTGAAACAGAAAGAAAAATCCGAGCCAATTCAAACTAATGACCTGGCTCTTGTTTCTGAAGTGGGTGGGGGTTTACATGAAACCTTCTCATGCTGCTCCTGAACAGAGTGAACACCCGAGTTTTCAGCCTTCCTGAACTGCAGCCAAAGGGCTTGGCAAAGGCCAACCAAGGGGTATTAGGAGGCAGAACAAAGGGAGGAATAAGATTGCATGTGCTTTCCCATTCCCTGAAAACCACAGTCCCGTTCTTTCTTCCCTTTTAGATACACTGTTCTATCTTCTCCCTTTCAGATTTTCTGTTCTTCTCTTTGCTGAAAAAATATATTGCAAAAGAGAAGTACCTCGCCTTTCATTGGGACACAAATCCCTTTGAAAATCGGATCCAAACCGTAGACCCTTTTTCAGAAAAATGAACATAAACTCAAAACCTTGCAGAAATTTTCAGAAGGTCCACAAATCCTCTGAAACTGGGTAGACCCCAAGTTAAAAAACCCTCCGAACATTCTCTAATGACATTGAATGAGAAAAAGGGACAGACATTTAAAGTTACTCTAGAAATATATTGAATCTGAAGGCATTCTGTTTGTGATGCATAGTTTAAACAGAATAGTGGGTTCCTAACTCGTGCTGGTCAGTGTGCCACACATTGCTTCTCCTAAATTTTACTCTGGCTCTGAAGGAAGTCTCGGATATTTGAGAAATTTCCCATCCCCATCTTTGGGCAGTGGCATAACAAAGTTTGTTCTGAGGCATGCCTGCTATTGCTCTGCTCCTGATATCCACAGTGGGTTGTAAAGAAAAGAAAGAACACGTCATTCTAGATAGGACTCTCATCTACTCACTAAGAGTAGATTTTTCTGGAGGAAGTTTTAGATTTTTCTCTTTTTTTTTCTTTTTAACCTTTCAATTTTAATGTAACTTTTTCTGGTTGAATCTTAAACCTACAGTGAAATTCAGGTTCATAATTCGAATTTCTGGTGTTGTTCTTGCTTTTCAATGTATAAAACCAGTGTCTCTTTCACCTCATTAATATGCAATAGGCAACAGAACTCTGTGCTTCTCAGGGAAAGTGAGCTGTCGGGGTGCTCTCACCTGTCAGAGGCACAACCCTGTGTGACTTCATCTCTTTGTGAAATGACCTTGCTTCTGTGACTCTACTTGAGCAAAACAACCCCGGCCATTCAGTGAAATAAACTGTGCTACAGGAAAGCCAGCCTCACTCATGGAGACCACGACATGGTCAAGAGCAGAGCAATGTCCTGCCCACTGGCTTCGCTGGCCCACGTGTTAGTCCCCATTCATGCCAAGCCAGGTGAAAATCGCTAGGAGTGATCTATGTGCTGGGTGCTTTAATGCGTAGACTCAGCCTTCACACATCCTTGTAAGGTAAGAGGTATTATTCTGCCTATTGTACAGATGAGAAAACTGAGGCTTAAAGAGGTTAAGGAACTTCCTCAAGGTCCCATGTCAGTAAGTGAGGCTGTATGATTTGGAGGGTACTCAGCTGTCACTGTGCTGCACTGTCCTGTGCCACACTGCCTGGTCCTGGCTGATCTTTATAGTTACAGGAGCTGAAAAACTTCCAGTAGCGCACACAGAAGGTGCTGAGTGCATCTTCAATTGGACATATGGATCAGAAGCTAGTAAGAGAGGCTATTGCTGGAGAAATGGGTTGCAAATAATTTCCAAAGAGGTGGTATTCAGAACCAAGGTTAGAAGGGCTGAGGCCATCCTGTGGACCCATGTCAGCATCTGATTCCATTGGGTTAGAAGATCAAAAGGGAATTTCCAACTCGTAGTTATGTTTTGGATGGCCTGTGGACTGCTTTAATTTGCTACTGCTGCTCTTTAAAGGGAATATATTTTAAGTCCTAGCAAATAAATATTAATAAATGGTATTTCCATTGATTAAGCTGGTTTGAAACTGAGAACATACAATCTCAACTTTTTTTCCTGAAACAAGTAGAAAACGCTACGAAAATAGCACGGAGTAAGTTATTCAAATAGAACCAAAAAGTAAAGGTTAAAATGCCAGGAAAGATTGGATTCAATGAGCACCTTGTTCTACATGAGCACCCAGACCCAATTATTTTCTTTTATTCCTTTTTAAAGATATGTGTCTTCTTCCTTTCACAGAGCACCCACTCTGATGGCTTCTGTAACTTTCTTTGTAGACAGCTATCACATCTATAAAAAAAGTAAAAGTTTCGAAAATAAATAATAAAACTTCATGTATCTATAGTAGGTTTTTTTTTTCCTCACGGTACTGCCACATAACTTCGCTAGCGTCTATCCACTTCAGAGCTACTGCATGGGAGAAGAATTTTACAGAAGTGGAGGCACAATTCTAATTTATCTTAAAGTTGAAGAGAAATCAAATACTGGGACAAAAGAACTTTGCAACAAAGCAAGAAACTATGTAAAGGTACATTCCTATGTGTATGTGTGTGTGTGCATGCGCACTCATGTACCCAAGTATAGTATAGCGACCAGACAGGGACGGGTTATTATGAAGAATTACTGTTTGTTGTTTTATATAGACCATCCCATAAAGTAAATTAACCAAGCCAGATTAAATATTCATGGAAGATGTAATTTTTAAAACCACATCTGTAAAACCACATTTTAAATCCCACACTTGGGAAATGTGCACCTTTTGTTAGCATTGTGCAAGGCACATTTTTCTCCCACACGGATATCCAACCACACACACACATCTGCTTTTTCCACAATGGGAAAGACTGCTTTCAAAATTGCCTGACAAGGTGAAGGAGGATTTTTAAAGTTGCTATTGAAAATGAATTTCTATTGAGCTATTTTTTTAAAAGTCCACTTAAATGTAATTACTGAAATTAATGTAAATAATTTTTGCTCATTTCATTTTTCACTTCTAAATTAAGGTCCTTTTATAGGAACTAGTTTCACTATTACCATTCTCAGCATAAATAGAAGTGTTATAAAAATTAGACCTAGAATTTCTCTCCTTCTTAATAAGCCTTTTTGCCAGAATAAAGAAACATCTTTTAAAATTTCCAACGGACTTTGATGAGGACAGTGGCCATCAGTTAAATAAATTATTGCATATAAAATATCACATACAAGCACATCCCTCTAATGCACTAAAGAGAATGAGAGTACATGTGTGTCACATGCCCACACACGCATACACACACCGTGTATTGAATAAAGAAAAAGCTCAAGAAATCTGTCATAGAGGTGCCCATTATATGTTTTTACGCTCTTTTAGATTATCAACTTTTCTGTGTTCTGAGTTTTACAGTCATCATCAGGCCAACCTTTTGCAAAATATGCTACTTCATAAGATCTTGGTGCCTGAAGACTTTTTCAGAGCCAAAGAGCTTCTTCAAAGGAGCACACTGCCTTTTTCAGGTGTTTCTGACAGAGGACTGCTTGGATGGAATGGCCAGCACACACACACACATGCACACACGTGCACACACACACACACACATACGCACGCACACACGCGCACACACAACTGCGGGTGCCCTCAGTATTTTTGATGTTGGACAATTTCATTAAAATTTCATTTCTGTCACCAGTTGTGACCTCGGTGTTTCCAAGAAGAAAAGGGAAAAATGGCTGATACAAAAGGGAGTTAGAGTAACCTTAGTGAAAAACTGAACTGGCAAGTGTATCTAATAATTGCCTGGGTTCGGTATTTTTCCGCGATAAATGAGTAAACTTTAAATGTATCTCTGAGATGCACTATCACAGGCATTGCCACGGGCAAGTTTTATCCGATGATGAAACAGCAAGGCCTGGCGAGATAAAGATGATAGAAGGGGCACTATCAGGTGGCAGCCGGGTAATTACAACTCTCTATTTGGGCTCTGCAGTGATGCTGCATGTGATAAGTGGAGAATAATGAAGAAAAAGGAGTAGTGATAATGCAAGAGCTAAATGGTAGAAAATAGCCCACAGCCCTCTCAGCGCCTATGGGGACTTTGAACTATCTTCCTCCGTTTTCATCCACAGAAAAAAATACTTTCTCCCTTTTCTTCTTCCTTTGCTAAATTTATGTCTGGTGGGACAAAAGGAAAAACTGAAAGGAAATCAAGGGTATGTGAAGAGAATATGACCTTTGCAAATAACTCTGAAGGTCACTGTGCAATTATTCTAAAATAAAAGTATCCTGTAATCTTGCCCGTACTCACAAAAGATGCAAGAGCATTTTTTAAATGTGATTCGGCACAATTTTGTTGGGGATCATGGCTTATAAAGGTCAAGTAAAGTATTTCTAATTATAGCCTGTCAAGGAGAGCCTCAGAAGAACACTCGAGCCATTTGTTACTATTGAGTTGAACTTTGATTAAGGCAAAAGACAGGCCAAGAGACAATCTATTATACAGAAGGAAAAAGACTGCTTCTGGCTGATGTTTTAGGTCCAGAGTTTTAAAACAGAATAACTTGGGTGGAAGTTGAGGTGTTTTAACCTTGGTATAATACTTTTGTCATCTAAAGCAGCGTCAGTCTCCCCTTTCACTTGGGCCTGCGTTTGGGTTGATTTTGTTTGTTTCTGTTTTACTCAGAACCATTCTGAACCTCACACGGATGGTGAATGCAATCTAGGGGGGAAAAGTGTGTGTGTGTGTGTGTGTGTATGAACACATATGTTCACATGTTTGTAAGTGTGTGGGTGCAAGTGATGGCAAAACCCTTTAAAACTTTTTAAAATTATGGTAAAGTACAAATGACATAAAATTTGCCATCTTAAGTGCACAGTCCAGGGGTGTGAAGTGCATCCACATTGTTGTGTACCCAGTCTCCGGAATTATTTTCATCTTACCCAACTGAAACTGCACAACCATTAAACAATAACTCCTCGCTCTCCCTCCCTCCGCCCCGACAACCACCATTCTACTTTCTGTCTTCCTAAATTTGACTACTCTAGTTACTTCAAATGAGTGAAATCATACAGTATTTGCCTTTTTGTGGCTGGCCTATTTCACTTAGCATGCTGTTCTTGAGGTTCATCACATGTGGCCTGGGTTAGACCCTAGCTGGGGAGTTCTGCCAGGGGAAACAGAATTTGCTGGTGTAGGAGCTGGAAGTTTCTACCACAGGGCGCACCTTGGCCAGAGTGAGCAGGCCTAAGACACAGATTTAAATATCTCTGGCACTAAAAGCACCTTAAAATCTAAGGCATTCAGTGGAGTTGTTTATTGAAATCAACTTTTTTGATTGAGATATAATTTGCACTCTATAAAATTCACCATTTTAGAGACACAATTCAATAGCTTTTAGTTCATTCACAATGTCGTACAAGCGTAACCACTATTTAATTGCAGGACATTTGTATCACCCCCAAAGAAACCCCATACCCATTAGCAGTCATTCCTCGTCTCTCCCCATCCTCAGATCCTGGCAGTTATTAGTCTACTTTCTGTTTCTATGAATTTTCCTGTTCTAGATATTTCCTATAAATGGAATCCCACAGTGTACGGATTTTTGTGTCTGGTTTATTTCATTTAGCATGTGTTTTCAAGGTTCATACATACATGAAGCATGTATAAGTACTTCATTCCTTTTCATGGCTGAATAATATCTGATTGTAGTAATATACCACACTTTGCTTTTGCACCCATCAATTGATGGATGTTTTGGTTGTTTTCACTTTCTGACTGTAATAAATAATGCTGCTATGAGCATTATTGTACAAGTTCCTTTGCGGAGTTATGTTTTTAGTTCTCTTGGGTATATGCGTACAAGTAGAATGGCTGATCCTATGATAACTCTATGTTTAACTTTTTGAGGACATACTAAGCTGTTTTTACAGCAACCGTATCATTTTTCATTCTTAACAGGAATGTGTAAGTGCTCCTGTTTCTCCACATGCTCACCAACACTTGTCATTGTCTATTTTTAAAACAGCTATTCTAGCAGGTGCACAGTGGTGTCCCATTGTATTTTGATTTGCATTTCCTTAATGGTTAATGATGTTGACTATTTTTTCATGTGCATTAGAAAGAAATGTATATCCAAGTCCTTTGCCCATTTTTAAATTGTGTTATTTGTCTCTTTACTGTTTAGTTGCAAGCATTCTGTATATATTCTGAACACTAGGCCCTTATCGATATGTGATTTGCAAATATTTCCTCCCATTCAGTGGATTGTCTTTTCACTTTCTTGATTGTGTCCTTTGATGCACAAGAGTTTCTCATTTTGATAAAGTGCAATTTATCTATTTTTCTTTGGTTGCTGTGCTTTGTGTGTCATATCTAATCCAAGGTCACAAGATTTATACCTATGTTTTCTTCTAAGAGTTTTTTTAGATGTTATACCTATATTTCTTCTTAGAGTTTTATAGCTTTTTAATTCATTTTTAAAGAGTACAATTTAAAATTTGTTTCACTTGACCTCAAATAACAATATCGAAAATTTGGGCTCTACATTGAAATCCACATAGGAATTCTTACAGCTAAACTCACACATGGAATAAGATACTCTGTTGGAGTGGCAGCTATGAGCTGGGCACCTGGGGTACAGTGGGAACTAAGACATCATCCCTGCCTTGAAGAAATTCACAATTTTGTGAGAAAGAAGACTTTTGAACAAATAATTACAATGTAAAGGTAACAAATACATTATCTTCTCTTAACCTCACCTGCTGTTAAGATAGATGTTAAAGATGTAGATATAGCCTCAGACATTAAGGCATTTCTCCAAAGTTGCATAGCTTGGTGGAATTTAACTCAAGATCCACTTGTGTGGTCAATGACATCACCAGTCGCTGTCCTTCCTCTCCTCTGCATCACTCTGGTCCAAGGTACCATCATCTCTTTCTGAGACTCTTATTCCAGTATCTGAGCCTTTTTCCACTCTTGGCCACTACAATCCACTTTCCTCTCATTAGCCAGAGTGATCATCCCAAAACATCTATCAGTTCTCCCTTCTCCCTGCTGAGAGCTTTCCAGTGACTTCCCATTGGAACTAGAATAAAACCCCACCCTTACTGTGGTTCACACACAGGGAAGGAGGGCAGGGAAGGAGAAACAGAGTAAAAGAGAGGGCATGAGGTGTTTAAAAAGTATTTAGAGAGAAGGTGATTTGAGCATTTTAAATCAAAGGGAAAGGTTGCAAGAACCCTACGAAGAGAAGTAGGATGTGAATGTGTCAGAATGGAAGAAGAGCATGTGTGATGTCATAGGGCTGGGAAACACTATCGTAATCTTAATAATATTTTACATATTTTTGCTCTCCGTGGTTTGAAAGCTCCTCAAGACATTATATATTATTTCATTTCATCTTCATTTCTATTTTGCAGATGAGAAAAGTAGGCTGTGAGGCTTAGTGACTTCCCAAGAATACACAGCAAGCAGCCAACATTATAAATTCTACGGTGAGCTCTTTAAAAAAAATGTTTTCACAAGATAAATGATTACTAAAAAAAAATAATGTTTGCTGTTCTAGTTAAAGGAACACTAGCTTCTAAAATAAATACCAAAATTTCAGTGTCTTAACACAAGGCAAGTTTATTTCTCATTCACCCACAGGCCAAGGTGAGCGTTTCTGGTGCCATTCCTCTATACAGTGATTCAAGGACCCAGTTTTAAGACATCCATGGATCTACCACAACCTAGGGCCTTGTCAGTAGTATCCAGCTAAAGAAAAGCGCAAGAGAGTAAATAAGGTGCAACATCTTAAAATCTTTGACTAGAAAGAGACACATATCACATCCACTCCTATGCCATTAGTGAGCAATAGTCACCTGGCTCCATGCAGCTGCAAAGGGAGCTGGGAAATGCAGCCTCCAGCTGGGCAGCCACTTTCCTGATCCATCTCTATTCTAGAAAGGGGAGCATGAATTCTAGTACAACAATAAACACCTCTGCCTTGTTATTTCTTCCAGATACCAGATTGTAACTCTATCGACCTAAATGGGGATAGGGGAAGGCTTAAGATAAAGTGGAGGGATAGAAATAGTGACTTACAGCTCTTATACATTCCAACTGATAATGGGACATTGTAGGAATTTTCTGGGCCTGCATCTTAAAGGTACATTATCTTTCTTAGCTGATATATAAATATATTATACACAACTGCTTGTTAACATTTCACATCTCTATCTTCCATAGTTAGTTCTACCATTTTTATTAAATTGAGCCTAATTAAACTATTACCATCAAGTTTTTAGCCTGAACAGACCAGAACTATCCAAACCTTTAGACTAACTTTGCATATCAGTACAGATTTGGTTTTCTTGTTTATTAAAGGAACACTAGTCTACCCTACATAATTGTTAGAAATGAATGGAAAGAATTATAAAGCAATGTCAGAGTGCCAGGAATTAGTGATCATTCCATTCATTCTTCATCTTTGTCTTCCTAAAGCTCGTGTCATCTTCTAAATCCCTTAGGTATTTTAAGAAAATAAATCCTTACCTCCAAAACTCAAACAACAATCTCCCTTGGCCTCTTTCAAAACTCATGTTCTTTTTTCCTTCACCATAACCCCAGATATTTTCCTGAGGAGATAAACCTTCTCACATGTCACGATCATCCACCACTCCTTCACTGGTACTTTGCCAACGTTCTCTCTTTTAAATGCATTTTCAACAGAGAAAAATTTTTCCCAGAAGTCTACATTCTGCCCTTGGGATACTCACGTGCAAACCTATTTGATATTGGAGGAAGGTATAGACTTCAGGGCACAGATAGTTAAGGGTTTGGCACTTTTATAAAATTTTTATTATGTTTTTAGAATCGACCAAAAGCTAAAACTATATTAGACTGAAGAAAAAGTTGTTTAACCTCATTATATTTTTAAATACTTAGCCAATTAACAGTGAAGTTCTTCATGTTCCTCATGAGAAATAACAATTGATGCTGGTATTAATAATAATCATAGTCAACATTTACATACAATTTACCATGTGCCAGGCACTTAGTACCATATATATTAAATAATTCAATTCTCACAACAGTTCTTTGAGGTGATTACAATTTTTGTCCCATTTTTCTGGATGAGGAAAACTTGAGGCAGAAGTTAAATAGATTGTCCAAGTCATCTGGCAAGAAGTCGTGAGGCCAGGATTCAAACTCAGCCTGTGGGTGCTGTTAACTTCTATGGAAATTGAACTTGAATTTTGGAAAGACTCTGTAACTGTTAAATATTAGATATGGAAGAAGGACATTAATATCATTGCATAGGAGACAGTTTTCTTTATTCCAAATCACAGAGAGTCAATGAAAGGGCTGAAACTTGTAACCTGTGTCTTCCATTGCACTTTCAGCAGCCTGCCATGGTATCACCACGTCCCACAAGCATCCACAATACAGAAACTGCCACCCATCCTGCGCAGTTAAATATTTATGGTGCTTGAATTTCTATATTGACCTAGATAAACTTAATTTGGATGGTGATTATTTTTTTTATTTCCTTTACTCAAGGTTGTTGGTATTATCACTTAGTTGTCAAGGTAAATCTTAAAGACACTAGAGCAATATCTACTCAACATTCAATACTAATCTTTTCAGTGGAAAAAAAATTGTCTTTGTTTCTCGATAGAGTTACCTTCCGTTGTCTTCCCTTCCTCTTTTCCACCCTTCGCTGCAGTGGGGAGAGAAAGTGAAGCATGGAGACATTTACTACACAGTCACCTCCGCTCAACCTCTTCCCTGAAAAAGCCTGAACCTTCTCATGTATTCACATTTCAGTAAGTGGCACCACCATTCACAGGGGCAGGCAAGCCAGAAATCATGTAGCTACCTTAGATCCTTCCTTTCCCATGCCTTCCATATCCAATTAATGACCAATCCCTATCGATTTTACTGCTCCAAAGATTTCAAGATATCTTGTGTGTGTGTGTATATATATATATACACATCTTTTTTCATCCTTGCCCTCTTTAAACCATACTTCACTCTACAGTAGAAACAATCTTTCTCAAATGGTGCTCTCTAATTCTCTACTTAAAATAATGTATTGATTTTTATTACCTTTAGGATAAAATCCAAGTTCCTTGTCATGCCATACATGTGTTCTGGCCTGTCCATATCCCTCGACCTGTCTAATTTCCTAACACTTCCCCTAAGTCTTTTCTTCATTCTCCAGGCACATCAAATTTCTTAAAATGTCATAAAACTTACCCTTCTTTTCCCAGCTAACTCTTACACATCTTTCATGGCTGGGTCCTACTCTGGCAACCTTTTTCTCCCTCTTCCCCTTCCCACCGCCAGCTCGCCCAGGCACCCTGCTCCGTAGTCGGGGTGCGTCTCCTCCGAGGTCCGCCAGTGTGCTGGGTAGTTTCCCATCACAGTGCTTATTGGAAGGTATTTTAGTCGTTGACCTATTTGTCTTCTCTCTAACTAAGCTGAGAATTGTTGAAGTTGGGAACTATATGTACATAAACTATTTGTCATTCTGTAGGCTGACTGATAAATAAAATAGAAATACAGAAATGTGGAAAACCAGATAAATTTCACCAAAGAAGATCGCATTGAATTGGATACATGTATTTAGAGAACCTAGAATCAAAACCTATAAACTGTCAACAGAGTGGATTCATGCCAAATTGTCCTCCTTATAAGATGGCCGATTTCCATAGAGTGACAATGTTCTGGCCAGGTGCAGTGGCTCATGCCTGTAATCCTAGCACTCTGGGAGGCCGAGGTGGGAGGATTGCTTGAGGTCAGAAATTCAAGACCAGCCTGAGCAAGAGTGAGACCCCATCTCTACTAAAAACAGAAAAATTAGCCAGTTGTTGTGGTACATGCCTTTAGTCCCAGCTACTCGGGAGGCTGAGGCAGGAGGATCACTTGAGCCTAGGCGTTTGAGGTTGCTATGAGCTAGGTTGACACCAGGCACTCTACTCAGGGCAACACAGTGAGACTCTGTCTCAAAAAAAAAAAAAAAGTTCTGTCTCTGAATAGTGTGATAGAAGAGGCATAAAATAAAGAGTGCTTTTCACTTTTTTCTGAGAGTTACCTTGCATCTTATTCATAAAAGCTGATATGATTTACACTTCCAACTCTGCTGGAGCTGTTTTACCCTAAGCTCTTATAATTCAATTGGTTTAAATCCTTAACAGTTTAAACAAAGCAATATATAAAGTAGGACTGATAAAGAATCTATGAATCCTGATCTTAAGAAACTTCAAGATAGGTTGGGCATGGTGGCTCACGCCTGAAAACCTCACTCTGGGAGGCCAAGGTGGGAGGATTGCTTGAGCTCAGGAGTTTGAGACCAGCCTGAGCAACAGCGAGACCCCGTCTCTATTAAAAATAGAAAAATTAGCTGAGTGCTATGGTGCATGCATGTCCCAGCTAACCAGGAGGCTGAGGCAGGAGGATCGCTTGAGCCCAGGGGTTGAGGTTGCAGTAAGCTATGATGGCGCCACTGCACTCTAGCTGGGGCAACAGAGCGAGACTCTGTCTCAAAAAAAAAAAAGGAAAAGAAAATAAACTGAGATAATCAGCATGATCATTAGAGATGTTCCAGTGAAATTATAATAGCCAGCAATCATAATAATAACAATCATGATTAATAATCATAATACTCTGTATTTATCTCATGCCTTTCATCCATGGGGCTGAAAGCTCTTTTTACAATCATTAATTATGACCGACATTCTTATGGGCTGAATATTCCCAGTGTCCAGAAAATGGACTGAACTACTGTCAATAATGACAATAATTCAAATAGGTTTAAGAACAGCACAAAAAGGACAAGTTACAAGCTCTAGATCTACCACCAAATTCTAACTGCAAACTCTATTATGTTGAGTGGCCTGTGACTACCAGGTGACTATAAATTGATAGAGATGATTGTAGGCAGTTCTATGGAATTCAGGAATTGTGTTACGTGTGATTGCTGAAGAAATCCTGATTCCAAGAGTTTCCCATAAAAAGAGTTCTGCCAAAAAAATGAAAGTGCCCTTACCCAAATTCAACCTATAGGTACCCTTAATTTTCAATATGCAAAAATATGGCTCTGGAAAATTAGTTTTCGGTGTTGGTTTAATTTGTAGTAAAATATTGGATTGGGTATTTTTTGTCAGTTCGCATGTGGGATGAATGGGCATACGTCTATTAATATTTTCAGACTGGAGTCTTGGGAAATATATAATGGAAGAATTTCATGCAATTCATCGAAAGCTTAGCTTACATGGATCATTAGGGACTGTTAGGAAAAGAGCAGGAAGGTGCCTGGGTGATTAATTCCTCATGATGCTTCCTCCAAATCTAAAACACAAAACAAAACCAATGAAACAAACCAAAAGTGAAAAAGGAAGAGAAAAGATTGGTGTAATGCAAAAGGAAAATATTCATCCAACCAATCTGTTTTAAGCATCTACCAAAAACAAAGCATTTTGAAGTTTTTATATGCAGGTATGTATGCATAGAAGATTATAAAGGTAATCCATTTCTTCTTACTAAGTGCATTGGTCTTGTTCCATTCTCATTATTTTTGAATAGCATTTTTTGTTTAGGTCAGAAGTTTTGGCATAAAATATTAATGCATTAATCTGTTCCCTTAAGAATGTCATTTTTACTCTTTATGTCAGTTTCTTCTAATGCAGAAATGTCAAGGAGATATGATGCAGCATTTGGACCTACATGGACAGTAATGAACTTGGGATATTATCAAGGTAATTGATAGAAGTCATTTGACTTTTGTGCTTAGGCTTTCATGAAACCTCATCTTCAGTCATTAATTCTACTTAGAATAAACAGCATCCCTGCACATTTTATAGCAACTTTATCATGCTTGTCTTCTTTATTTAAGTGGAAGAAGTATTTTGGTGTATACAGTTATTTTATATATCATGTTGCTTGGTACCTTCCTAGAACAGAAGAAAAAACTGAAACTTGTGGATATTGGGGTTCTTACCCAAGGTCGCAAGCTAGTTGATGGAGAATTTGGATTAGAAATCAGACACCTTTGGGTCATCTATCTTCTGTTCTTTCTGCCCTACTGAATGAAAACTGGCTGACTACTCAGCACCCAAATTAGGCTCTTTTTGGCCAAACTTTGACAACCATTCTCTCTATAGGCTTCAGCAGTGAAGAATAACATGAAGCAATTAATAAAAAAGCAACACAAGCAGTCAAAAATCCTCCATACGTAATTATATTACTTTGATAAATGACATCAACTTTGTCCTTTTTAATCCCTGTATTTAACCCTGAGAGAAAAATTCCAGTTTACATATATATATATATATATATTTGAGACAGAGTCTCACTCTGTTGCCCGGGCTAGAGTGCCGTGGCGTCAGCCTAGCTCACAGCAACCTCAAACTCCTGGGCTCAAGCGATCCGCCTGCCTCAGCCTCCCAGAGTAGCTGGGACTACAGGCATGCGCCACCATGCCCGGCTAATTTTTTCTATATATTTTTAGTTGGCCAATTAATTTTTTTCTATTTTTAGTAGAGACGGGGTCTCACTCTTGCTCAGGCTGGTTTCTAACTCCTGACCTTGAGCGATCCTCCCGCTTCAGCCTTCCAGAGTGCTAGGATTACAGGCGTGAATCACCATGCCCGGCCTAGTCCAGTTTACCTTTAATTTCCAGACTCATTAACCAGAAAACTAGTCTTGGTAAATATGTACTCACCAAGATTTTAAGTTCAAGAATGTTTTAATATTTTCTTGTTCTTCACTTCAATTTATTTCTTGAGTATTTTTTCCCAGATTTTTTTCCTCCTTTGCTGAATATACTGTTTGAAAACTTGTAATTTTCATTTCCCTGGGCATCAAATGGATTGCTTCTAGTCTATTTCTTTCACTCTATTACTCACATATATAAGTTACTCTATTCCTTTTTAAACCTTTTTTCTTTTCCTCTTACATATTTGCTTTTTGAGAACTATCAGAGCCACATGGCTAAAAGATGCACAGGTGCAATGAATTTTTTTCACAAAATTTCAATTTTTTTGTTAAAGTAACTATCTGGACAGTTCAGAAGAGCTTTTTCTTCTATTATAACCATGAGAGGAAGAGTCTCATGGAAGAATCCACAAGCAGAATACAAAATTGTAGCAAGGTTTGTGTACTGGTTTCCAAGGGCTACCATACTGCAAACTAGGTGGTTTAAAACCGCAGGGATTTATTGAGTCACAGTTCTACAGACTGGAAATCTAAAATCACGGCGTTGGCAGGCCTTGCTTCTTCTGAAGGCTCTAAGGAGGAATCCTTCCTTGCTTGTGGTGGTTACTGGCAATCCTTGGTATCCCTCAGCTTGCAGCTATATCACTCCAGCCTCCACCCTCACCTGTCATCACGTGGCCTTCTTCCTTCTGTGCGTCTCTGCATTTCTTTTTCAATCATAGTTCACGAAGCCTCAAACTCCTGAGCTCAAGTGATATCCTCTTGCCTCAGCTGGGACTACAGGTACTCGCCACCACACTTGGCTAGTATACTTTATTTTTTTGGAGAGACAGAGGCTCTCGTTATGTTGCTCAGGCTGCTCTTGAACTCCTGGCCTCAAGCGATCTTCCCACCTTAGCCTCCCAAAGTGCTGGGATGACAGGCGTGAACCGCTGTACCTAGTCTGCATTTCTTTTCTTTTCTTTTTTTTTTTTTTTTTTGAGACAGAGTCTCACTCTGTTGCCCGGGCCAGAGTGCCGTGGCACCAGTCTAGCTCACAGCAACCTCAAACTCCTGGGCTGAAGCAATCCTTCTGCATCAGCCTCCCACATAGCTGGGACTACAGGTGTGCGCCACCATGCCCAGCTAATTTTTATATATATATATATATATATGTATTTTTTAGTTGCCCAGATAATTTCTTTCTATTTTTAGTAGAGATGGGGTCTCACTCTTTCTCAGACTGGTCTCGAACTCCTGACCTCGAGCAATCCTCCCGCCTCGGTCCCCAGAGTGCTAGGATTACAGGCATGCGCCACCACGCCCGGCCTCCTAGCCTGCATTTCTGTATCCAAATTTTCCTCTCCTTTCTCTTGTAAAGTCACTAGTCACTGGATTTAGGGCTCACCCTAAACCAGTATGACCTGATCCTAACCAATTACATCTGCAAAGACCCTCTTTGCAAAAAAGGTCAGATTCTGAAGTTCTGAATGGAAATGAATTTTGTGGGTGCCTCATTGAAACCAATACAGTTCTCTTCTTCCATTTCTTTTCACAATTCTCCTTAGGCCTTTCAGATGCACAGGGTCCAACACAGCCATTCAAAACCTTTCAGAAAAGGAACCGATCAATTCTGAAAGTGAAGCAGCACAGAGGATAAAGAGGTCACACAAGTAGGACTGGATGACACCTGCACCTGTTCCTGGCTTTGGGACTTTGCACAAGTCACATAATTTCATTGGGCCTCAGCTGCTTCATATTCAAGTTGCAGGAACATCTGTATCCTACGGCTGCCGTGAGAATCTAATGAGATTGCAGAACCAAATGTCTTTCGTTTAGCACTTGGTGGGTGCTCAGTAACTTTAAACATCCTACGTTCATTCTAGGACTGATGAGCAGGCAATGTACTGGAAGAAGCAGAGACAAGAGCCCTTGCAGGTACCCCTAAGAACATGCCCCCACTGCGCCTCAGAGTAAGGCATGTTCTGGAAAGACAAAGAGTAGGCACAGCATGCCTGGGAAAGTCTACGGATGCTTGTCATTCTTTTCAAAAAGGTAGTTAGAAAAAACAAACTGAACTCCGGGAGGACGCTTATTACATTGCTACATTGTACTTATATATGATACATGGTGCCTCACATCTGAGAACCCAACAGCTTTTAACAAGCATTAACTCATTATTCCCTTGGGGTGGGTGGCGAGCAGTCATCAAGCCTACTTTACAGCTGAGGAAACTGAGGCACAGGGAGATTAAGTGACTCATTCAAGGTCAGAACCGCACTAGTTGTGACAGGGACATGCAATGGCCACTGGGGGATTGAAAAGAAGGCCTGGAGTGCAGTGACTTAGCTGCGATCTTTATTTGTCCCCCCACCCCATGGAGTCAGTGGTACAGGCCACACTTCCAGGAACCAGGTCTGGGCGCCTTAGAAGAGAAACTGAAAGTAAAGAAACGGCAATAAACAAGATGTGGTATAGCCATGCAATGGAATATTATTCAACCGTAAAAAGGAAAGAAGCGCTGATCCATGCCACCGTGTGGGTGATCCTTGAAGACATTATGCTAAGTGAGAGAAGCCAGACACAGAAGACCACATATTATATGATTTATATGAAGCATATAGAACATGTAAGTCCGTAGAGACAAGAAGCAGATTTGTGGTTGCCAGGGACTGAGTGCTGTCAGGAACGGGGTTTCCTTTTAGGGTTATTAAAATGTTCTGGAACCAGATAGAGGTGATGGTTCACAGCATCATGAATGCGCTAAGTACCACCAAATTGTATGCTAAAAAATGGTTAATTTTATGTGAATAAAATTCCCTGTGTATCTCTCTGTGTCTCTGTGTCTGAATCTCCCTGTTTTTTCTCTTATAAAGACACCAGCCATTGGAGAATAAAACTCACACAAAGTTAATAATAATGAATATATAAATAAATAATGTGAGCATTTGAAAACAGATGTCAGTCACGCCACCTGTGGCCTGTGGACAGATGTATGAAAAACAAATTACCGGAACGTGTAGAGGCTACACCTTCCACTCGGCTAACTGTGCTTGTGCACAGCCTTAGACTGATTTCCTAGTCTCAGTTTTCTCCATTGCACAATGGGAGCTTGTACTAAATTAGTGGTTTTCAAACTGCAGTTTTTCAGGCTGCTAAATGCCTTTTAAACAAAATCCTATGTATTATAGAACCCTAATCTATAAAATAGATGAAAGCCAAGTTCAATGGTGGGGTCTGTCTAATCTACTCCCTACTCTCATCCCTAGTAGCCCCAAAGGCACCCTCTGAACTGCGGTGCTCTTGAATAAAGTTGAAATCCCAGAATCAACGATTTCTAAACTTGTGAGCCTATGACCCAAGGGAAGACCATCCCCCCACCCCACTTAAATGCAGCATAGTAAGATGAGTTGCAAATTTCAGTATCATGTATGTTGTTGATAAATACGTGCCTTAATGAAGACTTAGGAAGGAATAGTATAAAACTGAGCATGACAGATGAAGCCAGACGTGGGCTGACCAGGAAATTCACAGCAGCTCTGGGTGCGTTGGAGGTGTGAGGAGGCCCTGCCGTTTCCACCTCATCCAAAGTCTAAGACAGCCCAGCCTGACCCGATCCAGGCAGCCAAGAACAAGTCATTGCCACTTGCTCAGGGTCCAAGATTCCTCTGGGCCATTAAGAGGGTGGGCCAAAGACCTTTCCTGCCAGGTATGGATCAAGAAGGCTGGATTGTGGCTGGATATGGGGAAAATTTACATAAGGATGAAAATCAGAGAAAAAAACAAGAAGCCAAAGGACATTGATCTGGTCATAATGATTTCTCCAATTTCTTCTCACCTATGGCATATACGGGCAGGGTTCATACTAGAGTTTCCACCCTCCATAAAGACACCAAAACATCTGTATACAGAGCCCACAAATAGACTTAGAACCCGCTCAATTATGCAAAATCTCAACGACCTGACCAGAATGGTACTGACCTTTCCACTTACCAACAGGCCTGTTTGACTTCATCTGCCAAGGAGATATTTTTCTTCCCCCCCACCCCCCCAAAAAGGTCTTAAGGGCTTTTAGGAAGAGAAGAGCAAGAGGAATGGGCTGTATGTTTTAGCAGAGTGGAGCTGAGTTATCAGCCATTAGTGAATAAATAATACATGAATCTAGAAATGAAGATCATGTTCATGATACAAAGGAGTCGCTCTAACTCTCACACTGTACAAATTTTGAAAATCTACATTGGGATGACAGATTATTGAGTAAGTTTTCCAGGTGCTACTCTTCACAGCCTTAGATGGTATCATCACGAGGGGAATCTGAGAAAGTTGGTAATGGGAAAGTTCGCGTTCATATCAAGTTGAAACACTAAAAGTCAGAGAGTTATGGGTAGGTCACAGTATCCAGGGGTTCTCAAAATGTGGTTCCAGATGGACATCAGCTGGTGGCTTGTTAGAAATAAAAATTTTCAGGCCCACCCCAGACCTAATGAACCAGGAAATCTGGGGCTGGGGTCAGCAATATGCATTTCAACAACCCCTCCCCCTCCCCCGGAGGTGACTCCAAAGCATGTGACAGTTCGAGAACCACTTTGAAATCTTTTGTTCCAATTAATTCCCTAATTTTAGATGAGAAAACCAAGGCCCAAAGTAAATAAATGGCTTTTCCATTATTACCCAGCTGACTGTGCAAGCTAGAAAAAAAAGATTTCCAAAAAGTGGAAGTTTTACTAATTATATTTTTAAAAAGAAGCTAAATTTCTTTTCCCCAAAGATGAAGAGTGAATCGATGCTTCCAGTTCAAAACTTGTTTTCATACATCAAATGTGAACTAAAGCTGCATGATTCTGGGTAAAATCCCACCGGAATGCCCATCAGCAGTGCCTATGACAGTGCCTGGCAAATACTAAGCACTCAGTAAATAGTTGTACAGTATCAATCAGATTCATACAAAGACCATTGGCAAGTACTTTATCCATTTCCTTGTGCAGTTACTGGGCTTCTGTCCAATTGTCAATACTCAGAGACCCCAAAACGCCATATTTTCTTGCATGGAATAATTTTGACACATCGCTCAGTTTCTCCCCATCTCCACCCAAAAGTTGACTGAAAAGGACAAATTCACTGTGAAAACTGAAAAGCTAAGAGAAGTCCCTGAAGTGCCAGCCCTGTGAAATTTCCCCTAACATTTATTCAGTCATCTTTCAAAGCATCTGGGCAACTTTCACTAATTTTAAACAGCTCAACTTTTGTTTGTTTATTTTCGCTTTACCAGGAAACAAATTGAAAATGCAGGCTTAGCATCTGTGAAAGCTTTTCTTTTTAGAAAAGAAAGGGAGAAAAAAATGGAAGCTAAGGTGAAAGAAGATCCCAGGCTTAGAGAATTTAAGAAACAAAACATAAATTTTTCCAAAAAAAGAGAACTCCAAACATAAAAATACCTAATAGAAAGAATGACATCAAAATTAAACAATTATAAGCAATAAATCTAGTTAATCAGAATAAGCCTTTTTTTCTCTCAAGTCCTTGATTTCTGCACTTGAATGTTTTAATTCACAATTGTTCCTTTTTCTCTGAATTATCTGTGTCCTACAGTAAGAATATTATTTTAAATAGTTTTTATTTTCTTTTTAAAAAAATATACCTTACATTTTTTTCTTGAAATTATTTTCCTTAAAAAGTAATGTCTGTACTAGGCAGCTAAAGGGGCATGTTTTATTGGTCCAATAATACTTACATCTAATGGTTAAAGCCTTTGGCATCACCAAGCACGCAAGGCTAATATTACCATTAAAGTCTTTATTGAAGACCAACAGCAACCAAATTATATAATACAAAATCTTACAATTACACATAATAAAAAAATCCTCTACAATTAGGCTATTTATCTAAGAACCACATGAATTTTGTGATCAAAGAATTTATATCCAATTCTTTATATGGTGCACCTCAATTACTGACAAATTCTAGACCACACATACATTTTAGAAGCCCAAGAAAAAGGATTTTTGCCTGTTCTTTGTACCATAGTTTGTATTTCAATTAACAGCCTAAGCTATTTGGGGACAGGGACACTGCAGATCCAATCACTTCTTTCAGTGGTCTGTAAATGGTAACTGGATCCTAGTCTGGAAACTCTGTGGCTATCACATCCAGAGGGAAAAAGTGTATCTAGAAAACCAGCTATGCTGAAAGTATTAAGAAATTTTCTCAGGGATCAGTTTTTTTCTACCAAGGAATCATGTCCTTGTTGAGAGCAGGGATTCTTCCAGCCTTAAAGGGACAGTGATTGATTCTAGTACACAAATCAAAGCAAACAGTTCATTTTGGGGGAACATTATTGATCAACCATCTACCCTCAGCAGTGCAGAAAAGTCTCCAGCCAGGTGCAGAGATGCAGGCTGCCCAGTTCTCCAGTGCCCCTGGCATTTAGAGACCTGGAGCCATTGCTATTTGCAAAGGTCTATTAATGAAACAATGTTCTCTGCACTTTCAACAGTAAAACACAAAAGTAGGCCAAATACGCCACAAAAGCGGCAAGTCAGTAAGGAGAGAATGGTGTTAAGTAGAGAAAGCCAGACCTCGTGAGTGGCAATTCTGAAACTAGTCCTACCACTGGCCTCAAAACTCATTAAGAGCCTTCCTAATTCCCACCTTTAAAATTTGAGGCTAATAAACATACCTGTAATCGTCTCAATTCTTCTCTGACCTGCATATTTTAATAGCACTTTTCTAAGCCTTGGGCAAAACTCTCTTAGCCATCTTTGAACCCTCTGGTCTTGGGAAAAGTGGGAAATCTGATATGCTATAAAAAGAAATATAAATAGCATTGTAGTGGGGTTGCAAATGATCTTATAATAGATATGTAAAGAAAGACATTGCTTTTTTTCCCCCCACTGTAATCATCTGCTTTTCACTATTGGCCATCCAAATAAACTCGGGCTGACCCAGCAACTTAAACATAGGTTTAAGGTCATTTAGTCTCTTTAAATAAATGCTCACGTTGTCAGATTTCCTGTCCCTCCCTCTGCTCCTGTCCAAGATGGCAGCTTGGTGTGTATATCAAGGTGACAGGAAGAGCAGAGGGCTTGGGTCTAGCATAGCAGGATCCTGTCCCCATCCCACGCCCAATGTTGGCAATGGGGCTTCAGGTGGCTCAGCCTGAGCCTGGGGGTACATCGTTTTGAGGAGGCTGCGTCAGCCCTTTGGATGCTACGACAGACATGAGACATGGCCCTGGCCCCCCCTGGTCTCTGGGGTCCACCCAGGAGACCTCAAGGTCAAGGACCTGCCACCTCTAGTGCTGTAACCTTCTAGGAGGTTTGCTAGGCAGCTCCATCAGCCAACCTGTGCACCTCTTTACAGGCCCTTGGAGAATTTGGGGTGCCTTCCTGCCTCCGCACAATAGCTGATTCAGACACCCCCTAGGGACCAAACCCAGTCCCTCCTCTGTGCAGATGCCCTTCTCCACCCAGCCAACGGCCCCAGCCACACATCCTTCTCTTTCCCTTGGCCATACCCACCCTTTCCTCATTTTGGGGGGCTGCAATGGCGAAACCTGACTTACCAGGAATACAAAACACCTGGGTTGAATATTCTGGAAATACGATCCTGATGACAATATAAATTTCCCTTACTAAGGATCCTAAATAACCGCGTGAGTATGCCTTCCTTCCCGCTGCTTCCCAACTTCTATTCTTCCAGTGCGTCCCCTAGGCCGGGGGTTGCCCTGTGATTACTGGCACGGAGGAGCCTTGCACCAGTGAGGGCTCCCCAGCCCTGACCCCCTAAACAGAATCTCCACAAAAAGCAGGGTGTGTGACACTGGCTGCAAGGTGCTGCCTTGGATTAAGAGAGGGAGGAAAAGAAGGATCCATACTCATAAAGACCAGAAGAAAACTTTTTAAAGTGGTAGACAACTTTTTTTTATGTTAGTGAGGGTGTGAAGGAAATAGGAAATAGTTTTTTTTTTTTAAATATGATTTTGGGGTTTTTGGTTTTTTTTTAATGTTTTAACTCTTCACAAATAAATAAATGGGTCTTGCTTTTGTTTGTGTTTTTTAGAAGTTCTGATAAGTCTGGTCTGGGGTAAGCTAAATCTGGTCGCAGCATCCGCCTCAAGTGACGTCCAGTCCTGTCGGGATAGAACCGTGAGGCCTCGCCCCGCCTCTGCCCTACGGTCCAGCCCTGGGGACAGGGACCCCCAGGCGCCCCTCCGTTTCCCGCACTTGCTTCCTACCTGCCGCCTTCTTTCTTCCTCTTCACAATTCCACACTGTTTTCCCAGGAAGATGCAGTCTGGGATCCCTTTCTCCCATCTGCCCTCCCTCCCATTCCCCAGAATAAATAAGATTCTTCTCCTATGTCAACAATTTATTTTTAATAGTATCTCTCTCCCCTCCCACCTCCCATTCAGGGACAATGAATGGCATTCTCAGTGGTGTAGCGTTTGTTGAACGAATGAGTAAATGATTTGCAGTGTTAAGGAAAATATTTTTAAAATAAAATAAACACAGAAGAAAGCTCATTATATCACTTTAATCTGTGATCTTTAAAAAAGATATGTGAGTAAGAAAACGGGCAACATTCTGGTCAGGATAATGGGTCTATAATCTAAATATGTTAATAGATAGATAAGAATCATCTGTAATTGGTATGTTCTTTGTGTGCCAACAATGCCCCTAACTGGTTTCTCAGGCCCTGGACAATGTTAGACCTCACTCTTAAGAAAGTATCTCCCTGGTTTATGCAATGAATTGTTTAAGGAGCTCTGTTTTCATGGGTAAAACAATGGTGGTTTTACTTCTTTCTACATCTAAATTATCACAAATTGGAAATGGATTTAAATGAGGTCATACAGTGTTATGAACATAATATGAATTCATCTCATGAAGATATGTTGCCTTGTGAGCTATGTGATGAGAAAAGAGTTTACTACTTTCTATATGAAAAAAAAAACTTGGTCAAAATTTTGTCACTTCATCTTTTTTCTTTCCTGCCTTTCAGACAAATTTTTAAAAAACAATTCTGCAATGATTGAGGAAATCGGCTCTCCGAAAACTTTTTATTTTAGATTTTTAAAAGAAATTTGTAGTCATGAAAATACGAATGTGTCCTCTGACTTTTAGGTAAGATCTTCGTTGTGTTAAATAACTCAGGAAGCTTTTCAAAGAGTCTCATCTAGCTAATACCCTACTTCCTGAAGAAATAATCAGTTACTTTTGAACCAGGAAGAGGCAGGAAAATCTCTGATAGTAGATCAAACAAACAAACAAACAAACCTGGAACAGGATAAATTAATAGTGCTTTGATTCTTCAAAGAACAAAATGTTATTTCAATCCAGCAATTTAGAGTCATGCCTCCGTTCTGAAGTTGAACATTAATTTGCTAATTCTCGAATCCTGGGTCATCAATAATGATCCATAAAAGAGTTTTTAAAGAAGGTACCATGAATTGATTTAGCTTGCTGCCATGGATGAAATGTGGCTCTAATAAAGAGAATTAATTTTTTTGCGAGTTACGAATCCTTTGAAATTAGAATCCAGAAAATTATATGTGGGAGTCGCTTCTTCCTTTCCTAATTAAGTGGGTCGTATTGTCTTTACTATCCAGCTGGTTTCTCAGAAACTGAAGTTGGCCTTCCATATAAACACAGTTTCATTTTATGGGAAGTAAGTTCTCCCACACTGCATGCCCGAGCTTCTTTAGATGTGAATGGCGTGGCATGAAGACCTGTCTTCCCAATCGAAACGTGAAACCAGCCTTTCCAAATGGCTTCATATTTAACTATTAACTATTAAGAGCAGCAGCTGCCTAAAATAAAAGTCCTTGGCATAATGACCATTTTCACAGAACTAATTCCCTCAAATAGGCATGTCCTAATGGACCAATAAAACTTGCCTTGTCGTGTCTGAATGCAGCGCTACCGCCATTTAGAGCTGGCGGTGATTGGGAATCACTGTTCGGGAGAAAGTGGGAGCTGGGGAGACTTCATGTAATCACACTTTATCCTGAGCTTCCACGGCGCCTTTCATCTGAAGATCTCAAAGCGCTTGACAAACGCTAATTAATACTCACGGTACCCCAGTGAGGGAGGTAAGTATTATTATCCCCATTTCGCAGATGAGGCGAGGTTAAATTGGGTAACTTGGTGAGTCAGGGGCAGAATGAAGAGTTCCTAATTCCTAGTCTTGTGCTCACACAAGCATTACAAGGGGCTGCCATTGGAAAGATAAAAGGAAACACGCCTCATTTTCAAATACCCCAAGGTGCAAAACATCAATTATAAATGGGATCACAATTAAGCCATTTGATTTTAACAACAGTAATACCATCTTGTAATCTTCAAACTTTATTTTAAAAAAAATAAATAAAAATATGATTAAAAGTAGTTTTTTTTTAATTCTGAAGTATAATATAAAATAAAGAGTATTTTATCATGGGAGGAGCACTACAGAAATTTATGTTGAATGATTGGATAGGGTGGTCAAAGTGTTTGGTTTCATTTTTTTAGGATGATGGGTTAGATTCTTGCAACAACTCTAAATTCCCTGAGGGCAAATCCATCTTTTTAGAGGTTGTAGCCTAATGTGGAGTACTATCCGGCACATTGCTCAATAGACGCTAGTTAAACCAATGAAACTACTAAGTGCCAGGGTGCTAAGGGGGTATGCAGAGAGGAATAGGACAGAATCCCACCTGCAGCGGGGCTAGGGTTTAATGAGAGACATAGAATACAGTAAAGTAATTTAAAAATGAGGGGAGAGAAGAAGGAATGGGCCATGTGTTCAGTGTGAAAGCACCAGGTTCTAGGTTCAAATTGAAATAATAAGGTTTTGATGAGTTCCCAGAAGATAAGACCATTGCTTCTGGAAACCACATTAACTCTTACAAACCATTACGGCAGCTAAAGCTACTTGGCTTCTAAACAACCCATTGGATTTTTAAACTCATTGTTTAGAATGCTGAATTTTAGAATAAATATTGTTTGGTCCAAGAGAAGACTTGGAAATAACTTTGAGATGAGCAGGGAGCCAGTCATACTGGACTTTTTTTTTTTTTTTGACATAGTCTCACTGTGTTGCCTGGGCTAGAGTGCCGTGGCGTCAGCCTAGCTCACAGCAACCTCAAACTCCTGGGCTCAAGCGATTTTTCTGCCTCAGCCTCCTGAGTAGCTGGGACTACAGGCATGTGCCACCATGCCTAGCTAATTGTTTCTATATATTTTTAGTTGGCCAATTAATTTCTTTCTATTTTTAGTAGAGATGGGGGTCTCGCTCTTGCTCAGGCTGGTTTCGAACTCCTGAACTCAGTGAGCGATCTACCCGCCTTCGGCCTCCCAGAGTGCTAGGATTGTAGGCGTGAGCCACCACACTCGGCCTCATACTGGCCTTTGGTTTCTCCAGAGTCTCTCTACCACAGGACCTTTGCAGGTGATATCCATCCTACCCACAATACCTTTCCCACCTTCCATCTCCACCTTTTTCACCTGGCCAACTCCTACTTATCCTTTGGATTTCTGCTCCAAAATCATTTTCTGACTCTTTAGACTAGATCAGCTCTTAGGTCCCACTTCCTGAGAACTCTTTGCATTTTGCCTTCCTAATAACTATCACAGCTTTTGTAATGAAATATTTGAGTTTTTAGTTAATGAATGTCCCTCTTTTCTTCGGCCCACTCTGGCTCTCATTTTAAGAAGGTCCATATCTCTTTTGCCTACTATTATAGCTTCAGCACATAGGAGGTCCTCAATGAACATTTTTTGAAAGGATGAACACACATGTTGCTAGCTGCTGAGAAACAGGGAACTGGTAGCACTTGGGGAGGGCTCATACTAAGAAAGAGACAAGCAGCCCCTGCTAGTGGAGAGCAAGCCTGGTGCTGTCAGTTAAGCTCGGTGTTGCTCCGAGCTGGCTTGCCACTCACCGCTGCGCCATGCTGTGCTTCCGTTGAACATAGGCCATCCCACAGGATACCAGTGTCATTCAAGGCCACCCTGTGACTCTGATAGATCGAGACAAAACAAGAATATTGTCCAAACACAAAAATATCCAAACATCCTGTATTCTGGCCAATACGAGTGACTGTCGCTGCTTTGCCAGTTACGGCTTTAGCCTTGCATTGTTCTCACCTTCGATGCAAAAATTCCAACCGTGGATAGTCCCTGCTTCCTGACAGCATCCTCAAACCCTCCCTAAAATCTCCCTAACGTGCCCAATCCTATAATAAGATCTTTCTAACTTCCTCTTACTGAGACGCCCTATGGTCCCTCATGGTGTGAGGGCTTCCTCATTGCAATGAGTCGATCATCCTAATTTTGTCAATAAACCAACTTTGTGATCTTGGGGGTCTTTGACTTGAGGGCATGGAAAATACAAAGACTACTTTGCATACTATGGGAAAAAATTGATATACAGCTGTTCAAATATGACTCCCTGCCCAGAGAATGATTTAAAACTGGCAGTATTTAGCTCCGGCCACTTATTCAATCTGATTTTTAAGAGATTATCAAAACACTTCTTAAACATAGATCTTCCTAAATTATCAGATGATTAAAAAAAATCTCTTCCCATTAGATTTTGGAAAGCAAACTATTAGGGATTATTTTCATAGCATAATAATTTCTTTTTTAAATGCTTTTCCACATATGCTTCAGTGAAAATCAGTGTATATTCCTTGGAGTTGTCAACTAACGTCAGTGTGAGGGTAGCGGGTAGAAGAGGGAAGCGAGATATTTTTAAACTGCCAAGGTTAGTCTGCAGAGTACATGGACCACATGTGGATCATTAAAGACTGATTAAAGTTCTTATAAGAAACTACTTTTCACGCTTCTCTCAACTGCTGAATGTAAACTACCTCCTCAAGGGGAAACCGCATTCTATGCTTTTTCTACTTAGTTTTTCCCTTGTCTATTCCATTGCCTAAAGATCTACTATATGTGGGCATTAAAATACTTTATTCCTATCTCTGAAATCCAATTCACTCCTTCCTAACAATTCTAGGTCAAACTCCGTCCCCCATCTCCTCTCAAGCAACTCACAGCAATTCATTCATAACATTTCCAAAGCCAAGGGCTTTTTTTTTTTTTTTTTTTTTTTTTTTTGAGACAAGAGTCTTGCTCTGTTGCCCTGGCTAGAGTGCTGTGGTGCCATCATAGCTCACTGCAACCTCCAACTCCTAGGCCCAAAGGATCCTCTTGCCTCAGCCTCCTGAGTAGCTAGGACTACAGGCATGCTCCACAACACCTGGCTAATTTTTCTATTTTTAGTAGAGATGGGGTCTCGCTCTTGCTCAGGCTCATCTCTAACTCTTGAGCTCAAGCTATCCTCCTGCCTCAGCCTCCCAGAGTGCTAGAATTACAGGCGTGAGCCCCCATCCCCGGCCCCAAAGGCAGATTTTGAAGCTTGTTCACAGTCAGCTGGGGCAGTGCAAACTTTTTTGTCTTAGTCTCCTTTGGAGTAACATAAAAATTTCCTGATTTCATCAGTTCCTGGATGCTCCCTGGAGTCCCCCCTCCCAAGAAATGGCCTGAGATTCTAGTTCTCCGTAAGTGGGTACATCATAAATACACACACACACACACTTAGCATTATTTGTCTCTTTAGACTGGCGCTTTTGGGCAAACTTGGTGTCATTCCTAAATTTTCTGCTTATTGTTTCAATTCCATTCAATAATCTGTATTTCCTGTTGCCCCAAAAACTCCAAAAGAACCTTTGCCAGAGCATCTTGGAAACATCCTTCTCACGTGTCTCCCACACTTTCCCCCAGTTCTTTTCTAGCATCTTAGTTCTTTTACCTACAGATTGAAGTTTTCTTGCCTATTTCACCTTGCTACTCCTCTTTCTTTGTATATATATTTGCATCTCAAGCTCAGCTTGTTTGAAACAAAACTCATTATCTGCCCTTTTCCATCCCACACTAATTCCTCACACCCTGCCTTTTTAAATATAGGTCCTTTTGCTAATTTTTTTCCATTTCCCTTGCTCCTAGCACTAAAGCAATTTTCAAGCCCCATCAATTCTTCCTTCACAGTCTCTTCTTTCCCTCCTTTATTCCCCATTCCCTTGGACATCTCCTAAGTTTGTTCTCTCTGTTTGTCTATTTTCTCTGCACTCCATGTGCCAGATCATCACCATTTAATCTCTGCCGAATCTTATTTCAGTCATGCCATACCTCTGTTAAAAAAATAAAAAGTATGACTGGACAAGGTGGCTCATGCCTGTAATCCTAGCACTCTGGGAGGCCAAGACAGGCAGATCACTCAAGGTCAGGAGTTCGAGACCAGCCTGAGCAAGAGCAAGACCCCATCTCTACAAAAAATAGAAAAATTAGCCGGACATGGTGGGACGCACCTGTAGTCCCAGCTACTCTGGAGGTTGAGGAAGGAGGATCGCTTGAGCCCAGGAGTTTGAGGTTGCTGTGAGCTATGATGATGCCACTGCACTCTAGCTCGAGTGACAGAGCGGGACCCTGTCTCAATAAATAAATAAATAAAATAAAAGGCATGTCTACCAAATCTAGCTCAGGCTGTTTAGTTTGGAGTTTAGCAGGGGCTATGGGGCATCATCTAATCCCCCAGACGGTAAGGGAAGGGACAGAATTCTTAGAGTCAGAAGCAGGATTTACATGCACATCTTGTGACTCCAAACCTAACCATGAGGCTGCGGTGCCTCCTTACTAAACTCCACTCAGATTTGTTTATATATTTCGTTTGTATAATTGGATACACACATCCACAGATAAGCACACCTCTGTGCTGCTGTAAGGGCTACATAATGAATGTGCTTATGAAGAGCTCATATTGGATAAGGACCACTTCTTGACATGATATCAGCTTGTCTTTCCTCTCCTTTCCAAGTGTTGCTGACAATGCAAAAATTTGACAAGAAAAGGACAAATATGAAATTGTACCACCAGCTGGCAAAAAGCCATCTGGGGCCTGGAGTAAATTCATAAGGCAGTCAGGCCACGGAGGCTGCAGCTCTCTGGCAATTCCCGTGGTTGTGCTGGCTCAGAGTGCAAGTGACCCAGTGAGACAGCAGTGGTGGCAGCAAGCCACTGCTTCTGCCACCACCCACTTCAACCACAGACAGTGGGGCCCAGAGAATCTTTTTCCACTTGGAGAAAGGAAAGGGAAAAGTTCAGAGGACTCTATTTTGCAACTTGGGTACCAGGTTAGCCACAGTAAAATAAAGTACCAAGCAGATTCCTAAAGCCCCTGAGCCCAGGCCTTAGTTTCTAGAAGGTATTTCTAGGAACCCTTCTGGCCCAGGGTGGGCCAGAAACATGCTGCCCTGAAGGGAAAGACCCAGTCCTGGCAGGATTCACCACCTGCTGACTAAGGAGCCCCTGGGCTTTGAATAAACGTCAGAGGTAGCCAGGTAGTCTCACCACGGGCTTTGGGTGAGACTGGGTTGGCTTCAGTTGTGACCTGGTGCTGGTGGCCATGAGGGAGTGCCCACATCCCCCCTTCCCCAACTCCAGCAGCCCAGCACAGAGAATGAGAGACTTTGCCTAGTAATCCAGGGAATTCTCCCATATCTTCCTCAAGTCCACCAAGGAGGTACCACCAAGAGTCTAAAAGAGTCACAGCATCACTGGGCTTGGGGAACCCCCAATGCTGATACAGCAGCAGTGACCTAAGACTTAGATCGCAACACTCAATTCTGTTTGAGTATCTGGAAAGCCTTCTCAAGAAAGATGGGTTCAAACAAGTGCATACTGCAAAGATTAAAATAAATGCCTGTTTGATACCCAGACATTGACAAACATCCACAAGCAGCAAGAACACCCGTGAAAACATGATCTCACCAAACAACTTAACTAAGGTACCAGTGACCAATACTGGAGCAATGGAGATATGTGACCTTTCAGACAAAGAATTCAAAATAGCTGTCCTGAAGAAACTCAGTGAACTTCAAGACAACACAGAGAAGGGATTCAGAAGCCTATCAGAGAAATTTAACAAAGAGATTGAAATAATTAAAAAAAAAAAAAAGTAGAAATTCTGGAGCTTAAGAACTCAATTGACAAACTGAGAAATGCATCAGTCTCTCAACAGCAAAACTGACCAAGCAGAAGAAAGAAGTAGTGAGCTTGAAGACAGGATATTTGAAATTACACAATCAGAAGCAAAAAGAAAAAGAAAAAAAAAAGAAAATAGAATGAGGCACACCCATGGTTATTGCAGCACTATTCAGAATAGCCAGGGTTTAGAATCAACCTAAGTGTCCATCCATCAACAGATGAATGGATAAAGAAGTTGTGGTGCATATACACAATGGTATATTATATAACCACAAAAAGAATGAAATTTTGCCATTTGCAACAACATGGATGGAACTGGAGAATATTATATTAAATGAAATAAGCCAAGCACAGAAAGACAAATCTCACATGTTCTCACTCATTTGTGTGAGCTAAATATTAAAAAGAATTGATCTCATGGAGACAGAAAGTAGAATGATGATTACCAGAGGCTGGGAAAGGTAGCAGCGAAGGGTGGGGATACATCAAGCAGTAGGTTTGAAGTTTTTTTAAATAAAGTTAAAATTATCAATATCTTTTTTAGTGGTTCTGGAGTTTGAATCATAGTTAGAAAGTCCTTTCCTACTTCAAGTTTATAAAGGAATTTCCACATTTTTTTCTCTAGTACTTCTATGATTTTGGTTTTTACACTTAGATTCTCGGAGTCTTCTGTGCTCTGCGCAGTATGAAATATGAGAATCCAACCTTAAGTTTCTTGGATGGCTATACCAGCATCCTGGCACCATTTATTAATTTTTTAAAAGTTCATTATATCACACATCTTTGAATGTCCATATTTTTCATATAATTTTTAAAAAGTAATATAATTTTAAAGAAAGAAATAATGTTCGATGGGAGCTCAAGGAAAGAGCTCCTAGATCAAACTACTTTGTTGATGTAGAGAAAAATACAGAGAAAAACAACATTTTAAAAAAGTATTTACTAAATTTTTCTAAGTATAAAGAAAAAACTAAAGATCACCTAAATTGTGTCACCATGGATAACACCATGGTATATAGCCAATGTTTTCTACTCTGTAATATAAATATATTAATATTACATCTCTTTTATATTCACATGCAAATATATGAAAAAATATTTTTCTAAGAAGCTTCAATTAGAAAAAGAAATAGGGCATGACATAGGAGGCTGCCTAACTCTCAAATAATAAAGTTGGGATCAAAATAAGTTTAGCACAAATAAGAGTGGCTAAAGCTATTAAAATTAGAGAAGTGGTTCTCAAACTTATCAAGAATCAGAAATACCTGGAGGGCTTGTTAAACCAGGTGGGCTCCATCCTCAACCTTCTGATGCAGGAGGTCTGGGGGTGGAACCCCAAAATTTGCATTACTAGTGAGTTCCCAGGTAACCCTAATGGCCCTGTTCTGGAGGCCACAATTTAGGACCCACCAAATTAGAGTAAAACTTAACTGAGTGTGGGAAGATTCAGATAAATGACTATTTAAATTTAAGCTGATTAAAGAAAGGTCAGCCAGAGATTTCTTATTTGACCCCTGTGGAAATGTTTCCAAAAGGCGTTAATCTTTTAATATTCCTGCCTAAGGAGACATGGTGCTCTAACCCTAATTGAGGCTTTCTTCACTGAGTGAGGATCTTGCCCTGGGGAGATCCCTCTGATGTGAGTCTTTCACTGATGGAGATAGAGCCCTAATGTGGGCTGCTTTCATTCAGATCCCAGGAGCTACCGAGTCCATTTTAAATCCTTCACTCTTTTGTTGTTGTTGTTGTTGTTAAATGACAGTTTTTATTTTATTTTATTTTTATTTCAAAGTATTATGGGGGTACAAATATTTTGGTTACATGGATCCCTTTAAAATGCTTGAGTCATGGTTATAAGTGTGCCCATATAGTGTTCATTGTACCCCTTAGGGAGGTTTTCGCCCATCCCTCTTTCCCCTTGATTTCTGTTAAGTCTTTAACTTAACAGAGGCACATGTGTGCTCGTCCTTCACTCCTGATGTCCATCTTAACTTTTCTGAAAAAAATAGAGTGCTCAGATGGCATTTACATTCCAACGCAGAGGGAGCAGACAGACAGTAAACCTACAAACCACAAATACATTTTGATCATGACACCTTGCAGGTTTTTTCTGGGGTCCTCCCTGAAGGCATATCTGAGCAGGTGGTGGAGAGACATGGCCCAGGCTCTGGTCTACTCTGGAACAGCTTCCACTCTGGCTGCTGTGAGGAGCAGGGTCTGCAGAGGAGCAAGAAGGTCAGGGAGGGCAGAGAGGAGGCTCTGGCAAGACTATGGGGTAAAACGATGCTGTTTAGACCAGAGTGGAGGCAACAGAGAAGGACGTAAAATAGATTGGAGAGACATCTTGAAGGGAGAGCTGAAAGGAGCTGCCACTGTTTACATGTGGGTGGTGAGGGGAAAAGAGAAAACAAGAGAGAGATTAAAAACAAGTCCAGAGATGGCTGTAGACAAAATAGAAAATGAATTAAAAAAAAAAATAACAACCAAAGTCAAGTGGATTGTGTGCTTTGGAAAAAAAAAAAGGGCACTTCTTCTACACAGAGTTGGCAGATATGGTATGTGGGAAAATGGTCCCTACAAGATTTCCCCTTCAAATCCCTGGAATCTAGAAATGTAACCTTATTTGGAAAAGGGGGCTTTGCAGATGTAATTAGGTTAAGGATCTTAAAATGAGATTATCCTGGACTATCTGGGTGAGCCCTAAATCCAATGGCAAGTGTCCTTATAAGAGACAGGCAGAGAAGAGACTTCCCACTGGCAGAAGAGGGGCAGGCAGTGTGGCCACTGAGGCAGGTTGGAGTGACAGTGGCCCCCAGGACAGCCGCAGCCACTAGCAGCTGGAGGCCAGGAAGGATTCTCCCCGAGACCCTACCGAGGAATTAGGGCCCTGCTGGCACCTTCATTGAGACTTAAGGCCTCCGCAACTGTGAAAGAATAAGTTTCTGTTGTTTTAAGTCCCCCAGTTTGTGGTAATTTGTTGCTGTAGCCACTGATACAAGAGCGAAGGGGAAATGTTTCATGAATATTATTTTACTTATTTATTCATTGGCTGTCCCCGTTCCCCTCCCCTCACTAACATGTACTGCATGACAACAAAGATTTCTGTTTGTGTCGCAGAGTCTAGAAAAGTCCAAGTGCATAGTAGGCAGTCTATAAATATTTGTAATATTTAATATAGTTATATTAATATAAGCGATGGTGGAGAATGTGATTTGAGACATATTTGATAATATGAGATATAAAGGCTGAAATGAGGAGAGGACATTTATTCAAGGTGGGAGAACAGATCTTGATAAAGAGGCAGGAAAAAAGCCCTGAGCAGGGATGGGCCGACCATGATTGTACCTGTTTGAAGGGTTCAAGGGGTGCAAATGGCAGCCCTTGGAGCAAGCAGGATGGACACGTTAGGGCAGAGACCATGAGCTCAGGAGAGCCAAGGGGTTTTAAGCAGCAGGTTGACCTGGTAGGAACAGCATTAAGAATTTTATATGTGTTCCTGTACCTGCCACAAATATTATTCTGTAGCTTATATGCCCGTAGGTTCTTCTTTTTCTAAATCTCACTGAATTTGACTATAATCATTGAATATAATTAGTTCTTATTTAATGCCAGCATAACTCCAAGGGAGAAATTTGTTTTCCAGTTCTTTTGAACTAGCATTTATTCTACTCTCTCAAGATTTTTATGCCATCCACGGTATCCTTGCATTTTGCCTTAGCTGTCCTAAATACCAGCCCCCTCCACCTTTTTTTTGCAATTAATAAATGCTCTTTTCCTCGATTCCATTTATCCGTTGTTGAGTTGGTCGTCTTGCTTCTATCAGTTCTTTCAGTCACAAAACATAAGGCTTTGCCATGGCTGATTCTAACCGACTAGCAATATTTATATAACATTTCATCTCCAGGACTCTCCCCATTCCTCTGAGACCTCTTTTGTGGATGTCTTTCTTCCTTTTAGAATGTATCATATTCAAGTATCAATTTATTTTTTGCTTCAAACATTTTCTGTACCATTTTTCCTCTTAAATGTTTCTTATTAGTTATTTTTGAATTCCAACTCTTCCTCTTTCCATTGTGTTTCAGCCATTGCCGTTTACCCATTTCTTACAAGATAATTCCCCAAATCACCCAAGTTCTCCTGCCCTGCTTGGTCAGCAATCAGCCTTTGGGATCTTACTAAACCATAAATGGAGCAGCAAGCATGAACACTGTCTTCTCCTGACATGTCACATGGGTGCCCATAGTGTCATTCAAGTCTCATTTTTCAGTTTAGCTTTAGCCCTTCATGTTTTACTACAACACTCTAATTTTTAAGGGGGAATTAAGTTGAAAATAACAGTAGGGCCAAATCCTTAAGTAGAAAGATTGACAATGCCTGAGCATGATGAAGCCTACTGATTTGAGAATATGTAAGATCTAGTATCTCAGAAAAGTTTGACAGTTTTATCTATTATCTTTATAAGAAACAACAAAATATCCAAATAAAAGTTTCCAAAGCTTTTCAGAGCCAACAAATTTTGAAACAGAATAGAAGTACAGGAGTATTAAAACTGAGCTCAAAAGACAACCAGTCCTTCTGAACACATGCACAGACCCTATACTTTCTTTACATTTCATTTTGAAAGTATATGTTAATTTTAGAAAATTGCCCACCATTAGCCAACAACTTTTGAAAGAAAAAGGGGAAAGGGGTAACAGGGTAGTTTCTATATTATCATTCTATTTGACTTCCAATTTTGAAGATTTTTTTTAGTGTGAAAACATTCAGAGGCACAAACCCTTTTCTTAAAACCCCAGGTGTTTGTCTTGCTATATCTGAGAACAAGCTGAAAGCATGCATTTCTCTTAGAAAACCACGCCCCAAAATGCTATGATCAAAGCAACTGAATGAACAGTTTGAGAACTAGACTACTCATTTTGCCATTGCAGATACATAGATAATTATATAATTTCAAAATATAAGAATATACAAGAAAACTATCTATGCAGATCTGTAAAGAATATACCTTTCTAGAATGTAAGATTGAGTTCAAATTATAACTCTGCCACTAAGAAGGCATACCAGCCATTCATCACTTTCCTTGTGAGAAAGGGATAATGGCTCCATTCTCTACTTTGAACCTGGAAAGCACCAGCTAAATATTCTCTTGTGGTGGTAGGGAATTTTAATGGCAGGGCTACCCCATGACATTTTTAGGGAGAGGAAAGTATTATTTTGGTAACACTGTTAAAGTTAGGAAATTCCATACTTCCAGGGAATAGTATGGTGGCCTGGTTCACCAGAACTGCCAGACACCCTCTTTTTCCCTCCGTAGAGGAAATCCAAGACCACATCTCCTTTCATAACAGTAAATAAAACTGCTCTTTAGAAGGAGTGAGACAGGCAACCTTCCCTGCTGACAGGGAAGACCACAGGATTAATAAACTGCAATGGACTCACTCTTTGAGACCATTTATGAAGAGAGTAAGAAAAGTGGTTAGGTTTTTTTTGTTTGTTTTTTTTTTTAGACAGAGTCTCACTCTGTCACCCAGGCTAGAGTGCTGTGGCATCAGCCTAGCTCACAGCAACCTCAAACTCCTGGGCTCAAGAGATCCTACTGCCTCAGCATCCCAAGTAACTGGGACTACAGGTGTGCACCACCATGCCCGGCTAAATTTTTCTAGTTTTAGTAGAGACGGGGTCTAGCTCTTGCTCAGGCTGGTCTCAAACTCCTGACCTCAAGTGATCCTCCCGTCTTGGTTTTCCAGAGTGCTAGGATTACAGGCTTGAGCCACCTCACCCAGCCAAGTGATAAGTTACTGAATGGCACCCTTGTAACCCGAAAGAGCTGGGGCATTTCTTCATACTCCCAACCAAGACAACTTTGTGACACTGAGAAATTAACTTCTAACTTGAATACAATCCCATTTAGTAATAAGAATAGTTTCATTTTGTCATGCATTTTCAGTGTATCAGGCCTATGTTAAGCATTTTTACTCATGTAATCTCATTTAATCCTCATAACCACCCTAGAAAATAAATACCCATTTTATGAATGAAAAGCTGATAATCAGAGAAGTTGAAGACATTGTCCTTCTGTCTCATTCCAATGCTTTTGCTCTGGTCCACCACAGCATTCTGCCTCTACCTGGAATTTCTGTTCAAATATATTAGTGCCTTCTGGGATATTGGTATCGAATATTGCTTGAAGGGAGCAATTGGCTGGGACTCATTTCTTAAATACTCACACACACACCCACACACACACACATTTTTCTGGTGTGGACTTTGTTGCAATGGTATTGTCACTCCATTTCTACTCATTGCCTTGGGCCCAGACCTCCATATAGTCAACATATCTATAAACCTATGGAAGACATAATTGAGCCCAATATTTGTTATATATTTTCTCCTCCACAAGGAGAGTTAAGAAATACTTTAAAATTTAAATTACTATATTTTGCAAATATAAAAATTAAAATAATTTATAGCATATACTAATGGAAAACGTGTTACCTAAATGTTAAATAATAATATTGTAAATCACCTATATTAAGTGATAATGAGCACTCTATAAATGCTCAGTTAAATAAAATAGAAAATGTAATGTTTTGAATTGGCTCATAAATGTATCAGGTCTCTTGTGTTTCATATATACAAAAATTATATATAGAACATGCAGCAAAAATGCAAAAGCAAATACTTATCTCTTTTAATAATTATATAGCTGTGCTAGTTATTACAATATTGTGACTCTCTAATCATGGTATACCTAGGAAGAAGGGGCTTTTTCCAGCTATGTATTACTATACAACAAATGACCCCCAAGCCTTAGTGACATGAGTCAACAGCATTTTATCACCTCTCATGCTTCTGTGAGTTGTCTGGGCTCAGTCAGGTGACTCTGCTGCTCCTTGTGGTTCAACTGGGGCTGTAGTCAGTGGGGGGCTCAGCTGGGTTGGAATAGCCAAGATGGCTCATTTGCATGGACGGCAGTTGATGTTAGCGCTTGACTGGTTGCTCATTTGGGAGTCAACTGGAGTGCTTCAGTTTTCTTCTACTAGCCACACCATGGGGCTTAGGCTTCTCATATCATGGTGGCTGGGAATAATCCAAGCAGACCAGTCCCAATGTACAAGCACCTTGCTGAGCCCCTGCTTGCACTATGTTTGCTAATGTCACATGGGCCAAAGCAAGTCAGGAGACCAAGCCTAGAGTCAATGTAGGGAGGAACCACACAACGTAACCTAAAGGTGTGGTTAAATGAGAGCCACCGCAGAGCCATAACCAGCCTTGAAAATGTCCTCAGGTCCCTGAGTGGCACAGAAACATATAGGATCCTTGCCAGAAACACTGTCATCATAGAAAAGACCTAGAATAGAAAGTTGCAGGGCTTAAAACAAACATTATGTACAAGGTCCCTGAGTGATGACATGTATGAAATGGTGACAGAGGACCAGATTAAATAATAAAATAGAACCCTCACACCTATGACACTCTAACCCCCCTGTATTACTTAAGAATACATTCAGCTACCAGTAGCATAAAAGACAACTTCAATGACTTTAAAAATAGGCATTTATTTTTCTCACATAAGAAGTCCAAGAAATAGATGATTACCCAAATTGGTTCTATAGTTCACCGATGTGTTTGTAATTCGTGGTCTTTGCTGCATGGTCACAAGATTGCTGCCCCAGCTCCAGGCATCACATCCAAGATCAAAGCAGAGAGAAGAAAGAGGGAGGGAGGAACTTTTAGAGTCAGCAAAAGATTAAAGTTGATACAGAAACACCCACCCACCCCCACACACACACACACACATTCCTCTGCCAGAATGTCTTGGCTGTGAGGAGATGTGTCTGTTCTTCGTAATAAAAAAAAAATGACACAGATTTATTGCTAAGCCCAGGCAGCTTTGCTGGGCCAGCTCTAAGGGCCCAGAATGAAAATGCTGAAGAAAAACCGAAACAGGTACCACGCACCAAAAAGTGCACAGAAGTTTCCTGAGTGTCAGAGAAGGAAAGAGGGAGAAAACAATTGCATGGAGAGGTGAGGGCTGCAACTGCAGGGAGGATTAATCAGATGGATTTCACGAGAGGATGTGAGAGAAAACAAAACACGAATGATGGTTTGGCAAGGCCAAGAAAACAACAGATAAAAGGTAAATAAGTGTTACTGAGAAAAAGTTAGAAAACAGTTCCTTAGAAGAGAGAGCTTTGTCTGAACCCCATCAAGAAAGGGAAAGACTGAAAAAATGAGAAGCAAGCCTACTAGGTTGAGTCCCAGAAGAAGAATACAGGAAGTAGCACAGTGCTAGGCAAGGAGAAGCGATAGGACACCCAGATTACTTTTAAGAAGAGGAAGCTGTCTTGGAGCCTGAACCTCCATCTGTCAGTAATGCAACAAAGTGACGGACACATAGGGAAAGAAGAGAGGCCGGGCTAAGGTTCTCTAGGCCTGTAGAGTTGTTCCTTTGGCCACATGCATGCGAATCTACAAGGCAGGTGATACTGTAGACATCAAGGGGTTGGGTGCTGTCCAAAAAGGAACGCCCCACAAATGTAACCAGGGCAAAACTGGAGGAGTCTACAATGTTACCCAGTGTGCTGTCATGGCATCATTGTAAACAAACCAGGGCAACAATTTTGCTAAGAGCATTAATGTGAACATTAAGCATGTTAAACACTCTAAGAGCTGAGATAGCTTCCTGAAATGCATGAAGGACAATAATGAGAAAAAGAGGAAGCCAAAGTGAAAGGTACCTGGATTCTCGTGAAGCCCCAGCCTGCTCCACCCAGAGAAGCGCACTTGTGAGGAGCCTGCGTGGCTGGAGCTGATTCCCTGTGAATTTGTGGCATAATAAATGAAAAAGAAAAAAAAGACCTCTGAGTTGGTAAAAGAAAAAGAAAAAGAAATTTTGAGAGCACTTTGAAACCATAAGATATAATAAATTTAAAGGAGAAAGTGGTGCAATATAAATATAAATTTACATTACATTAATGTTAATATTATGTAAAAATTATGTCTCAAAGCTGGAGATAAGACTGCAGAACTCAAAGAGAAGAGAAACTTAGTATAAATGTTAGTACAAGAAGCGAATGTGATGCAGTTATTCAAATGTAGTTCAAAATATGTAATATGAGGTAGAGAACATAAAAGATCATTAATAAGAATTGGGGAATAGAAAAGAATCAGGTTTCAAGTTTATAGCTCTTAACTAAGCACTTACTATAATTCAGGTGTCTGCTAGGATACACGCATACATACACATACACACACATATGGAAGGTAATTGCATTCTGTGTCTTAGAAAGTGATGATAGAGTTGGAAGCAACCTACACATAACCTTTGAAGCATCAAATATTTAGAAAAATCTGAAATACAATGGAATTTAAAGATGTCTAGTAAAACATATGTACTAACAGTCTGGAACATAGCTACAGAAAAGGAGCATGGACTAGCAGAATTAGTAAAATTTGTCAAGAAATAATAATTAATGTTGAAAAATAGGGTATATGCAATACTACTTTTTCTAGTCATATTATGACTTATTCTTTCTTTCAGGTACCGAATACTTATCTAGGGTAGGCTCTATATCAAGTCATGTGTTAAGGTACTGGAGTCAGAAAGTCAGATGATAAATAATCTCTGCCAATGAGAAACATATAGTCTCATGGGGAGACATAGATACACTTTAATATAGGAAAGGTAGGAAAGAACCTCACACTTTTGGGGTGCTAGCTGTGTGACAAAGACCATGCAATATACTAAATGCCTGCATATTAGTTCATGATAACAGCAAAAGCCAACTTGTTACAAGTTTGAAAAATGTTTAGAGATTCAATTGTTCACTTTCAGTATAATAATAACTGGACAAAAATTTTAAACTTAACATCTTAAGAAATTGTCAAAGAACTTAATTTTTAATGACAAGAAAAGCTTCTTTCAAGGGATCCAGTCTCTTAGCACGTAGAAGAAAAAGAACAGAAAAGAAGAAAGGTGGGGTGGATGTGAGAGAGAAAAGGGGGCCGCACACCGTGACATCTGAGGTGAAGTTGAGCAAGGGAGATAGATATTCTTGAGGGGACTTAAAAAAAAAAAAGAAAAGAAAAGAAATTCTGAAATTTTATAAAAGTTTAAATCAAAGAACAAAGGAAATCATTTCACTGAAGACTACACAACTCAAGAACTGAGTCGTATGATTATTGTTGAAAACAGAATTGCTCCTGGGTGCGATGGCCTCACTGCTAAGCTCTACAAGGTGCCTCAGGATGGCCTCAAGGACGCCGGGCACTGTGGTCCCAAAGGCACGAGGGAAACTTACATGGACCCATCATTCACGTGTCCACAGGTATAGATGAAGCATTACTCTGTACCAAACACACACAAAGTGGTCTTTGAAAAACTCACATTCTTCTTTTTAAAGATAGAAACAGAGAACATTCAAATCTGGAGTCACTGATTTTACTCTATTTTTCATAGTAAGATTTGTGGAGGGCTTTTCCTGGAATAATTGACAAGAATAGCAAAACACAGGAGACTTCCATGTACCCATGAAAGAAAGTAACTGGCTTTCTTTATCAATAGTTCATGTTGTAGGAACTTAGTATTTTATAAAGACCTCATAAATCACTTACAAAAGGAAGATTTACTCAATAAATGAGACAATTGCATAGCTATTAGAGAAAAGTGAACTATATCCTCATACACCAAATAAATTTCAAATAAAGATTTAAATATAAAAATAAGCATAGCAACTAGAAGAAAAATATGTGAATTTTATTTTACTTTACATTGGAGAAAGACATTCAAGCATGAAATCAAAGGCAGAAAACCATGAAGGAAAATATTAATAAATGAAACTTATGAAAACACTGAAAACTTCTATATTTTTTAAAGTCAAAACTCATTTAAGGGCAAAAAACAAAGTACAGGAATATTTACATCATATCTTGCAGATGATTTTATATACAAAGAGCACTTATTAATCAATAAAAGACAAACATCATAACATAAATGAGCAAAGACAAGAACAGTCAAATCACACATAATACACAAATGGCTGATAAACATATAAAAATGTTCAACTTTGCCAATAATTAAAGATAAGGTCTTTGCCTATGAAATTAGCTAAAAATGTTTAAAACTAGAATAGCAGTGTTTTCAAAGAAACAGGAAAAGGAACACTCAAAGCTGGTATGAGTATAAATTGGCATATATTTATGCCAAAATTCTGGAGGTAATTTAGCAATGTATATAAATATGCTTAAATGAAAATATACTTTGACTTAGTAATTTTCTCATCAATCTAAGGAGTTAATTATAAATGCTTCAAAAATTTTACATGCAAGTTTATTCAACATATTTTTGACAGCATTATTTTTAATAGTAAAAAAATGGAAAACAACATAAATGAGCTACAATCTGAAAATTATAGTCCAGTCATATGCAAGTATTAAAAGTTATAGTTTTTAAAGAATATTTCAAAATGTGAGAAAGTATGCTTGCTGTGATGTTTATTGGGGTTAGGGTGATACAAAACTCATAACAGTGTAGTCCTAATCTTTATAAATTGCCAAACTCTAAGAGACTTGTTCTTACCTACCACTGATTTCCCCCTTGGACATAAGAGATACTCAATAATTTTTATTGACTGTAAAAGAATATATATGCACAAAAAGAGACTAGGAGTAAATACAGAATATCAACATTAGTTTATTTTAGGTGGCAGGATTATAGATGATTCTTATTTTCTTCTGTATAATTTATTTTTCAAGTTTTCTACAGAGAATATTTATAACTTTTATGCATAAAGAAAGTAATTTTATTGATTTGGGTTATAAAAGATGTTCACAGAACATTTTAAAGGAGGTAAGAGAGAAGGAATTTTTTGTTGTTGTGTGAATTTTTAAGAGACAACTTTTAGTTAGACAAACCAGAACATTGCCTTTTAGATCCTACAAAAAGATGGCATTTTGGAGAGACGTGTGTAACGTGCTGGTGTTGGTAGCTAATTTCGCAGCGAGAGTGGATGAGAAACTAAAATCTGAACAGGGAAGTGAAGCAAGCCTGTCCACTGTATCAAAGGCAACTTGACAGTGACCTATGGCTCCATTGTGGGTGTTTATGTTCTCTTGACCCTGAACTAAGAAATAAAAAGAAGTTGAGTGTAAAAACTGAACATAAAGTTGAGTGTAAAGATGAGAGCCTTGTGTAGTCTGAACCCAGTTCTGGCTTATGCAGGCAATATCACCCTGGTGATGACATAATAGATGCTGTAATTTTGTACTGATAAATAGTACACCAGAAAAATTGGAGACAGAATCAAGAGGGAAGTGCATTGCCCGTAATGTGTATAAGTACGTATTTATTTAGCCTGATTGTCCTATGATGCTATGACCTCGTGAGAGCAGAAAGGTTTTCTTCCTTCCTATCTTTATCTACTTTGGAGCACAGGGAATAGCACCGGGTGAAAGAAGCCAGACACAAAAGCCACGTATTGTATGACCATTTGTGTGAAATGTCCACAATAGGCAAATCCGTCGAGACGGAAAGTCGATTAGTAGTTGTTGGGGCTGGAAGGAGGGGGAGTGGGGAGTGATTGTGAACAGGTACAGGGGTTCTTTCTGGAATGAAGAAAATATTCTAGAATTAGATAGTGATGCTGGCTTCACAATTCTGTGGGTATACCAAATCCACTGAATTATACAATTTAAAATGGTGAGCTTCATGGTATATAAATTATATCCAGTTTTTAGTTTTGGTTTTTGTTTTTTTAAAGCATCTTGAATAGAGTGTAAAGAAATAGAAAAACCTATGTGGAAGAGGATTCATCAGGCAACAAAGAAAACTACGCCAGTAGGTCTACCCAGTCTAACCATGTTTCTGCGAAAAAACCTGGAGTTCTTTAACCTTGAAATTATGGAAACAACAAAAAGATTCATTGATAAAAAATGACTCAAACTACACTATGTACAATGAGGACGATGGCTATTTTATCACATTTAAAATATTGTTATATTGTTATAGCCATATGTATACTTAGTATATAAAATATATCAGTATCTAAAAATGCTGATGTTTACTTCCAGTTTCTCATCACTAAAAAGATGATGGGGGAGAATTTCAATCATGGACGAGGGAGCAGTTTCTGCTATAGAACACTCCGGATTCATGCCCTCTCTGTTTCTGTTGATCCTTTCCTATGTGACACACTGTTAGTGTCTTCATGGTATCTGCTCTGGAATCATTATGTCTATATCTTAACCATTATTTTCTACATTTTAATGAGAATGTTACACAAATTGCTGACATCTTTGTACCATTATTGATTGTCAACATTTGATTGCAAATATTATGTCTTCCTAAAGGGGAAAAAAACACCAGAATAAAATTATAATTGATACCAAAGTAAATAATTTAAAACACTGTGTGTCATCATAAACACTCTTAGGCACAACCGAGTGGACTACAAAAAGAAAACAGTAAATTTTATGCAGGTATTTTGGATGCAAATAAATATTAAGGCCACTATAATTCATATTTCATGAAAGAATAATGAATAGTAAAAATTTCACCAAACTGTGACATAGTTATTGAACCATGTCAAAAAGCCATATCTTTTTCTTTTCTCTTTCATGATTTTTATTTCTTCTGCATGTTAGAAGCAGGGGGTGTGAAAGATGGGAAAAGTATAAATTATTTTAAAGAAATGAAAATTATATGACAATTTTGTCACTTCTAGTGCTTAGTAAAGCTTGTAACCTGGTTACTATTCCATGCATGGAAACTGCTTCTGTTAACTATGAGTGAAGTTCAAAATTCAAAACCTGTAATCAAGAAAGATGAATCAAGACCAGACAGATATGGTTTTTAAAAGGCTCAATGAAATAAAATATATTAAAAATAAAATCAAATAAAAATTTAAGTAAATAAAACCGATCACCTGTAAGACTGTAGTATTTGGCAATTGGTCCTATTAAATTTCAGTTGCATGAACGCATGTATATTTTCCTTGCATCAAAAACAATACATTTATTTTGAAAACCCTGGAATAGACATCTTTTATAGTAACTGAAGATTTATGCATGGAACCACTTCTAGAGATGCTTCCAAAACATTTTGGTGGGGGAGGACCCTGAAAATAGCACTTGTCACTCCCTAGGACTCGGTTTCATGGGTCGTTATAGTCTGAAGTACTTCCTGCTTTGTTAGCTAGGGAGCTTGGTGGAACATCATTCCTGACCCAAATCTGTCTGCTTATGTAACTGATCAGTGGACTCGAATCAGCACGTCTTCTATTCAGTTCGGTCAACACGGGCTTGCCTGTCACCCTTCATTGTGCGTCTTCAAAGAACAGTTGCCACCTTATCTGGAAACAGCTCTCTTTACGAGTGCTACTCATGTGAAATAATCTTTCACCACTGAGGCCACTCTTTCCTTAGCACAAGAAGAGACATTTATCTTGCTGCTAATGGATAATTAATTTTAAAAATGTATATTATGACACAATTAAAAAAAAAAAGAAAAAGGCAAGCTGGACAATGGGACTAAATGTCCCTTCTTCAAATTGACTCCTATTTAGTTCTTCCAATGTCATCCCAAACACAGATAACTTTTCTTTCATGAATTGTTCTCCTGAATGATTTATATGTGTTGTGTTATCTGAGGCTCTCTCCAGGTCCCCTGGTGGATTTGGCCAGCCATCAGCTGCATAATTGTTAATTTTAACACTATAAAAGGTTCTGATGCAGAAGAGATATGATGTTGGTGGGAGAATTAATTGAAATGTATCTCCCCATCACACTAGTCTCTACTGCTGGTTTCCCACACACACAAAAAATTATACTTTAGATTTAAGGTTAAAATAAATTTACATCTTTGCCGCTCATAAAGCTTAGGGTCTAGTGGTAAATGGAAATGTTAATTGTTTCTAATACCCATGAAGGGTTTTCACCCTGAGAACAATTCCGGGGACTGAACAGGTCACGGTCCATTGCACATTTTCATAGGTGGAGAAGCTTCTGCAGTCAAAGGCTGACAAGAGATAGAGCAGGAGGGAAGGTTACGGGAAGGGGAATGAGGGAAAGGGGAGAAATGAAGAAGACTGAGAAGAAATAAAATAATATGGGTCATTTATTACTAAACCTGCAACCCTCCTTTTATACCTCTCAACACTAGTTGTAATTTTCTAGACTTTCCATGCATCCAAAGAAAGCAATATACGGTCGTATAGGCAATATTTCAGCCCCGATATTTCCTTTCTAAGAACGTCAGTGTACATGAGGTATGGTCTAAAAGGCCTTCGGGAAAATTGTATTTAGATATTTGAGGTGATAGAAAACAAAAACATGTTAAATGTAAGCTGTGGGTCACTTTAATTTTCCAGTCCACACATCTGAATGCTTCTAGTATAATCTAAATGCTTCTGGATTCCCCTCTCAGCTAATCAGGTAAGTAACTTACAAGTATGTGTGACCGCGCCCAGAGAAAGGCTTGGTCCACGGAGCTCACAGATGGCAGTAAAAGAATATTTCAAGCCAAGCCTGTCATAGTCATTCATTCACTCATGTCATTCAACAAACATTTCATAAGTACCTACTAAGTGCCTGCCTCTGAGCCAGCCACCATCACTAGGGTACTGAGTCCTTGCCCCTGAGGAGTTCACAGAGTAACAGAAGAGAGGGGCAAGTAGGGAAATAAGGAACTAGAAGCCCAGAGGAGGGACACTAGAAAATAACATTTTTAACTTTTCTCGTTGTTTTCAAATGAAAATGCCACTGGATTTCACAAATTGGGAAAATTTCCAGGCATATTTTCCTACAGACCCAAACCTTCACCAGTGCTCACTTCTGCCCCATTTGTGGTTTCCAATTGGCATTCGCACTTGTTTCAGCAGATGACATCATACTTGTTTCAGCAGACAACAGCCAGATCCTCAAAACTGCAAGGAAGAGCTTTCGAAGCCCCTCACCTTTAGCTGACTGTAACCAGTTCACCCTGTCTGTTTTTCTGAAACATGAAAGCCAGGAACTTCTAAGGGGTGAAGGCTACCATCACTTGAATGACATTTTCTTGCTTAGTAAAACACTAAACATTTTGCTTTCATATTGCATAGTGCGTCTTCAGCAGACAAAAAGAGCATGCTCAACATTTTTTTTTTTTCTTTTTGGCCACACAGCAGATTCAAGGATTATGTGGCTATAATTTTAGGACACAAAGGCTCAGCTTTCTTACAGCCAAAAGAAATGCCAACTGATCTGTGAACATTCTTATATATTACATTCTTATATATTAAAACATAAGAGTATCATCCAAGTCTTTCTATAGTAAAGCTCAACAATGGCCTATCTAGGGTCAGGAATGGGGAAAGTTTACTCATTACTATTGGTAGACTATAATTCCTTGTTCATAGCAATCTGCATCTTTAATTGCATTTTCTTTTTAAAGCTCAATGTAGATAGGTAGATCTATACACAGAATTACAATGCAGCAATTGAGAACCAGTGATTTTCTAAAGCAAGGATATTGGGTATTTAATTTTGCTTCTTAAATCCATACTATGGTGGGCTCTTATGAACACAATAGAGAAGGAGTTATGTCCTAATCAGTTTATAAGATAGCATGAAAAAAATGCATAATAGACCAACCAGATGTGTAAATACAATAATACAAAGAAATCTAATCTACTGCAAAGCTATAACTTAATCCTTCTATAACATAAGGGTATTGAAAACCAGTTTATGAATAGCTTGAAAATGCATAACTGAACTTTATAGCTTCGGTTCAGTTTAAAATGTTCAATTCTAACTTATAGTTTATATAAATTATTATTAAATTTTTACTGTAAAAAGAAATCATAGATTATATCTAAAGAAGAGAAGATTTATAAATAACAACCTAAATATTTAAAAATAGTGCAAGACCAAGTTGTTTTAAAATTTTTTTTTTTTTTTTTGAGACAGAGTCTCACTCTGTTGCCTGGGCTAGAGTGCCGTCGTCAGCCTAGCTCACAGCAACCTCACACTCCTGGGCTCAAGCAATCAGCTTCCCGAGTAGCTGGGGCTACAGTCATGCGCCACCATGCCCGGCTAATTTTTTTTCTATATTTTTAGTTGTCCAGCTAATTTCTTTCTATTTTTTTAGTAGAGATGGGCTCTTACTCTGGCTCAGGCTGGTCTCAAATTCCTGAGCTCAAATGATCCGTCCGCCTTGGTCTCCCAGAGTGCTAGCATTACAGGCTTAAGCCACCATGCCTGGCTCCAAGTTCTTAATGCCAGCAAGGGTGAAAATGCTATGCACATGCATTGGGTCTGTGTGCATATGTATGTTTGTCTAACAAAGGGTAAGGATGCATGACTATAATGTGAAATAGCAAAAAGTCACCTTCCAATATTTTGTTTTATTATTTTGTGTGAATAACAATAATAAAAGATAGTCCAGGCTACACATTTGTAAAAGTATTATCTATTATACAGAATAAAATGACCTTGGGACAAATGAAAATACTTTTTGACTTTTTAAAAATAGAATAATGAAGCTAAGCTAATGAACACAATGGGACTTAAAAATAGGAGAATAAGATAAAGGTAAGCCTGTTATGATGTTAGCAAGAATTGCCTTTAATCAAACCCAACATTTGCAATTTATAAACTTTAGTTAGTGATGTTTTGAGTTACTCTTCCTGAAACTCAGTTGCACAGTAATCATTATCCTTCACTTTCCCTTGCGTTCTTTGGTTCCATTGGTTTTTTCATTATTTACCCACAGTTTCTCTTGATCCTCCTCTTTTTTTTCTTTTTAACCCTCCCTTATTCTTTTTCTTCCTTTAACCCTCCCCTCATAACTGAATGAGCAAACATCATGTCATCAGCTTTCAGCAGCACTACCCTTCCTTGGGTGCAGGTTAAACCCCTTCGCCCAAACATACCAGAAACACACACAGAGTAGATAGAGAGGAGAGCTCCAAAGAGAAATATTCTTCTTAATTGCAATACCTTCATCCCCTTAACTCTCTGTAAATAAGGAAGCTTGGATATGTTTTACATGTGTATCCCCGACAGCATAGATATAGGATATACATTACAGTCATTTGATCAATAATGCTTTACCTAATGAAAGTCAATTGTGTGGAAGTCAAACATCCCAGCTGTTATGTTGGTGTCATTACTTTGCTGGATAATGTCACCACCTATAATAGAAGGAAAAGTTCATGGTCTGAAAACTTCACAAATAACATAAAATCACAAATAGAAATTCATCAGAAACAGACCCTGGCTATGGAGGAGGGTGTGAACATATATAGTACACACTGGAATAAAATAGTCTCGTGTGTACCATGGTGCTGAAGGAAGCTGTGAGCGGGACTTGGGGCTCTGCAGATCATGGTCAAGTTCTATGTTTAGTACACAAATCACTCCTGACAATCTTTTAATTTCTCCATATCAAATCCAAACATTCCATTAGTTTAGTGGGAGTTTCATTGGACATTTTCATATGTGTTTGTGTTTCAGAGACCATTTGCTTTGCATTCCTATTTGCTTGTAATATTTTTCTGAGCAATCTAAAGAGAGAATTCACTGGTATGGAATTAGGAAAATATAAAATAGTGACAACTAACACACTGAAATGATTTGGCAGGATTTGGATCAGTAAAGAGTAACATGATTAAGCTGTATAATTTATGCTTTTCAAAAACATATCTCCATGGCAATTAAAAAACAGAGATTATAAACTTAAGAGGGAGCAATGCACTCAAATAACCCTCCAAAAACTTGTTTGCAGAATGTAAACCATACCTTTCAAGTAGCTATTATTGGATATCAAAACTATAGCAATATTAATTGAAATCTAATTAAAGTGGCTATATGTTGTCAAGGTACATAATAATTAGGTAAAATACTTATATTTATCATATATTTAAAGATGTAAAATAAATAATGAGAAAAGAACTCAGCAAACTGCTTGGTTCTCATGTCTAGTTCCACTTCCTCTCCACATCACCCACTCAAGAAATAAGCAGTATAAAAACAAATACATAAGAAAAAGTGAGAAGGAAACTGTTTAGATTAAAAGACACTAAGAGAAATAATAATTATATGCAATGTATGGGACTTGTTTGGATTCTGATTTAAGCAAACCTATAATTTTTAAAAAATTTGAGAGAAAAATGTTTATAGACTGGGTATTAGATTATACTGAATAATTAATTATTAATTTTGTTGGATGTACTAAGATATTGTGGTTCTGCTGGGGGAAAAAATATCAGCATTAGGAGATACATCCTGAAGTATTACTAGTGAAATTACATGATCTCTTGGATTTGTTTTAAGATACTGTAGGAAAAAAAGATATGGAATAAAAACAAATGGCAAAATGTTGATAATTATTGAAGCTGGGTAATGGGCTTGTATTATTTTCCCTGACTTTGTTTACATTTGAAGATTTTCATAGTACAAGAGTGAAAAATAAGTAAGCCAATAGCCAAACTCTTGACAATCTTTCAGGACAGACACAGCCTCCAGTGGTGCTGGCAGGAAAGGTAGGGCAGGTGATTACATATGGGTCAACCATTATGGGGACAGACGCACAAGGGCCACCATGGTTGCCATTCCTCAAGCCAGTGCTCAGATTCTTCCTCTCCTGGCATCATTTTGAGATCCATTTTGAGCCTTCCTCCAGCTTCAAGACCATGCCACTTAGCTGCCCAGCACTCAAGCTTTCTCCAGACAACTTGCTGGTAATGGAGCTAAGAGTTTAATGAACAAAGAGAACATGCATAGCTATGAGGTTAGAGGTTAACACCTTCACCAAGTGTTCCCACCCGGAGTGGGAACAGACTCATGTGCCTGGTGTTTCTGTCTTTAAAAATGTCTCCCTTTAAAACATAGCAGTATTAGGTGTGTATCATTGTCTCTTTGAAGACAAGAGGTCTGGCTGCCACCACTCAAGGGTGGTGGCCATGGGCTGCATCAAAGAAAGTTGTGATGATCGATCACCATGTGATCCCGAACCCATCCCTTCTCTCTCTGAGATCCCATGTGCACGCAGTGTGAATAAAGGATCATAGGGTTTCATATATAATGCCTGGTTTCACCTACACTGAGACAAATATGCACTGAGGAAGGAGAATCTCCCTGGTGACTGTCTGTTTGTGTCCTGACAGTTTGTTTGCCTGTCTGGCCATTGCCTGGTCAATTGTTCTGTCAAAAGAGTTTAAAAAAAGGATAAAGATTGTAGCTCATTATCTAATTGTCAAGGCTTTGGTAGATGGGAGAACTTAGAGCTATGACATAGAAACAGTATGAGCCATGTTTAGCCTCCCATTTTTTATAATTTGTACCTAAACTCTCAGAGTCTGTATCTCCTTATCTATAAAATGTAAAAGAGAAAAAGTGCATACTTCCTACAGTAGTTATGAGTAGTAAATGACTCATTCAAATACAACTTGTAGCATAGATTTCAACACATAGCTATCAATAATATATAATAATAATATACATGCCCTAAAATAAACAGAAATAAATTATAATCTCTGGTTGGTTATTAGTAAGTGAATTATCTTCTTCTTGTAAAAAAAACACTGAGTCAAATTAGCAGCACTGGTACCGGGGAAAAGGTTGGGTTTTGATCGATGAGAAAACTGTCTTGAGAATGACAAAAATCTCCAGGCAGCCGTGGCTAGACACCTTCCTGTACCCTAGCCCCATGGAAACACTGCTGCCCACCCCTTCCAGCCATGTGACACAATGCTTCCCTATGAGCCATGTGACTTTTTAAAATGCTTCCCAGTAGCCACTCTTCAAATTACAGACTGATTTTTGATAATGTATCCCCTTTTTCTAATTTTCTGTAGGTTAGATTAAATGTGCAGTTTTAGATAACATGATGATCAAGTACATTAGGAAAAACCCCAGATTTTACTTTCTTTCTATTTGACTCAGATCCTTTTAGCCCAGCAGAGGTGGGCTCAGAGCATCTTCTCCCTGTTCCTGGTTTATCCCTGAACTATTCGCCAGACCAACTCCACACTCTATACCCCAACCTGCTCTTAAACCTGACCTCAAAACTCATTCTCTCTTATGTGCTTTCTCCTCATGGGGTCAGGCTCTGCTTTCCTATATCTGACCTCCTCACCTTTCTTTCTCTCTCTCTCTCTCTCTCTCTTTTTTTTTTTTTTTTTTTTGAGACAGTGTCTGTCTCTTTCACCCAGGCTGGAGTGCAGTGGCGTTATTATAGCTCACTGCAGCCTCGAACCCCTGATTTTTATTTTTCATAGAGATGTGGTCTCTCCATGTTACCTAGGCTGGTCTCAAACTCCTGGCCTTAAGTGATCCTCCCACCTCAGCCTCCCAAAGTGCTGGGATCACAGGTGTGAGCCACCATACCAGCTCCTCACTTGTCATCTTTCTTTGACTCTCAAATTGTCGTTAAGTCATGTTGGGATCTGAGTCCCAGGACACCCTACTTCAGTGCATCTCAGCCCCTAACTCCATCTTGTCACTTCAGGTGAATCTGTGACAAATTCCTCTTGCAGTATATGGTAGCTATTATTGTCATTGTTATTTAAATGGGGCTCCTGCCAGATTTAGTGGAGTCCCTTTGGCAAGATGCACCACACTTCCAACACTGCAATTCTATCATTCAGTGGCACTCAGTAAGCACTTACTGTCTACTTCCTGCTACCTTTACTCAATTATTGCTGCAATATTCAAAGTAGCATGGGCTGCATTGTTCAAATGCCACTTATGCTAGACAGCTTAAGCAATGGTTTCAGGAATGATTGCTTCTAAAGTGGAGAAATGGTTTTTACCTTCTTTTCCTCCCAAAGGCATACTGTGCATTTATATAGCATTGCAAGTTTTTTATTCTTTTAACTTCTTCCTTGGAAATATACAGAAAAAAAACACAGATCCTAAGCATACAACTCAGTGAATTATCACAAAATAAACACATCTATGTAACCACCATAGAGCTCAAGAAATAGAACATTACCAGCATCAGGACCCCTAAAAGTCCTCATTGTATCCTCCCAATCAATAACTTCTCCCACCTCCAACTGTCTTGGTGTCTATAGTGTCTTCTAACACCATATCTTAGCTTTTTAAACTTCATATACACAGAATCAAATAGCATGAAATGTTCTGGGCCTGAATTCTTTTATGACTCAACACTTTTGGTCAATGTTATGTCTGTAACATTCATCCAGGTTGTTCATTAATTTTTATTACTATGTCGGATTCTATTTTATGAATAGATCACAATTTATTTATTCATGCTATCATTAATGAACATTTGAGTTGTTTCTGTTTTGATCTATAATAAATAATGCTGCTATGAACATTTATAAACCTATCCTTTAGTGAACATATGTACTTATTTTTGTTGAGTAAATACGTAAAAGAGAAATTGCTGGGTCAATTTTAGCAGGTAATTCTAAAAATTTCCCAAGTGGTTGAATCCATTCACTCTCCCAGAAGAGCAAAGGAGAGTTCCAGCACTCTATCCCTTCTCCAACACTTGACAGTTGTCACTGTTTTCAATTTTAGCAGTTGTGATAGTGGTAGTCCACTGTGATTTTAAATTTGTATTTCCCTGATTACTTATGATTTTAAGCACTTTTTCATATGTATGTTGATCTTTCAGATTTCAGATTTCCACCTTTGTGAAGTGTCTCCACAAGGCTTTTTTTTTTTTTTTAACCCATGTGCTCTGGACACCACCTCAATTGGAGGATACTTTTATTCAGCTTCTCTGAGATCATATGAGCTCTGCTCCCTGGTCAACCCAGATGCCGTTCTACAGAGAAGCAGAAGAAGCTGGAATTAGGGTGGAGATAACATTGTGCAATTATGTCAGAAGACTGAACTTTATCTAAAAGAATTATTTAAATTATTGGTTGAGATAAATGTCTAAATTGGATTAGACATCCTAGGAGGTAAGAACTCATTAAGAAAATTAAATTGATTTTAAATAAGATACAGAAACTGTAGTTTTTATGTACATCTATGTTGTAGAGTAGGTAAATTTGTATCCCTATCACAAATCTCAAAATCTTTCATCTTGTACTACTTTTGGAGCATAGGCTTATGAGTAATTAATGTTTATTTTCTTCTTGGGATTTACCTATGTTTCCTAAACACTCCTATACATGTTTGGATTGAAAAGTAGGGTTTTTTTTTTTAAAAGCCTATAATACTCAAAAACTCTATATCAGTCTCCTGGTTCATTCCATTGCCTATAAATATTTTAAGCAATAATATTCTGCTTAGACTTGTATTCTTAAGAAGTATCATGTCAGTACATAAAAATGGAATCAAACTTTATTAGATTCAACTGATTCTGAGTTTATAGGTTAATCTGCACTGCTTAAAATTCACCTCTGCAACACAATTTTTTTTTTCAAAAAGATCTTCAAAAATGAATACTGTAAACAAATTTCAAGGTGCCACTTCAACTATATTTTTAGTGCTTTGTTGCTTTAATTGCCAGTATGTAAATATGGACACATATACATTGAACTGTTCACCTCTTATAGTCCTTAAAGGATGTGTGGGAGAACTTCCTCCTGTGGCTCAGTTAATAGGATCCAGTGAGAAGGCAGTTCTCCTGATGGTGAGAAGCACAGACTTTGGAGACAGACCGACAGCCTCCAAATGCCAGCTCCATCCATATCGGCCACACTGCTTAGGCAGTATATAAAGTCTCTTCATTTTATTTCTCTTAGGCTCATTTTTCTCAGCTGTGAAATGAGAATAATACCTTCATCCTTATGGTGTTGTTGACCGAATCAGAGGTAACTGGTGCTTGTGCAGCTTCTAGCCCAGGGCCTAAGGCTTGGTTGTAGCCACATACTAAATGGTCAGTGTATAAGTTTCCTATTGCTGCTGTAACAAATTACCACAAATTTACTGGCTGGAAACAGTACTATTGTAATTGATTATTTTACCCTTCTGGAGGTCAGAAGTCCAAAATGAGACTTACAGGGCTAAAATCAAGGCGTTGGCTGGGCGGGATTACTTTTGGAGGCTCCAGGCGAAAGTCTGTTTCCTGACCTTTTCCAGTGTCTAGAGACCGCCCACATTCCTTGACTCAGGGCCCCGCATCACACCGACTTCCGCTTTTGTGATCACATCCTCACTGACTCTATTCCTCCAGATTTTTTCTTAGAAACACCCTTGTGATATTGGGCCCACCCAGGTAATCTGGGATAATCTCATCTCAAAATCCTAAACTTAATCACATCTGCAAAACCCCTTTTGCCAGGTAAGGTAATAACATCCCCACAGATTCCAGAGATTAGGCTGTGGGCATCACTGGGGGTCTTCATGGAACCTACCACGGTCAGTGTTATGGTAATGGCCACAGTTGGCTGTTCTGCTCTATTACAGAAGGTAACCTCCTTGTGTTCTTTCTTTTTCTTTTCTGTATAAGAAGGAAAGAGTGCAAATATTCACCCTCACCTGCTGGGAGATCTGTCCTAAAGTAATAAAATCTAGTCTTTTAGTTGTTAATGATTCAGACTGTGGATCTAATGGACATCAGCATCTATTGTGGGGACAAGAGGAGGAACAAAGTTGAAGGAGGATTTGAGACTTTGAAAAGCCAAGGGCAATGGTGACTCTAGTGAATACTAATTTGTTGTATATTTCAAAATTGCTAAGAGAGTAAATTTCAAATGTCACTACAAAAAATAATAAATATTTGAGATGGTGGATATGTTCATTAGCTTGATTTAATCATTCTACAGTGTACATGCATCACATAACATCACTTTGTATCCCATAAATATATATAATTATAATTTGTCGACTTACAATAAAATTTTAAAAAGAAAAGAAAGGCCAAGTGCAGAAAGGAGTTACCCCAGGTTAGGGGGAGGGTGGGCGGCAGAGAAGAAACAAGGCTGTGAGATCTGGAGAAGCAAGGCTGCCGGGGATATGGCACCCCCATAAGCCTGTGCTTTACCTGGTGCATCTGAGCCCCAAACCACCCTTCTTCACTCTGTCATGATGCTGGCACTGACGCTTGCAAATTTCAGTTCCCACCTCCTTTGCCATCTGACATCCTTGCTATGTTCTGCCTACAGGAGGCTTGATGTGCGCTGAGTGTATGTGTCCCCCCCAAAGTCATATGTCAAAGTCTTAATTCCAATGTAATGGTATGAGAAGGTGGGGCCTTTGGGAAGTAATTTAGGTCATAAGGGTAGAGTCCTCCGACATGGCATTAGTGGCCTTATATAAGAGACCCTAGAGAGCTCTCTAGCGCTCTCATCCCCACGTGAGGACGTAACAGGAAGATGGCAGCGTGCAACCCAGAGGAAGGCTGCTGTGGTCTGAAGGTTTGGGTCCCTCCCCAACATTCATATGTTGAAACCTAATCCCGAATGTGATAACATTAAACGATTGGGCCTTTTGGATGGTGACTAAGTAATGAGGGTGGAGCCATCATGAATGGGATTAGCACCCTTATAAAAGTGGCCTGAAGGAGCTCGTTTGCTCTTTCCAGTACTCGAGGATGGACTCAGCTAGAAGGTGCCATCTATGAACCAGGAGAAAGAGCCCTTGCCAGAAACCAAGTCTGCTGTTGCCTTGGTCTCTTGAACTTGGGCTTCCCAGTCTCTAGAATTGTAAGAAATAAATTTCTGTTGTTTATAAGCCACCTACTTTACGTTCATTTGTTATACCTGCCCAAACTGACTAAGATAAGGTTTTACCGGTAGATCAAAAGATTAAAGGAGAATTTCTATTTATGCAATCAGGACGAGCCTCGTCATTCTAGAGGTACCAGAAGCAATCAAGCAGTAGCACCTACTCAGAGGTCTGAGAACCAACTCTGCGGGATTCCTCCCGGCACCTAGATTCTGGTAAAACCCATTCTTCCTTTCATTTTTCTAGTATTAGGGGTGGTAGTGGTCTCCTGCAGTTAGTATCTCTGGTTACCTAGTGATCTCTGCTTCCTCTTTTAGTCCGTCATCGCCCGGGTAACACATTCTGTATCAAGTCCCTTCTATTTGAAAAACCTAGTGTGGTTTCTGTTTTCCTGGTAAAACTGGACTCATCTTCAGGTTTCACAGTTCACTCAGATTTCTGAGTACTAAACACAGCATAGAAGCCACAGATGGCCCTTGGATTTGAAGGGCCGAATGGTACTACATAAAACTCAGGAGATTTAAAAACATTCCCCAGGACAACTGATGTTAAATGTTCCACCACCCTGGCTGGCCTCAAGGCCTAGATCAAGTTCATTCACAGAAAATGAGAAACAATATTCTTTCATACCTAAGAGTGCAAATTGAGATTAAAACCAACTATATTATTATTAAAAATCATCTCTGCAGAGAAAAACATTTCCTTGCTTCTCAGTTCTTGGGATAATCATAAATATGCCCAAATTTCCTAAATGTGTTATCTATTTCCAAAAGAATAGGAATTTAGGGATTTCGTTTCAAGAACTAATCTTACTCCTCCATGGCTACTTTTGTTTTATTTGTATTTTCCCTTGTCCTCATTTTAAAAAGCATCTATATATTTTTTGTCAAGAAAAAAAAAAGTAAGCACCTTTATATGTTGTATTAAATCATTTTAGGCACAGGGTATAGTTTTAATTAACTAGCTATTTATTTATTTATTTCCCCTACTCTGTCTATTAGCAAATATTTTCCACTTAATTTTCTATAAATCTTTCAAGCATCTACTTTATACCATCTTCACACACACCCTAAGGCAGACCTTTTGGACGCTTCAGAGACCTCCAACTCCTCCCTCTACTCCCCAGCCAGAGTCATCTTGGTAGAGACATATCTGATTAAGCTTAGATAACCTGCTCTTGTTCTCAGGTGAAGTACCAGCATCTCTAGTGGCTGACAAAAAGCTCTCTGTGATTTCTCTTCCCCACTTCCAACCTCATTTCCATCCATTTTCTGCTTTGACTTCTGGCCATACTGGATTTGCATGAATTTCTCAAACCACTTAGACTATCTTTGGTCTCTGGGGCTTTTAACATGTTTTTACCACTTTCTAGAACTTTCTTCCCACACCATCCCCTATTCAACTCTCCTTCCAGTTAACCCTTCCTTATCCTTCAGGTTTCAGCATTGCTATTGTTTGAATGTATGTGTCCCTCCAAAATCCATAAGTTGGAACTTAACCCCCAAGGTGATGGTATTAAGCGGTGAGGCCTATGGGAGGTGATTAGGCCATGAGGATCCCACCATCATGAGTGGGATTAGAGCCCTTAGACACGGGCTTGAGGGAGTGAGTTCATCCTTTGCCCTTCTGTGCCTCTGTCATGTGAGGACACAGCAGTCCTCCACTCTGGAGGACAGAACAAGGTGCCATCTTGGAAGCAGAGAATGAGCCCTTATCAGATACCAGATCTGCCAGCACCTTGATCTTAGTCTTCCCAGACTCCAGAACTATGAGAAATAAGTTTCTATTAGTTATAAGTTTCCTAGTCTGTGGTATTTTGTTATAAGCACCAAGAATGGATTAAGACAAGCATCAACTTCACTTCTTCAGAAAAACCTTCCCTGAGATACCCTCCAGCCCACAAGGGTGGGTTAGAAACTCCTGACTTACACCCCACAGCACACTATGCTTCCCTTTCATGAAAGCCATCAGGCTTGTTATTATTTATTTAAGCGTCTATTCCTTTCACGAAGGCAGGAGTTATGTCTAAGATATACACTATGCCTAACAGAGCACTTCACCCCTAGAAATATTTATTGAATTAATGAAGGAATAATTACTTCAACTATGCTGCTTAGAATAGTAGGATGTTAGAGCTATAAAATTTATCCTTAGAGTTCCAGTTCTTTTATTTTATGAACGAAAGAGTTAGTTTATCCAGAAAAAGCTATACAGTTCCTAGCAGTTGCAATATGTTTTAAACACAATGCATAAATAAGTGGGTTAAGGAATGATAGCAGAGGTAGATCTAAAATCTAGCTCTAATTTTGAAATATTATCTGTGAGGATTCCATATAATTCCATGGACATTGATAAATCATACCAGCTCCAAGAAAATAATTGCATCAACTAATAATTTGGGTTCTTGTAGCGTTTATAAATTATATGTCAACTTTTCACAGACAAATATTCCTTCTTAAGTTAATTCTTAATGCACTCAATCATACTATTTTTAATCTTTAAGCAGGAATTTTTTTCTCATATAAGGTCTGTATTTCCTCTCTGCACTTTTCCATGCAACAGGAATTGTTCTCTCTTTTATTTATTATTTATCTGATCTCCCTCTTCATTGATAGAAAATATCTGAGTAATTTACTCAGCAGTGGTAGTAAATGTACACATAGTCACCTTCTCTTAGTCCCAACCCCATGGCACACAACCTCAAAATGAATAATAAGCTGAATAACTGCTGCAACCACTGAATATTACTTAGAGAGATCAAGCCCAGGTCCTTGGATTTATTTGCATCAGATTTGGATCAATAGAACTAGCAAGATCACTCTGGAAAGGCAACATGAGGAACTCCCCAGACCCTCTTCCCAGTGAAACAATCATAACTAATGAAAATAATAAAAAACCAAAATGATAATTTAAAGTCTCCAGAAATTATCCTAAGGGCATGCAGCAAATAAAAAAAAATTATTCACTAAAATCTACTAAATCTTGGTAAGAACAGTAAGAGTTGGTGGCACTTGAGCCACAACCTGCTCACTCTCTCCCGTCTACCAGCACAGTTTGACACAAGCTTCATTGCATGTGATATGGCCAAGATGACAGGATTCTCTCCATCCTAGCTCCAAGTTAAGGGTTACAGTGTCTCCCCAGAAAGGTCAGGGCACCGGTACTTCTAATCTCCCCCTACCGCAGCTCTGTGTTGTAGGGGCTAAATTCTAAGTGAATGTAGCAAAGAGATTGGGGACTCTCTTGCTCTACTGCTCAAAGGTTGGAGGCTCTACCCTATGTCCAGCAGGCTAAGAAGACTAGAACACGATTGCCCTTGCCCCAGCTCCAGGTTCCACACTGAGAGACACAAGATAAGAACACCTGAGGCTACCACTGCCACCCAGTGCCCTGACCAGAGGGCAGGGGGCACTTTGAGAGAAGTAGGCCATGTCCCCACCTGCAGCTCCTGAGCAGTGGCAAAGAAATTTTGTCTAGGGGAGAGGCAGGCCATAACAACAGAGATCTCCAAATCTTTCCCCAGTGCAAATGACTTTATTTGGAACAGAGTGTGAGAAAGAAAGTTCAAACCTGTTTCAAATAATGGAGATTCTGGTGGTGAGCAATTGAGAGGAAGACGGTAGCTCCATGAAAGCAAAAATCTGAACTGGAGAACAGTCATAGAGATAACCAGAGAAAGAGACAGCTAAAAACAGCCCTGATGAAACAATCCTCAGAGACAGGTTTCAAAGACTATCTCTGCAAAAACTTCCAAATTTATTTGGATCATATTGTGGAGTAATTTATAACCCAGGGCATTGACAAAAACAATTTGAGCTATCAGCCAGCAAACAGTTGAGCCTAACATCTGGGTGTGACACAAACAGAGTCAGAAAGCGTAACAGAGAAATTGGGGAAAGGGACAGTCAGAGGGCTCTGCTAAAACCAGTGCCACCCCAGGGTGACTGGGGTGACTGTGTGCACACCCAGGGTTATGCCTTCAGAAGAATAATGTCAGAGACTTCCCACTGCAATGAAAATAAACTTCACTAACATAGACCTGCCAAGTCACTAAACAAATAAACCAGCAAGCAACAACCAGAGAGGGGTTGAAGAATCAGTATCCAAAGTTGCTAAAATATATTACCTAAAAGACTGAAAGAAACAGGAAATTACAACCCATACATGGGAGCAGCAGGGATGGGGGACGCAGTCAACAGAAACTGCCTGTGAGAGGGCCCAGATTCAGATTTAGCAAAGACTTGAAATCAGCTATTATAAATATGCTCAAAAAATATGCTGAAAGAAGTATAATGAAACAAGATACGATGACAATTACTCATCAATGAGAAAAACTTAATAAATAAATAGAAATTATTTTAAGAACTAAAAATTCTAGTGTTCAAAAGTACAGTAACTAAAAATCTACTAAATCTTGGTAAGAACAGTAAGAGTTGGTGGCACTTGAGCCACAACCTGCTCACTCTCTCGCATCTACCAGCACAGTTTGACACAAGCTTCATTGCATGTGATATGGCCAAGATGACAGGATTCTCTCCATCCTAGCTCCAAGTTAAGGGTTACAGTGTCTCCCCAGAAAGGTCAGGGCACCGGTACTTCTAATCTCCCCTAAAGGGTCTCAACAATAGATTTGAACTGGCAAAAGAATTAGTCAGAGAACTTTAACATAGATTGATAGAGATTATGCAATCTGAAGAGCAGGGGAAAGCAAATTATAAAATTAGCAGAACTTTAGAGAAATATGGGACATTACTAAGCTCACCAATACATGAGTAATGGAGGTACCAGAAGGAGAAGAGGGAGTGAAAGGAGCAAAAAAGAAATAATTGCTAAAAACTTCTAAATTTGATTAAAACACCTGTTTACACATATAAGTTCAATAAAGTCCAAGTAAAGTAAAAACAAAAAGATACACACCTACACATATCATAGTAAAAATGTTGAAAGACAAAGAAAATCTCGAAAGCATAAGAGAAAAATGACTCCTCGTGTACAAGGAAACTTAATAATATTAATAATCAACTTCTCATTAGAAACAATGGGGGCTGATGGCAATATGGCTGGGATGACGTATTGAAAGTACTGAAAGAAAAATATATATCAACCAAGAATCTTATAGCCAGCAAAACTGTCTTTCAAAAGTGAATATGAAACAAGACATTCCCAGGTAAATAAAAATTGAGGGAATTTGTTGCTAGCAGAGTCACCTTATAACTACTAAAGGAAGTTCTCTGGGCTGAGAGCAGGTGATCCCAGACAGTAATTCAAATCCACATGGAGAAAGGTATGTGCCACCAGGTCCAGCTAATTTTTCTATTTTTTGTAGAGATAGGGTCTTGCTCTTGCTCAGGCTGGTCTCAAATTCCTGACCTCAAGTGATCCTCCTGACTGGGGCTCCTAGAGTGTTAAGATTACAGGTGTGAGCCACTACACCCAGCCTTTGTTACTTTTTATTTTCTATATGTCTCAGGTCTTTCTTGTTCCTCTATCCCTCCTTCACTACTTTATTTTGCATTAAGTAAATATTTTCTTGGTGGCACACACCTACAGTCCCAGCTATTTGGGAGGCTGAGGCAGGAGCATTACTTGAGCCCAGGAGTTTGAGGTTGCAGTGAGCTATGACATCATTGCACTCTAGCTGGGGCAACAGAGCAAGACCCTGTCTCCCCCCTCCCAAAAAAATAACATAACTTTATGGCTAACATAAATCCAAGAATATCAATATTATTACTGATGTGAATGGGTTAAATGATTCAATCAAAATGCAGAGATTATCAGACTGAATTTTTTTTTAAATCCAACTATATGTTGTATATAGAAGACACACTTTAGATCCAAAGATTCAAATAGGTAGAAATGAAAAGCATAAAAAAGATAAATCATGCAAACAGCAATAACAACAAAGCTGAAGTGGCTATGTCAATATCAGACAAAATAGACTTCAAGCAAAAAATTACACTGGAAACAAAGACAGACATTTTTTAATGGCAAAAAGGTCAATCCATCAGAAATATACAACATGCATGTACAAAATAACAGAGACCAAAATATGAATACATAAGCAAAAACTGGCAGAATTGAAAGATAGACAATTCAACAATATTTGGAGACTTCAATACACCACTTTCAATAATGGGTAAAACAACTAGAACATCAATAAGGAAACAGAAAACATGAACAACACTGTAACTAACTAGACTTAACAGACATGAATACAATACTCCACTTATAACAGCAAAATACACATTTATCTCAAGTGTATATGGGACCTTCTCCCGGATAGATCGATATATTAGGTCATAAAACAAGTCTCAATAAATTTTTAAAAATTAAAATTATACAAAGTATGTTCTCAGACCACTATGTAATAAAGTTAGAAATCATAACTAAGAAATTTAGAAAATTCACAAATATGCGGAAGTCAAACAACACACTCCTAAATAAAAACTTGCAAATGAAATTAGAATATACTCTATGATGCATAAAAATGAAAACAAAAAATACCAAAATATGGCTTGCAGCTAAAGCAGTGCCAATATTACCCTGATACTAAAACCAGACAAAGATATCACAAGAAAATTATAGAACAATCTCTCATATGAATATTGACAAAAAAGTTCTAAAAAAAACCACTAGAAAATTGAATCCAGCAATATATAAAAAAGGATTAAACATCATAACCAGTTGGGATTTATCCTAGGAATGCAAGGTTGGTTCTCTAATCAGTACAATGTAACATGCCAATAGAATAAAAGACAAAACACACATGATTATTTAATAGATTTAGAAAAAGCATTTGACAAAATTCAACACCTTATCATGATCTAAAACACATGCATGCATGTGTGCATGTGCACACACACACACACACAAATAAACTAGAATTACAAAGTAACTTCCATAACCTTAAAAGAGCATCTATAAAAAAACTTAGAGATAATATCATTCTTAATGGTGAAAGACTGAAAACTCAGCACTTCTGTTCAACATTATACTAAAGATTCTAGCCAAGGCAATTAGTTAAGAAAACGAAATAAAGGCATTAATATCAGAAAAGAAGAAGTAAAATATCTCTATTTAAGGATAACATGACTTTGTACATAGAAAATCGTAAGGAATCCACTAAAAACTATTAAAACTAAAAAATGAGTTCAGCAAGTTTGCAGAATAAAAGATCAATATACAATCGTCAATCATATTTCTATACACTAGCAACATAGAATCTGAAAATGAAGTTAAGAAAACAATTCCATTTACAACAATATCAAAAAGAACAAGATATTTAGGAATAAATTTAACAAAAGAAGTATAAAACTTGTGCACTAAAAACTATAAAACATTATTGAAAGAAATTAAAGAAGACCTAAATAAACAAAAAACATTCTATGTTCATGTTTCAAAAGGCATATTATTAAGATGGCAATATTTTTCAAATTGATCTACAGATTTAACATATTACACATCAAAATCCCAGCTGGCTTTTATAGATACTGACAAGCTGATCCTAAAGTTAATAAGGAAATACAAGTGATCCCAAATAGCCAAGCAATCTTGAAAAAGAACAAAGCTGGAGGATTAACACTTAGCTATTTCAAAAAGAACTCTTACAACTCAATAATAATAAGACAAATAACCCAATTAAAACTGAACAAAGAATCTGAATAGGTATTTCTCCAAAGAAAGTATACAAATGATCAATAAGCACAAAAAATAAAGCTCAACATCATTATCTATCGTGTAAATGCAAATCAAAACCAAAATGAGATACCGTCTCACACCAAGTAGGATGGTTATAATAAAAAATGTTACATAATAGTAAGTATTTAATATGAGTGAGTATGATGGTTAATTTTATGTATCAACTTGACTGGGCTAAGGGGTGTCTAGATAGCTGGTAAACCATTATTTCTGGGTGTGTCTCTGAGGGTGTTTCCAGAAGAGATTAGCATTTGAATCAGTAGACTGAATAAGGATCTGCCCTCTCCAATGGGGGCAGGCATCGACCAATCTGTTCAGGGTCCAAATAGAACAAAATGACAGTGAAGGAAGAGTGAATTCAGTTGCTGTTTGAACTGGGGTATTCGTGTTCTCCTGCTCTAGAGCATACGCACTCCTGGTTTTCAGGCTTTGAGACTCAGACTGAATTATACCCCCAGCTTTCCTGGTTCCCCAACTTGCTCATGACAGAGGTTGTGGGGCTTCCCAGCCTCCATAACTGTGTAAACCAATTCCCATAATGAATAAATATATATGTATGTTTAAATATGTGTGTGTGTTTATCCTATTGGTTCTGTTTCTCTCAAGAACCCTAATACAGTGAGGATGTGGACAAATCGGGGCCTTCATACACTGCTGGTAGGAATTTACAATGACGTGGACACTTTGGAAAACAACTAGAGAGTTAGCTAAGACAGGCATTATTATCATTTTATAAACTAGAAGTTCATCAAAAGATTAAACAAAAAGTTACCATATGATGCAGCGATTTTATGCCTAGGCACATAGACGACTGAGTTCTGGAATAAGTGAAAGAGAAGGGTGTTGAGAATCAAAGTAATGTGGAGAAGACAGTGTAAACAAGACTTATGATGTGCCTTAAAATAAAAACAAACATCCTGTAGGGGAAAAGAAATAGTATTGACAATTCTAGCCAACTCAACTGAAAGAGGTTTCTCCTTCCTAGTCTTACTATCCAGCCATCTCTACCCTACTGCCCCAGGTGAACTGGAAACACCTCTGTCTCTAGTCTTGGTTTGGCCAGTTCACAAATATTTTATCTGAAAAATAATATTTTTTTAATTTCAAAAAATTTAGGGGGTACAGTGTTTTTTGTTATGTGGATGAATTATATCATGCTGAAGTCAGAGCTTTCAGTGTACTCATCCCTAGAAACCAGTGTTGAGTACATTAGTACATTGTACCCAACAGGTAGATTTTTATCCCTCACCCCTGAAAAATAACATTTGACCATTTACTTGCATCGCTTCATTTTATTTTAATCTTCATAACTTTATGCATTACCTAAGAGAGGTGGTATTATTACCATTTTACACACGAGGGGACTGAGGCTCCGGAAGTGAAGCTGGTATCTAGTATCAAGCAAACGTGGAACTCAGACCAGTGTCTGAGTCCCCATTTAGTGTACCTTACATTACACTCTTCCGAATATTGTACCTGCCTTTTTAGCACATATGGCTTATTCTCTACGATAGTGTTTCATTCAGAGTGTTTATAATTAAAAACATTAATTGCAGTATGTATTTTAATTGATGGGCTCTGCTGATTTCAGAAACCACAAAAGCACTGATTCATCAGATTGAGTAGGAGGCCAGTCAGCGATGGAATTTATTAATCCATCTCTGCAGACATTACTAATATTTTCCTTAAGCAACATATTCTCAAAAAAAGATGAAAGCAAAAAGCCCATGGCTAAAGCAAAGAGGATGGAACCCCACCAAATAAATGTCATCAAATTGTATTGTTATATGTTCATTTTTCGGTAACGCTTTGTGTTCTCTAGTGATGTCTTCAGTTTCTACTCACTTTTTTTTTAACACTATCATTATTAAATGTGTAATTGGCCTTCATGTAAACATGTTATTTTCTTAGTCCAATGATGAGAATTTATCCATATGTATTTAAAGATTTTTTAAATTAAAAATTGAGTTAAAAATAAAGCAATGCAATCCTGAACATAACCTCTAAAACTAGGACTATGTTGAGTGACGCCAGAATCTTCCCAACAATTGGCAAATATTACCAAGGAATATAAACTATTAGATTTCTGTGTGTTTGTCTTTTTAATTGAAATAGTCTCATACTTTAGATTTGGACCATTTAGTTTTTTAAAAATTGCCTTTAAACTATAATCGCATAGTCAAAAAATGATATATGTGATTACAGAAAGTTTGTTTCTCTCCCTGTGGAAAGTAAAAGTTTGTGCCTGACCGGCTACTCCCAGAAAACCTGAATGAGAGCATGTTCCTATATAGGCAATGACTGAAAAAAGGCTAATTATTTTCCAGGATTGACAATTATGAGCCCTTATTCGGAAACAGAAGTGACTACAACAGAGCAGTCCCAGCCATGCGGAGATGCTCCTGGCTAACTTCTCCCTTCTCCCCATCCTAAACTGTCTGTAACTCTATAAGGCAGAGGGCTGTAACTACAGAATTCCTCCAGTTGTTGAGCCATTTTTTTGTACCAAGAGAAAGTCTCCTCCTGAAGACTTTACAACCTGTGTGAAGTTTCCTCCTTTACTTGATGTATTAAATCTGGCTCCTTAGCGTTAAAAAGAACTAAGGTGTATTAAACAGAATCAACATGTAAACTAGTAGATTGTTTGTTCAGTTAATTGTAATAAATATGGACTTTGATATCTCGATGAAGGCTGTTCTAGTTATCTATTGTTGTGCAACAATCTATCCCAAAACTTAGTGGCTTAATACAAGCATTTTATTATATCTCATGATTTTGTATATCAGCTATCTGGGCAGGGCTCAGCAGGGCAATTCTTCTGTCCCACATGGCATGACAAAGGTAGTTTGGTGGTATTCTGCTGGTGGATGAGCTGCTTTGGAGACTCCAGGACAGCATGGCCTTTCCTCTGAGCAGACACACACACAGCAGAGAGAAAGAGAGAGAGAGCACGCACACACTTGAGCTCTCTGGTGGTGACTCTTCTTACAAGGACACTAATCTTATTGGATGGGGTCTCATTGTTATGACTCTGTTTAACCTTAATTACTTCCTTAGAGGCCCCATCTCCAAAAACAGCTACACTGGGGGTTAGGGTTTCAGCACATGCATTTGTGGGGGGACACAAGTCAGTTAGTAACAGAAGTTCAAAACAAAATATTTAAAACTCCCTTTGCCTCCTCTCTTCCCTGTTTTGTGAATCAAATGGAGCTTTTGGAAAGGGGTTAACTTGGCACACCCCTTGAGACATCCCTGAGAGTTCACTGCCCCAGGTCCAAAGAATTCTTCGGGTAGAAGTTGTAAAAGCATGGAAAGGAAAAAAATGTGATTTTTAAAACAAATCCAGTGAAAACATACAATCACCAGTCATTTTAGTATTCCATCCATTTTATAAAAATTTAAAAGCATATCTTAATGTAATTAAATTATAAATTTTAATTGCATAGTCATGGAACTTTTAAAAACAAAGGTTAAACAACTTCTACAGTGGAAACCTAAAAGCTGTTGTCTTTGTTACAGACCTGTCCTCAATAGCAACTGAAAATTAAAGACTTATATAATAACCAAACTGTTTAGGGAAAGAGGGGATGTGGGGTAGATTATACTTGAACTCTCCTGATGATAGAAGGTATGAATGTGGGAGTTTTACTTGGAGTATCAGAAACATTATTTAAGTCATTTCATTTCCAGCACTACTCTAGACTTCATTAAGATTAATCAATTAATTAAGATTAGTTTAATAATCCTGTATCTGAATCATGGGGTTAAATTCTTGACCTCTCCTTTCTCCTTGGCTGTGCACACAAAGATATAGAGCATGTTGGCGATTCATTCATTCATCAACAATTTATTGAGTGCCTGTTTCATGCAAGGAACCTTCCTAGGTTCTGAAATATAAAGATCAATAAGATATGGTCCCTGCCCTTAGGGTGTTTAAAGTTAAGTAAGAAAACACATATGGGTTAATAGTTGTAACAGAGAGGTACTGGCACTAGAATAATATTAATAGTTGATCCAGGGTATGGAGAAGCATAAAGCAGGCAGTAGCCAACTCAGCCTCTTGGAGTTTTGTGAGAAAAGGTTTATAGGAAAGAAACTCCAAATTAACATTAACAAATCCATCAGATAGCATTTTCTTGTCAGGTTGTTGCCAGCCTCTTAACTCACTCCCACATGTCCTACCAGTAAAGGTAGAATTTTATTAAAAAGCAAGCCCCGTGACATAATGAAAGCCCCCTTTTGCCTCAAGTATTATAAATAAAGACAAATTTTTATCAAGTACGGGGCTTTGTTTGACAGCAACAGATGTACTTGCAGTAGACAATGTACATGCATAAACGTCAAATACTGATTTAAAACTGCATTGAAGAGCGGCACCGCAGGCATGCCTACAATCTAGAGTCTGGCCACTTTTGACAACCGACTGGAATGTGAAATTGGAGGCCGATAATGAACAAAAGGACACGTCAACTAGGAAGTTAGTGTATAAAAACACTTCAGTGCACAAACAAAGCACTAAAATACAATGCGGCTCTACAAATACCAGGGGGTGATAAGTCTGCTGAGGTCATGAGTCAACTTTTCAGGCAGCTGGAATGAGAGGTGCAGATCGCTATCGGACTAATCACCATTCTGTAATACTTCAGGATTCCTGCTTTGTGTCTTCTTATTACATTCAAGTAACAAAAATCAGAAGGGATTATAGCATTTGCTTGCTCATGGGTTATTTTACCCTGCCTCTAGAGAAAGGAAACACTATGCTGTTGGGTAAAACAAATGTCCTCATTTAGGACATTTGGACCCTGTGGAATGACTGGGGGCTTTGGCCTGTTTTCAAGACACCAGGCATTGAGGCTGGACCAAGCCTCTCCAGGGGTGGTGCAAGAAACTAAGGAGAACTGGCACTAGCTACACAGGCCCTGGAGTTTGTGCCTAGTAATGCAGGCACAAAGGCTACAGTTCCTAATGCAAGATGGGAATAGCACAGTGACATACAAACAAGCCAAGACAAACAGCCTAACACCATAACCGGGCACAGGATGCGCAACTCTGTGTGGTAAAAACCTATACTGGGCCAGGCGCGGTGGCTCACGCCTGTAATCCTAGCACTCTGGGAAGCCGAGG
>VBSM01000605.1:17698744-17716045 GCA_008086735.1 Cheirogaleus medius
CCCCGGTCTGTTTTGCATGCACTCTGTTCAAATGTTAGGTCTGAAATGGCTGGCACACGGGAAAAGCTGATCTCGGAGTGGGATGGCTCTGAGCACACTTGCTCCCTATTTGTACTGTTTGAACTCTGCAGATCTCTGTTCTCTCGAGCAGAACCCCCAGACCGGATCCATTCTTGACCAGTGACCGCTCCAATCTGGCCTTTTGTATGTGAGGTGATCACGGTTTCTTTTGTTTATCACGCCTTATGCAAATCAGAGCAAGAGCTCTTTCTCAAGAGCAAGAAACGCAGACAACAAATATGTGTGAGATGAAAGTTGTCAATTGGATTTTCTCCCTTAAAACAAACAAACAAAACTACGAGAAGTCTCCCTGAGTCCACCCGCTTGGATTTCTGACACAGTTTACAAAAAGGGAAAAAAGAGATTTTCCCCTAGGGCTGATTTCACCTTAAGATTGTAAATGTGTACATGTCTGTGAAAACATTGAGTCTTGGAAAATGTGTTATTTTCGTTGCCCTAAACTTGAGTCGGTTTTAGACTCAAAAACATTTTGAGCAAATGTCAAAGTTAACTTTGAAAAATTGCGGAACTATTTCAGAATCGCAATTTTATCGAAGATTAAATCAGACTTTTTTGTCTGAATGGTAATTATATATTTATTATTTAGTAAACCTGAAAAGAAGCACAGAATTGTCTCGACAGATGTCTCTCATTTTCAGCGAGCATTTCTCTCCCAACTTGAGCCGTTTTAATGTGTTTTGGAGTTCCCTCCCCATTGGCTTATTTTTTAGATCACCTGCAATTCATTTGCAAATTATGATGAAACACATTTTAGGAAAAAGATCCTTCCTCAAAGCTTTTTTGTTTCTTTTTAAATGTATATATTTTGACTAATGTTTGTGAATGAAGTTGGCTAACATGTATTTAGTTTCATTTTGGCTTTATGTAATATAAAGTTTTTAAAAATTTAAATATTGGTTTTAACCTTTATGTGTAAATGGTTTTCTTGTGTGATCTTCTAATTTAATATTAGACGTCTAAGCTATATCTGTAAATTAGAATCCGACTATCACTCTGTTCATTTTTTTTGAACAAAGAGTTTAAATAAAGCCTGAACCAGGGAAAAGAGAAAATCTTCTATTTCTTGTTGAGTTCCTAACAAGATTTTTATCTGAATTGCCCTTACGTGCCTGGTCCAGGTGAAGTGTAAGGTATCCTCCAAAGGCACCCTTTGTTTCACTGTTGAATAGATTTACTAGGAAATCTAAATCAAGCCATTGTTATTCAGAGCCAAAAACCTGATTTATCACATTTTTAATCGTGAATAGGAAAGAAGATAAAAAGAAAAACCCAAGTAGTTGTATTATCTTTTTTAAAAAAAGGCATTCATGAACTACTAGAACAGAGCCCATTGAAAACATCCAGACTGTTCAAAGCATTTCACCAGTTTCCAGTAACATTTTAAGAGGGGAAAGTTGCCTGACCACTTTATCTTGTTGGTAGGAGAGCCCCACCACTTAAATCAGTGTAATTTGTTCACCTATCTTTGGGACATTCCTTATTTACACCTTAAGGTTTTATTTGGAAGGATATTCACTGGTAACAACAATGTACAACTTTGGGCTTTATTCTGTCATGCTAATAGCATTAAAATAGATGTATAACAAATTATAACGGAGAGTGTTGGATTTCCAGGGCCAGACAAGTTTCCACTGAAGGAATGTTTTAAATCATAAAGGATTTTAATTTCAGATAAGAAATGATAGGGCACCAAGGAGAGTATCAGAAAAAAAAAATTGACTATAGGGAGATCTACCCCCACCCCCCACTGAGTTAGAAATTCTCAAGATAATATATGTATGTCTTAAACTAGTTTCCCTATTGAGAGAGGCCATCTCTGGAGCTGCACATCTTTATAAGCGACCCAAGTCTTTAAAGCCATTGTTTTCCCACAACGGAATAATATTTTAAAAACCATGAAAAGTTTTGGAAATGTGAGGAATAGGCTCTGCTGGTTTGACCCTGATTCACTAATTAAAACGATCCCTCTCCTGTTATTCCCCGAGCTCTTTGCAATATTATAAGTTAATTCATATGGTTCTGAGCGATTATGCAAAACTAATTTGGACTGTCCAGGGGTAATTATCCCTGACACGGTTAATTAAATCCTTTCAAGGCTTCGTCTTTCCCTTTTGTAGCAGCCCATCACTTCTCAACACGGAACTTCCTGCGGCTCGCTGGAAATCACCCCAGCCCTAAATCTTAGTTACTTCCCTGAGCCTTCCAGCTCGGCCCCGTCGGCCTGAAGATTCCCCGCCCCCTCCCGCCCCCTCCCCTTTTCCCAAAGATCAGCGTTTTCTGGGAGAAATGCTCTGAGTGTTGAAGAATGAGAAGACGACTAGAAAGACGAGGGAAGGGCGGGGGGAGGCTGCTGGGGGGGCGCCAGGGTCACATCGCCAACAGATTGTGCGACTGTTGTTGAGTACCTCCACAGGCCCCGAGACTCGTTTATCACCCACGCTGACTCCAGTGGTTTTGCTAACAAGTTGGCGGGGTTTTCGCCTGGAGAGAGCCTCCTGCCAAGTTAGACTGTGCAGAAGGAAGGGGCTGGAGTCGGGGGAGCGGCTCTGGGGCGAGGGGGCGTGGAGAAAGGGCCAGGGGTGGGTGGGCGTAGGGGGGCTGAAAGTGACCCGCAAATACAACGCTGGGACTAGGCAAAGAGCTGCTGCTGGCTGGCGATCTCTGTCTCCATCTCTTTAATTCTGTTTTTTTAATCTATCTCCATTTCTTGGTATTTCTCCATCTCTCGCTCTCTCTCTCCCTCCTTTCCTTCCTTTCTTCCTTCTTTCCCTTCCTCCTGTTTGCTCTTCCAGTTTTGTTTCTTTCTAAGGTTAAAAAAAAAAAAGTCATGACATTTCTTTGGTAGTCACGGTTGCCTAAAAGCTTTAGACAAGCCTGGTATCCAAGGGGCCAGGCATGTTGCTTTGGGCTTTGCTCAAACAGGTGGAATTGCTCTGTTTAAGCAGGAAGAAACGGTGCTGGGGGACGCTGCCACGCGAGGGGGTGGCTTTGGGGGAGCAGAGGAGCTGGCTGCTATTGTTACTTCCTTTGACAATGTCCCTCCCACCCTAAGAAATTAGAACAAAACAGCGCGGATCTTTCTGTCAACCCCCGGGCTCGGGGCTGCCCGGCGAGGGGCGCAGGAGACGCAAGCGGAGGAGCCTCTTCCCGGAGCGGAGAGGGACCTGCGCGCCAGCCAATCAGAGCGCGGCTCTGCGCGGGCGCTCCCGGCCGCCGCGTCCCCGGGGCCAGCGAAGTTCCAGCAACTCGCCCGCCCGAAGTGCCGGCGTCTTTCTTGCGCCCGCAACCCCGCGGAGGCCGGGAGCGCGCCGTCCAAACTTTATTAATCTCTCCCCAGTTCTTTCTCCCTCAGCCCAGTGCATCTCAAAGGTCAGCCCTCTTCTTTTAAAAGACTGATATTATTAATTCACTGACAATCTCCCCCCTTTCTTTTTTCTCTCTTGCAGGGGGGGAAAAAAGGAAATAGTGAAAAGAGCTTTTTTTTTTATCCTTTTTTTTTTTTTGTCCTTCAGTGGGAGCGTTTAGACAGTCGAGGAGGTTTTGTCCGGGAACAAAACGCAGGGTTGGGAGGTTTTGTGAGAGTGTTGTTTGTTGAAGTGGAGCTAAGAAAAAGCGGCGGCTTTCTCCTCATTGTGAAGAAACCAATCAGTGGTATTTGGAAAACTGTTAGCATTGTGCACTTCTTCTGTGTCCATTGTGAGGCGTTTCTTTTCACAAGGTTTTTTTTTCAGCCGATCCAGCTGGCCGGAATGAATAGCGGTGCAATGTGTACACGCTTTGTCCCTCCGGCCTTCAAGTAGCCCCCATTGAATAGACTAAGTTGACACTGCGTGACAGTGAAACAACATAATAAAAAATACATGAGGCCCTGAATAGGAGCAGGCGCATAAATAAATAAAATGGGTGACCAAAACTGGATAAACTGAATGACAAAACGGTGAAAGGGGAACAAAAAGATATTTAACACGCTAGATTAGCATTAGAATGCGATCTACAAGGCAGAACAATTGATGAATAGGTTTACCGGCCAAGAAAGAAATGGACTAAATGCCCTTTGAATAGATATGCTTTTTGCAAGGGCTTTGAATAGATATGCTTTTTGCAAGGGCTGAATGGGAAAAGGTAAAGATGAAGCTATGCAAATGAGCGGGGGAACTTTTTATATATATTCTTTAAACACACACACACACTGCAGGGTAAGAGTGCTGCCTCGGGGTGTTTATAGAAGCAATAATTGCCATTATTAGCATTGTCTGCAGCAGATAGAAATTGAACAGGTTGGGATAATATAGGGTAGCAGTAATTATTCTTCTAATTAATGGTCCTTTGCTACTTGAAAAAAGAAAAAAGGAAAGAAGAAGTAAAAGTTATGCAGAAGTTAGATTTCCTTGTGTCCATTTGCCCAGCGTTGGAATCTGTGGAGCAGCGAGCCTGGCGATTCCAAGATACAGACTGATCTAAAAACATTCCAGGGAGCCAATCCTTGGGCTCTGGGTCGAGGGCCTAATTTCCATTTGTGCTGCCTTTTTGAGAGTCTAATACAGTGTCTGACACATGATAGGTGCTCAGTAAATGGTTGTGTAATGAATGAATGAATGAATATAAATTGAACGGAGAAACCGAGGCCTCCTTATGGAAATAGGGAATACCAAGGGGCCACCCCAGGCGGACTTTCGCCTCCCATCACCCCACCCCCTTATTTAGAAGGAGAGGTCCAAGTGGGATGGTCTCTATTCGCTTGCTGAGGGTTTTGCCTCCAGTCTACCTGGGCCACTGGCAAAGATGGGAAGAACAAACAAGTGACGAGCAACTACTGCCCACCCTCTTCCATCCCTGTCCTCACTGCCAAATCCACTCCAAAGCTGAAGATGGAGAGGTGGGGGTGGGGGGAGACCCACCCCTTTAAAGAATTAGGATATGTTTAAAGTCTGGCTCTTTGGAGTTTCTCCCTTGGTCCCCGCCCCCTTCCCCTCCTAGCTACTAGTAAGCCCTAGAATGAACCTCTTGGGACAGAGTAGCTCCGGGTCCAGTTGCGGGCCGAAGCAGGGCGCGACCCCGCGGAGATCTGGAATGTCCTTGGGTTCCATGCACCGCCCTGAAGGCGTCCCTAGAGGCCTTCGCGGCCAACTACATCAATTGTTTTGTTTTGGATGGTTGACCGCTTGGCTTGCCGGCCGCAGGGCCACCCAGCCGTCGAACTTTTCATATCGTGTCCGCGCTGCCCCTCACTTAATGGAATAATGCAAATGGTAGCCGGCCCTGACACGTCCCTGCCAGTGCGCCAGGGGTTCAGTGGGAGCTCTGGGCAGCAGCTCTCCAGACCCCCCCGACGGCCGGGAATGAAGCTTCTGAATTGTGACAAGGCCGGTGGGGGAGATCTCAAACTCTCAAGGCGGTGTTCTTGTTCTTGTTCTTTTTCTCTTTTTAAGAAGCAGTTGAGCCTTACAAGGTGACCCAGGCTGCGCAGAAGCCTTGCATATTTTAAAGTGTAACCTGAGCCTTTGTGGTTTCAGCTTCACTTAAAAAACATGCAAATTCCTGGAAATGGAAAAATCTGACAAACTTGCGAAGAGCTCTACTCGGATAAATCCGTTGGCATTCGCTTTGAGGAGGAAAAACTCACAGCGATTCGGGGTGGTGGGTATTTGTGGGGAGGCAGGGACCTGTTGGATTGGGTTTCCAGGGTCAAGGTGGCCTCTGGGCCTTTGACAACGGCCTGAACGCAAAGCAGGGAAGAGACACCCACAGGGCAGCGAACTCAGTTGCCTTCGTTTCTGCGACCCCCTTTGCCCCCCGCCCCAGCCCCTCGTTGCACGCTTTGCCAGGTAGACTCCATCACCCTCGCCGTGGCCGCCCCGTCATTCACACTTGACTGGAGGAAATAACATCGGCTCTGGCTTTTTAATTCCTTTTGAAGATATCTCCACCTGATTTCTACCTCCTTTGGGCTCCTTGCTTGATTGGGGGAGGGGTTACTTAGGGACTTTTTGACAAACAGAAAAAAATTAGGTACTAATTGCAAACACCCCGTTGCACTCCTTGAATGTATTTATTATCATATTAGCCGCGGACTTGGAGGCACGCGGCCTATTACTCATTTGAGCCTCTAGGCAAAGAATTCTATTGAGATCGAACAGTAAAACTAGATTTCTTAAGGGAAATTAGGAGGAAGTCTTCAGAATCTCTTCACAGAATGATATTACTGGAGTGTCGATTTCACTTGAGCACCTCTTCCCTACCCACCCCTATCGTTTTATTTGGGGATCACCCTAAGGTAATTAGCCACTTGCAGAAAGCTTGAAATCTCAAAAGCCTAGGAAAACAGAGACCTAGAGAGGCTTTTCAGATTGGTTGTCTCCACTGGGGCCACCTTTTCATAAGGTCGGGAGTGGAGAGAAGTCTGTCTGCAGAAGAGGGACTACCTTTAAAAGGGCCCTCGGGAGCTCGGGGGTGGGGGGCAAGCTTCCTACGGTGTCACCACCTGGTAGGTGGGTGTGTCTCAAATATGAACTGTCACTAGGAGCTCAGCCTGTCCTCCCCAGGCCCCCAAAGGTACTGCCATTGAGTTCAGAGCAGCCTTTAGCGCTTTCTCTGTTTGCCCCATGGGTATTTCATGTTGAAAAGCTCATTCTCTCTCTCTTCCCCTCTCTCTCTCTCTCTCTCTCTCACACACACACACACACACGCATACACACACACCAGTTTGGAGTGGACCCCGGTTTATTTGTCACCACGTGGAAAACCCCAGATTCGGAAGTCGTCGCCGAGATCCCAGCAGACCAGAGGTCTACGCCCGCGCGCATCAGGAGCCCGGGGAGACTGTGTGGGATCGGGACCGCGCACACAGGGATTTCGGCACAACAAACACTTGAGCGAGCGCTCTCCTTCGCTCCCTCCCACTTTGCTGAATTTGGGGTAGGAGTATTTGTTTTAAATTGGATTATCTGTATGGTCTCCTAGATGGCCTTCCTCTGCCTGCATAGACCGGCTCTGTGAAGATCAGTGAGAGCACGGAGAACCTGGGAGAGAAGATGGACAACTGCAGAGCAGCAGAGGAAAAGTGGGTGCTGGGCTGAACAGAAGGAAAGGAGAGAGGATAGAAGGAAAAGAATCTACGAGAACTAGAACAGAACTGCAGCACTCTCGGCACTCCCTCAGGTTCACCTGCGGAGGGCGGAGCTGCAGCGACGGGGCGATCGGGACAGCAGGAGGCTGTGCAGGACCCGGGACCTCCGGCTCGTGCCCCCCACCCCACCCCCAGACCCTGACATCCTCCTCAAGGCCCCTGCCCCTTCGGCCCTGACTGAGAGGAGAGGCTGGCCGCAGCGGGAGTCGATAATCAAGCGGGCTCTCGCAGGACCCTCGTGGAAAGGGGAGACCGGGAAACGCGGAAACCCGAAGCACCCCCTCCCCCAGTCCCAGCGACCACTCCCTCTGGGACTGGAGCCATGTTAGAAAAAAGGAATCTCTGAAACTGGGGCCAAGCTCTCCCCCACGAATTTAACCCCTGCAGGCCCACAGTGGAAAACAGATTGCGTGCAGCCTGAAACTTATGTAATTCACGAGGGCCTATTTAGGAAAAATAAATCACAATTCTGATAGGACTTTAGAAGGGGGATCGGTGCAAGTGAGGGATTCTTTACTTCCCAGGAAATCTCATCTGCCCCCAGTAGACCCTTAGGACAACCCCGGGAGCTAGTTCCCAAGCCAGTGGGGAGGCGAGCGCCCGGGGACGCACATAAGCCCCGTCTGATGCCCGCCCCAACTTCGGGCTGCTTGGAGCAGGCGCTGGCGGGACAAAGGCGCCAACTGCTCTACCCCAGACCGAGGCTTCCTCGCTCTCCTAGAGTCCAGATTGCAGTTCTTCCTTTTCAGGGACTAGGTTTTCTCCCGTCAACCTAGACTCGAGTAGGTAGAGCGGTTGATTAATATGTATAGGAACCCGGCTGCTTAAGGCCGCGTGAATAAACATGAGCCGCGGCGGCTGCGCTCACCCGGGTGCGGGAGCCGGAACTGCCGAGCCGCTCGTTCCCGAGCGGGCGGGACCCGGGGTCCCCCAGAGCCAGCGCTGAGTCTCTGTGCGCCCCCACACCCGGGTACACACGCCCTTGCCTGGGCGCCCGAGCGCACGGCGGGTGGTGGCACAGATCTGCGCACGCCTACTCCCCGGGGTCCTTGGAACACCGTTTTATTTCTTTCTAGAAGCTGCCTTTACTTCTGTGACAGAGATGCAGACTTTGGGAACCTGGGGCGGAGGTACGGGGAGATGGTTCTCCCCACTCCCTAAGTTTTGGGCAAGGGTTACCCGACGCGAGTAGCTGCGCAGAAGTAGGCGACCCTGAACTCGTCCGCAGATGCGCTGGGGTGGTGGTCGTGACCCACCAGCGAGAGAGACGACGCCCAGCGCGGATTCCAGGGAGGAGACTGCATTCACGCAAGGCGTTGGTCTTCTGAAGTCTGAGGGGCGACGGGCGGCCGCGGGGAATAATCACTCACCGCCAAAGCCCTTGCCATCTCCCGCTCGGAAAAGTTGCCCTTGTGACTTGTCTCCCCGAAGCCACAGCGCCTTCGTCTTTGGAACCTTTGAGAAGTGACAGAGCTAAGTGTACGTGCAGGCCTCGGCAGCTTTGCCACCTGCGCCTGCCCATGGTCTCCACGTCTGTGTCCCTGTCCTCTCATGCACACACACTGGGTGACCAGTCTGGGCCAGGGCTGAGCCTAGTGCCCGCCACCCCATCGCAGCTCGGAGTTTCAGCTAGGAGCCGAGGGCTTAACGGGACGAGCCCAGATCCAGGCCTCCGGGGGTCCTAAGGCCCTCCTCGAGCCTGCAGACCCCCGCTGCTGCAAACCCGCCAAGACCCACCCCTCCGCCCGTCCCACCCTGGGGCTGACACCTACGCCCACGCCTTGAGTCTAAGCAGAAGTCAAGTCGGCTTCGCGGCACCCTCAGGACTGTGTGCTGGGCGCTGGGGAGGTGGGAAGCAGTTCGCAAAAGACACCGCCCTGCTGGTGGTTCGGTTACTGGGATGGCAAGCAGGCTCCTTGGAGCTTTTTTCGCTAGCATTTGTCGGAGGTCACCAGAATGCGGCCCATGAGATAAGGAGCGGAGTTTGTCTTTCTGCTCAAGTTTTGGGGTCCAGATTGAGCCCAAGAGCTGACCCAGATAGCAAGGCCCAAGGCTTTCTTGAAAACTGTTCCCTGGACAATAGTGCGGTCGTGGGACATCTATTTACCGCCCGCCCCAGCCTAGGTCCTGGGCCACCTTCCGGAATGAATTAGGATCACATTTATTCGACGTAAAGGCGGCTCTAAGTCGGTGGCTGGGAGCTCTTCTGTTTGCATGAAGAACAGAGGTTGACCATTCTAGAAGGGTAGGGCAAGACTTGAAAGAGGTCTGGAGAAGCCCGCTGGGTGTATTGGCTAAGGAGAGCTTCCTGCTGGGAAAATGCTGCTCAGGAGTGAGTGGGGTGAGAAGGCATTTGGGGTCCTGGACTGGAAGATGGGAGGCATAGCTGGACCGAAGGCACCTGGGAAGAATCGGAGAACCTGCGACCTTGGGGCCACATGTGACCTTCTGGATCCTTGAGTGCAGCCTTTTGGGGGGGAGTGGAGAGGGGCGGGGGCGCACTTGGGGATCTGTAGGGTTACATGTGAGCCTGGAGGTCGCAGGTTCCCCAGTCCTGGACCCTAAGTCATTTGGGTGGGGGATGAGCCCCTAATAATAACTGCTATTCCTGAGCTCCTGTTTTGTGCCAGGTGAGCCTCTCTGATGCATCAGGCTGAGATCATCCTCCTGGTTGTGTTCTGTATGAATAGCGCCCCCTGGATGCCATTTCCCAGGTTTATGTCTAATCTGGACAAGTATTTCCAATTTGCAGATGGGGGGAGGATCTTTCCCAAGGTGGCACATCAAGTAAGTAATAGAGCTGGGATTCCAGACCTTGTTTGTCCAACCTCTTTAACCTTGCTACCCCTCACTACAGATCAAAGGAAGTAGTACCCTTCCACAGTTTTAGTCACAATAAGATTTTCCCTGATATCCTTGAGAATCAAAACTGAAGCTCATTGATAATTTGCTGTTTCTGGGGTTGCCCCACTCTCCAAGCTGAAAATCCATCCTATCATGACTGCAGACAGATAGGGCTGGGGATGATGTTTATGGAGAGGAGAAAAAAAGTTTGTCTCACTTTTCCACTTTTAACCATCAAAAAGCCCTTTTCTCTTGAGCCACAAATGTTCAAAGTCAAAGGCTTCTGGCCTAATGTGACTTTTGAAAAAAGTGAGAGAAACCAAGGCATGAAAACCCAGCTGCTGAGCAGGTTTCTTGCCATTTCTTCTCTCCCCATCTCCTCCTCCTCTTTCTTCTCCTGATTATAGTTCCTTGTGAGCCTGCTGACATTAGCCCAGGTAAGTAAAAGTGTTAGTAAACCCTTTAAGGTGTGATGCCTTAAATGCCTCCTTGTTAAAGATTTGAGAGGGTAGAGAGCTGTGTTGTGCTGGATTTAGAATCCTGGTTAAGCTGAAGAATACTGGGGAGGAATGAAGGAAAGTGAGCCCTGGTCTCTAGTGTTGTCTCCTGCTATTTTCCAAGGTACTTAGTGCTAGTGAGCAAACACCTTCATTTGCACCTACACAACTACCCACCTACTAATCTCTGTGCCCCACAGCACTTCCTTCTCTCCTGTGACTGCAGACTGAACAATCCCTGCTCCCAGCCAAGGTCAGCGCTCTGCTGTGCGCTAGATAGATCCCATTCCCTCTCTGGTAGGCAGCCTCTAAGATGGCTGCCCATGACCCCACCTCTCAGCATTCATGCCTTTGTGTAAACTCCTCCTCTTGAGTGTGGGCTGCATGCAGTGATTCACTTCTAACAAATAGAATAAGACAAAGTGATGTCACTTTCCAGATTGAGCTACACAGACAGTGACTTCCACCTCTCTCTCCCCCAAGTCCTCTCTCTCTCTCTCTGGCTCAGCTCTTGTTCTGAGGAAAGCCAGCTGCCATTTTGTGAGCTGCTCTACGGAAAGGCCCACATGGTAAGGAGTGGATGTTTCTGGCCACAGGTCAGCAAGGATCTGAGGCCTGCCAGCAGCAGAGTGAGTGACATGGATTTGGGTCTTCACCCAGGTCAGCCCTGGCTGACACCTTAATTGCAGCCTTGGGAGAGACCCTGAGCCCGAGGCATTCAACAGCAAGCCCCCCCCCCCTAGATTCCTACCCACAGAAACCAGGAGATAAGCCATATCTGTTGTCTTAAGTTTTGGGGTGACTTGTTATACAGCAAGAGATAACTAATATACTCTGTGATGTACTCAAGGACATGGCTCCAGAAAAATCTCTCCCCTTTTTCCTGCAACATTGACATTTTCTCTCCTTACTAAATCATTCTTGTCAGCATAACAAAAAAAATGCTATTCCCTCTTTTAAAAAAAATTCTCATGACTCCATTTTTCTTCTCTAGATATCATTCCACTTCTCTGTTCCCCTTTACAATGAATAACTTAAAAAACAAAAGATGTCTGTATTCTCTATCTGTAATTCCCTGTTTCTTCTTATCTCTTAAACCCCCTAAAGTTAGGGTCTGCTCTCCTTCCCCAGTACCACTCCACCAGAGTCTCCTCAGATCCACGTTCCCAGTCACTTCCCTGTTGCTAAATCAAATTCTCAGCTCTCCTATACCTTGATCTGTCAGCTGCATTTGACAGAGGGGATCACTTTCTCCTCCTGGAAACCTAGCTCAGTTTCAAGGGCACCACACTTGGTTTTTCTACTACCACACTGGCTGCTCTTTGCCATGCTCCTTTCCTGGTTCCACTTCTTTCCAATCTCCTATCACATTTTATCAGGAAAGATAGCAATCCATTCAACATTCTCCAATCTTCAAACAAGCTGCAGTTGCCTTCTGACATTATAGAAATATTATATTATAGAAAACAAGTATACTGTCAATCACATGTCTTTATAACTGGCAATATTATCAGTCACTATGAGCAAGGGTAAGCTGCAATGAAACATAAGCCCCCAAATCTCAATGACTTAATATAATATAACAACAGTTTATTTTTCACTCCAACACTCAAAGTTTATCTTTTAGCAGGGGGCTGTGCTTATGTGCTTCTCTGACCTCCTCGGCGGGGGAATACAGTAGCTCTTAAAGATTCTCACCAAAAGCAATACTCATCACATCTGCTCACTTTCATTGGCCAAAGTCAGTCTTATGGCCACATCAAATTCTAAGAGGGCACAGAAGTACAATCCTACCATGTGCCCAGAAGTTGGAGAGCCACAACTAACTATTCAGTGAACTGCGGTTTACCACCTCAGGATGTTTATGTTAAACATCCTCAATCTTAAAAAGAAAACATTGCCAACTGTGCTCCTTTGTTGGAAGAGACAATGTTATCTGGAAGAAAATGTTAACTAAACTACCCCTGACTTAACCAGTGGTCTTTCATAAAGGAAAAGACTCTCCATTGTTTTGCAGGTACAGCCAAAACTTGGGGAAATTTTGGGATGCTTGCATCCCTGCCTTTTCATCTCAGGTTTTGATTTTGTTAAAAGTTCTATCTCCTCTCTGAATTCACAGCAGGTCCATTGCTGATGAGGATTTCTGGAAGGTCCATAACCACACCAAAGGGCTTGAAATTGTATTTCTGCCCCTTAATCTGTGCTTGTGCTGGAGAAGGAGGAGTCACTGACAAACTGTAGCCCCAGCTTTTCCTTCCATCTTTCCAACCTAATCTCCACCGTCCCCACACTCATACATGCAGGCACATATTCCTTCATCCTTATATGCACATCCTGCTAAATGACTCCCTTTCAGGAACTTGTGTTGTAATTATTCTACTTTGTTCCCCATCCCTACCTCCAGGGTCCTACACAACTTTCAAAGTTCTGCTCAAATCTCACCTTCTCCATACTTTTTCTAGACCTCACACCCCACCAACTTTTTTTTAGAGAAAGGTTCTCACTATGCTGCCCAGGCTGCACTGGAACTCCTAGCTCAAGTGATAATTCCCACCTCAGCCTCTCGAGCCTCACCTATAGTTGCTGGGACTATAGGTGAGCACCACCGCACCCAGATACTCTACCAACTGATGCCATTTGGAATTTTTCTTTCTCTTCTGTTTTTCCATTGTATTTCGTTGTTGTTTTTCTTCTTCTATTAAGCACCTATGGGCTTAACTGAATTTAGTAATTCTGAATATGTGTCTATATCAGCACAATTGTGGGAAGAGTAGAGGTGTCTTGTTTGCCTTTGAATATCAATACAACTCCGCTCCTTCCCTCTGTGCCTAGTTCAGACTCTGGCCCTCAATAAATATTTGTAATAATTTACTCCATTCTGTGTTGGAATATCTTCTGACACCTTCTGGACCTACAAACAATTGGAAACACTTCTAACTTTAATCACTCCAACTTTTCTCTTCTCTTTGTGTCTTACTACCCACTTACTACACACTTTTCAGTGAACTCAAATCTAAAGGCATGATCTACTTCAAAGAAACCTAAATCTTAGCAATTTAAAAAACTGATTAAGTCATAAATCCTCTGGGCTCATAGCTTGTCTTTCCTGTCTGTATCTTGTTGGGCATACAAGAAGATGAAGGGAGGAGGTCATTGAAAACACAATACAAGAGGAACCTGTATTAGCTGGGGTAATTAATGTGAGCTACTATGACAAATACCTCAAAATCTCAGTGGCTCAACACAATAAAAGTTTGTTTTTCATGCACGCCACAGTCTAAGGCAAGACATGTGGGTCCTCTCTGAGCAGTGAGTCAGGATCTAGACTGCTTTTGTCTTTTGCCAGCCCATCACCTAGGTCCCTCTGCATTCTCTGTTTCAGCTGATTGACAGTGATGACAGCCCGTGCCTCTTTCAGGCATTTATACCCAAACCTGGATATGGTAGGCTTTTCTTCATCCCATATTCCCCTGGACAATACACCCACCTAATCACAAGGAATGCTAGGAAATATAATTTACTTGTGTGCCAAGAAAAAAAAGAAAAAGGATTGGTGAGCATCTAACCTGCGTCTTCTACAGGCCTGGGAAGTCATTTATTCACTTTATACTATCAAGACCCTGCTCCAACAATTTGGTGAATGGATAGATGCAAATCTATGTAAAGATGTAAAGATATAGATAAAATCTTTGTTTGTTTGTTTGTTTGTTTGTTTGAGACAGAGTCTCACTCTGTTGCCCCAGGTAGAATGCAGTGGTGTCATCATAGCTCACTGCAACCTCAAACTCCTGGGCTCCAGGGATCCTCCCGATTTCGCCTCCTGGAGTGCTAGGATTACAGGAGTGAGCCACTGTGTCCAGCCTAGATAAGATCTTTATAAATCTATATCAATCTTTTCAGACCTGAGAAGGGAGTGCCTAGTAAGACCCATAGTCAGATAATTGTAATGTTTTAATGCTATAGTAAACCCTTATGTATTCATATTGTCAAATAAATAAATAAACCAAAGCCAAAATATCTGGCTTCTCAACTTGGTCCAATTTAATAAAAAATTATATTAATATTAATGAAGACAATAGGGTGTGAATGAAAGAAAACAAAACCAGAAGCCAGAGGTTCCATTTATGTTACCTTGGACAAGTCACTTGTCCTCTTGGAGTTTTTGCTATCTTATCTATAAAATGCCAACAACTGACCTGACCTATCAGCAATCTTTGCCATAGATGATTACGCTCTCTACCTGGAAACACTTTCCTCCACTGGCCACTGGGACCTCACTGTCTCTTGGCTTTCCTCCTAACACCCTGCCCACGCCTTCCTGTCTCCTTTTTCTGGTTTCTTCTCTTTTCATTAGCTTTAAACATTAGGGTGCCCAGGGCCTTTCCTCATCTCTGTCTACACTCACTCCTTTGGTGATTGTATCACAGCATAATAAATTACTACAAATGTGGTGACTGAAATGACCTTAATTTTTAGCTCATGGTTCTGCAGGTTGAAAGTCCAGGTATGGTGTGACTGGGTCCTCTGCTCAGGGTCTCAAAAGCTGGAGTCAAGGGGTCAGCGAGGCTGAGTTCTCATCTGGAAGCTCTGGGGAGAAATGTGCTTTCAAGCACAGTCAGGTTCTTGGCCAAATTCAGTTCCATGAGGTGGTAGGACTGAGGTTTTCTTGCTAGCTATGAGCTGGGAGCTGTTCTCAGCATCTAGAGGCTGCCTATATTCCTTGCTACATGGCCCGTCTTCCAACTTCAAAGCCAGCCATGGATGATTTCTTGTGCATGCAATCCCTCTTGCTTCAAATTCCTCTCTTCTTTCATTCCTGCTGTCTAGAGCCATATTTAAAGGACTCGTGAAATTAAGTCTGGTTCATTTGGATTATCTCCTTTCATTAACTCGACATCAACTGGTTAGCAATCGTAAACTGAATGTTTCATACATTGAAGCCCTAATCGCCAATGGGGTGGTATTTGGAGATGGGGCCTTTGGGAGTAAATCAGAGTGAGGTGAAGTCATGAGGATAAAGCCTTCATGATGGGATTGGTGCCCTTATGAGAAGAAACACCAGAGAGCTTGTTCTCTCTTTCTCTCTTGACTGTGTGAGGACACAGCAAGAAGGTGGCCTTCTGCAACCCAGGAAGAGAGCTCTCATCAGAACCTGACCATGCTGGCACCCTGATCTCAGACTTCCAGCCTCCAGAGTTGTAAGAAAATAGATTTCTGTTGTTTAAGCCACACAGTCTGTGGTATTTTGTTATGGCAGCCTGAGCTGACTAATGTGATAACCTTAATTACACATGCAAAATCCCTTTTGCCTTATACTATAACATAATCACAGGAGTGATATCTCATCATAGTCACAGGTTTCAGCCCCAGTTGAGGGGAGGGGATTATAAAAGGGCAATATCATTGGGTGTCATGTTAGAATTCTGCTTACCACAGCAATCTAGTCACATGACTTTAAAAATCATCTACAAGGTCATGATTCTCCAATTTATTTCTCTAGTCTAGACCTCTCCCCTCATGCCTAAACTTATCTATCCAACTACCTCCTAGACATTTCCAGTTTGATGTTTTATAGGCACTTCAAACCTTATGTATATGCAACCAAACTCCTGATCTTCCCACTCAGACTTGCTCCTTCTATAATGTGTCTCACCTCAGTAAATGGCAACTCTGTTGTTCAGGGCAAAAACCTTGGCATCACCCTTGGCTCGTCCCTTTCCCTAACACCCTACATGCCATCCATCAGGAAATCTTTAGAATCCAGCTTCACAGTATGTCCAAGGTCCCAACCATTATCATCTCTTTCCTGAATTATTGCAACAACCTCCATATTCATTTTCTATTGCTGCCTAACAAACTAGCACAAATTTAGCAACATAAAACAAGATCCATTAATTATCTCACAGTTCTGCAGGTCAGAAGTCGGGGGCTTGGAAAGAACTTCTGCTCAGAGTCTCACACACTGAAATCAAAGTGAGCTCTTATCTGGAGGCTATGGGGAGGAGTCCACTTCCAGTCTCCTTCAGATTGTTTGCAGAACTCAGTTCCTTCTTAACTTACCTCAACATGATAAGAGCCACCTGTAATCCTAGCATTCTGGGAGGCCGAGGCAGGAGGATTGCTCAAAATCACGAGTTCGAAACCAGCCTGAGCAAGAGCGAGACTCCGTCTTTACTAAAAATAGAAAGATTATTAATTGGCCAACTAAAAATATATAGAAAAAATTAGCTGGGCATGGTGGCGCATGCCTGTAGTCCCAGCTACTTGGGAGGCTGAGGCAGGAGGATCGCTTGAGCCCAGGAGTTTGAGGTTGCTGTGAGCTAGGCTGACGACACGGCACTCTAGCCCGGGACTGTGTCTCAAAAACAAAACAAAACAAAACAAAACAAAACAAAACATGATAAGAGCCATATATGACAGACTCATAGCTAGTATCATACTGAATGGGGAAAAACCAAAAGATTTTCTCCTAAGATCTGGAACAAGACAAGGATGCCCACTTTTACCACTGTTACTCAACATAGTACTGGAAGTTCTCGATAGAGCAACAGACAAGAGGAAGAAACAAAGGGCAGATAAGAGAAAGAAATAAAGGGCATCCAAATTGGAAAGAAAGAAGTCAAATTATTCTTGTTTGCAGATGATACAATCTTATATCTAGAGAAACCTAAAGACACCACAAAAAAACTATAAGAACTGATAAACAGGCCGGGCGTGGTGGCTCACGCCTGTAATCCTAGCACTCTGGGAGGC
>VBSM01000605.1:17726735-17760009 GCA_008086735.1 Cheirogaleus medius
CCAGAGTGCTAGGATTACAGGCGTGAGCCACCGCGCCCGGCCCATTCATTCTTTTAATCCCTATATCCAAATCCAATAACAAGTTCTCTTGACTCTTCTGAGCATAGTGGGCATCCAACCACTTCTCTCTGGCTCCACTCCCCTCACACTTGGGCCGCTGTGGCAGTCTCTGAACTAGTCTCTTTGTTCACGTTCTTGTCCCGCCTCAATCCATTCTCCACACAATATCATCAACGTAAATCAGATCACACACCATTCCCCTCCTTAAAATGCTGCTGGGGCCCCCACCGTATGCAGAGTAAATACCCTGCCCGCCCAGCACTATGGTCTCCTGCGCTGGCCTGACTTCTTCTCTCCCACTTGCCCTGGACTCGCTCTAACTTGAACACATGAAGCTCATTCTGCCTTCAGGTTCATACTTGCTGTTCCCTCGGCCTGGAATGCTTTTCCCCGTGATTTTTCCTGGCTGACTCTTTGTCGGTCTGGCCACCGCATCAGAGGGGCCTTTGCTAAGCATCCAACTCCTCACTTCCACCACACCCACCTGTTTTAATTCTCTTCATTGCACTTGCTACTATCTGATACTTCCTAATCTGTTCATTGCCTTTCTCCCTACTATTAATATCATGGAAACTCCATGATAACAGAGATTTAGTACGTCTTATTCACCCCCATGCCTATGGCATTCAATAAACATCTGTAAAAATGGATGAATAAATGAATCCCTCTTTTACAGAAGGGAAAACTGAGACACAGAGAGTTAAACCCCTAGACCAAGGTAACACCACAATAGGTGTGAGAGCCGGGTTTGAACCCAGGCAGGCAGGCTTGAGCCCATGGTCTTAACTGCTGTAGCATTCTGTCCTTCTCCACACACGAGGCACAGACCTGTTATCATTAAAGGCTTGAAGGGGGATACAGGATGGCTGTTCCGTCAAACCCAAGGGAATCTCCTCCTGGAACGCAGGGAGAAAAAAACAACCTAGTGGGATCTATTCTTAAATATTAGAAGGTGGGATGAGAGTGGGTTCCCAGAGCCATTTGATATCCACCCACGTCCTGTGAGAAGCCGTCTTCAAGTCAAGCTTATAGCTTTGACAAAACCTACCCCTCCAAACTTCCCAGGGATTCTGAGCAGACATTAAGGTCACCCTTGTCTTTCCTCTGACCAGAAACAAAACAAAGAAAGTCCCCTTCACAGCAATAGTATAAAGTCACCTTCAGAGGCAGGTAGGGTGCGCCCGGGGACTGCCAACGGCGTTTGTAAGGTCCCCTCACAAGGTGAGCATAAATGGGTGAGGAGCCAGCCGCCCTCTCCCCGCCGCAGCCTCTGCCACCCTCGGTCCCTGAGAAAGTAATTTCCTTCCCCTTCAAGCGGCACACGCTTTTAAAAAGTGGTCTCAGGGTTCCTGAGTCTGAGGTAATTTGTTTTTGCTGCATTTGATGAAATATTGTGGCCTATTCTTCCCAGTGCCTAAGTTACTTCCTGAAGTTAAATTTGCCTGAGGAGTGACAATCATGCAATTAGCGAATAGAGGCACCACTCGGAATTAACTTTTGTTAATTTAAGTATTTAACAGTGTCTTCATCCCACCTCATCCCTCACTGTTCCCCCCCCGCCCCCCCGCAGAGTCACTTGCTGGTTGATGAGGTTTTTTTTTTGTGGTTGTTTTTTGTTTTTCCTGAAACCAAAAAAGTAAAACGCTTTTCAGGTATTGTAGACATTCTCCTGTGTCTTTCTTTTCTGTGTGTGGCAACAGTAGAGGAAGAATGAAAGGGTTATAGATCTTTGGGCTTGAGTATTTTCAAGCTTATCACTTGAAGAAATTACTAATGTTATTCACTGGGAACCATGCAATTTAAAAACACATTCCTCCCTTTCCGATGTAGTTTTTGTGAAACGATAATAATTCAGCAGTTAGTAGAAAGAGCAGTAAACTCATATATCAAGATCACATTCCAGCCCTCTACCATTTCTATTTCTGACACATAATAAAGGGCAACATATTAATAAGAGAGAAATTCAGAATGTACTTTCAACCAAGAACAACTGAAAAAAGATTATTTTTTGACCTTTGTCTTGTTTGCTGAAAGAAAACTAAGACTAAACTATCAACTTTGGTTACCGTGAATTGACCAAGATGAGATTTCTTTACATAATGTCTTTATATGCTGTTTAGGAGTGATTATTGGCAAGATATAACATATACAGGTGTAAGTACTTTAATGCCCAAATTAAAACATTACTGTTTAAATATGGGGGAAGTTAAATCTTAGAAAATTTGGGATCAACTTAATTAAAACTTAAGTGTGGGTCAGGCGTGGTGGCTCACACCTGTAATCCTAACACTCTGCGAGGCCAAGGCAGGAGGATTGCTTGAGGTCAAGAGTTTGAGACCAGCCTAAGCAAGAGTGAGACCCCATCTCTACTAAAAATAGAAAATTGAGCTGGACATTGTGGCACATGCCTGTAGTTCCAGCTTCTTGGCAGGAGGATAATTTGAGCTCAGGAGTTTGAGGTTGCAGTGAGCTATGATGATGCCACAGCACTCTACCCAGGGAGACAGAGCAAGACTCTGTCTCAAAAAAAAAAGAAAAAGAAAAACTTAAGCGTGTGTGTGTGTCTATTTTTGAGCCTCAGAGGCCTTAGCAGTTATCTACTAATAAAGGCTTCCCAAAATCAAGGGCAGAGGTCATTACCAGGGAGGTCAGAGGCAGATCTCATGGAACAATGCACAGTGTGGAAGTTTATTAGTCTTAATCAAAAGACACAGAATCTCAGGGTGGGAGGGTCCTTGAGAGTTGTCTAATCCCACCACTCTGTATTCAGAAAAAAGGCATTCCTGATTACCTGTTATCTTATGAAGGGTGCAAGAGGAAGAGTTCCTCCTCAACCTGATCCAGTCTGGCTGGATTGTTTGGTGAAATTTTTGATTACTTAATAAAAAGTTTTGATCACAAGTAAAGCCGGATTTCTAGTGAGATTTTTTGTTAATTACTTCAATTTAATCCACAGGATTGAGGAATTTGAATATTTGTTACATTCAGATGCTTTTTGAGTAAGGAGGGGCTGGGGGTGAGAAGGTGGGCAGATTCTTCTGTTGATGCCCAGGGGTCTCAGTAGCCCCTTCCAAGTTTCCCGAGGACAGGAGGGGCTGGGGAGTTGAGCGTGGGCTTCAGTTAGAAGCTCTACTTCTGCAGGAGGGAAACTCACATCACCACCTTCCTAGTCCACCTAGAAACGGCTCAAGGTGCTGATGAAGTCTCCTGGAGCAGCCTGCACAGCTTATCCTTGGATGAGGGCAGGTCCAAGCTCGGACAATGGAATCAATGACAATGAACAAGATTTCCAGATACTTGCGGCCAGATGATAACCAGACACGGTAGTTATAATTCCCATGACAGGCATGGATCCTGCTCTTAACACCCCCATGTTTAAAACACATGAGGCTCCTAAATTCACAAATGATCTCCACGTTTAAAATATCATAAAGTTCCAAATACCCCCTTGTAAGTCTCATGTAAGCACAAGCACTACTCGAATTAAGCACAAGCGTATGTGAATTAAGAGGAATCTTTACTCTCGATTTGGAGGCAAACCATTTACCAGGCAACCAGTATTTGACTTTCAGGTTTAAAAAAAAAAATGGTTTTCCTTTGATTTTCAGATAATAGCTCATTTGACTGACTTGTCTGGTTCCTTGAATTTCATAGCAAAACTCAAACAATGTCCCCTAAGATCTGAATTGTGTGGGGAGGTTTTTGGCAACAGAGTCTGCACACCCAAGAGTGAAGTCCAAAGCGGTTTTATTTCTACCCTGGTCACATTTTGATCCATAACATTCTACTTTTTGAAGGAAAGTGCCAGTCGGCATTTAGTCTGGTGGCATTCCAAGTGGCCACGTGCCACCGGTTATGCGGCACACGTTAAAGGACGCGTGTGCCTCTTCTTGCTGATTCCTTTTGCTAGAAGGATGCTCTTTCCTGATAAATGAAATCTGGAAACCTCTCTTCTCTCTAATTTGCATGAGAGAATTAGGCAAAGGGCCTACGAGGATTAGGAGGGCTCTCGTACCATTCATCTGGAGTCACGTGGCAGTCACAGAGCTCCGTGTGGGTAGGGCAACCTCCACCACATTCAACATGGAAATGATTCTGCAATTTAACTCTATTAGACACTGAGGCTGAGCCTCCCTGAAGGAAGAAATTTAAGCATTCGGGAATATTATCTGGGAAATTTGGCTTTAAAAAAATACTCATTTGAAATAGTTGGGCGATTTATTAAAAAAATTATTCTCCAGAAATTTAAAATATTCAAAGAACGACCTGGATTCTTCATTCCTGTTGATATGTAAGGACGCATTCTGAACTATGTACCTTCTTTCTTAATTGTTTAGTCACTGGATTGCAGTTCTTTCTCTGGACAGAAGTCAGATTGACTTCTAAAAGACAGAGATCTAGGTTCCTAGCCTGGCCGCTCTCCAAAGCCTCAGTCTTGTGTCTCCGGCCACCTGCTGGACATTCGAACTCAGAGGCCTGACGGTGTGACCCTGGAGCCCAGCTAACGCAATGCTCAGCCTCCCCTGCGCCCCACAGATGGCTTCTGCTCCCGTGTCCCCTCTCTGTCTGTCAAGCCAACTCTCACCGCCACTTTATTTTCTTTTGTCCTGCATCTCCATGAGTCACCAAGGCTCGTCGGGCATTCCCTCGCACTATCTCTCCCACTCCACCCTGCCTGCCCATCCGGTTGCCTGCAGACCCCTGCCGCTTCAAGCCTGGGTGATTATAATAGCATCCTAACTAATCGCTTACTCGTTTCTCCTCTCCAATTCACTGCTGCCACAGTAATCTTCCTAAAACACCATTTAATCATGCCAAACCCTTAATTAAAAATCTTCATTATCTCTTCATTACCACCAGGATAAAGTCCAAGCCCCTTAGTTTCTTTCCACTATCTGGCTTCAATCCACATTTCTAGCTTATTGTCCACTATTTCCCCACGGTGTTTGTAGATGCCACTAAAACCAGTCTCGTCGCACCGTTCGTCCACCTGGAATGGTTTCTCCAGGTCTACTGGGATTTGTGTTTATTCTTCGAGGCCCATGTCAAGTCCTTCTGCCTTTGGTGAAGCTTCATCCCTGTGCAACTGTGGCCTCCTCAGAGCTCCTAGAATACTCACTGTCCTTTATCACAGTCTGTCATGGGACATTATTTAGTTTCTGAAGTACTCGTGTTTCCTGCTTACTGGACAATATCTGAGATGAGGAATTGTTGTAGATATACCTTTATATTTTCCTCTCATTATAATCACCACTGTCACACCTTGCCTGCAACTTCCAATAAATAACAGTGATGGTGTGATTTGGTTATAAGATGCTTGGAGTTTGTTTTTTTTTGAGACAGAGTCTCACTTTGTTGCCCAGGCTAGAGTGAGTGCCGTGGCGTCAGCCTAGCTCACAGCAACCTCAAACTCCTGGGCTCAAGTAATCCTCCTGCCTCAGCCTCCTGAGTAGCTGGGACTACAGGCATGCGCCACCATGCCCGGATAATTTGTTGTATATTTTTTTAATTGATCGATTAATTTCTTTCTATTTTTAGTAGAGACAGGGTCTCGCTCTTGCTCAGGCTGGTTTCAAACTCCTGACCTTGAGCGATCCTCCCGCCTCGGCCTCCTAGAGTGCTAGGATTATAGGCGTGAGCCACCGCACCCGGCCTGATGCTTGGAGTTTGGTGGCCACAGAAAATAATGGCTGTATATGTCCATTGTGGTCCTTTTTATTTGGGACAATCCATGTGGGTGATTGGAATGGCAGGTTACTTGGTGTGAATGGGTGCTCAGTTCAGTTTAGCCAATGCCAAAGAAATATAATCAAAGGAGAAATGCTAGGGGAAATCATTTGTAAGGAAAAACTGTACTACTCTACACTCATAAGGACTACAGAACACAGTGGAGAAAATCCTGGTGCACGGCCGTATAATGGTAGAGAGGTTAAAGGGAAAGTAGGCAGAATTGTGTTCCTGCTAAGTTATCATTTCCATTTAAGTGTTCAGAAGTGTGTAGCTCTGTCCTCTGTGCATTTATGCTCGGCCCACACTGGACTAGGCACAGTACACCAGGCGGGGAGGGGAAGCATCGGGTGACTCTCCTGATTCCCTTTTGCCTTTTAGTTCCCATTAGGATATAGGTGCTTTCCACATGTACTCACCAGCAAATTGGTTTCACTGATCAACACCTAAGTGCACATATAGGAATAACATTTATCGGGCGTCGGGCAGATGGGAGGGGGGAGGGGATGGGTATATACATACATAATGAGTGCCATGTGCACCGTCTGGGGGATGGACACCCTTGAAGCTCTGACTCGGGGTGGGGGGGGAAGGGAGGGAAAGGCAACACACGTAACCTAAACATTTGTACCCCCACAATATGTTGAAATTTAAAAAAAATAATAATAAAAAGAATATAGGTGCTTTGTCCTGAAGAAGTGTTAGTGGCTTAAAAACCAAACCAAACCATGTAGTGTCTTCCCTTCCCTGTGCTCACCAGGAGTGCTTGATCCCCAGGGGGATCCTTCTTAGACACCAACTCGCACACCAGCTCCCTGTAGCCTGAGTCTTGTGGTCCTGCAGGAGTTAAGCGATCTCTTGTATCTGAGGAGTTTCAAGATCGGACACTCATAGAACTCCTTGTGCCATGTCACCGGAGTGAGAATCTTCCTTAGAGTCACTTGAGCGGTGAATGCCTCCTCCCTGTCTTCCGCCACTTTCTTCCCACTTGCTGGGGAAGAACCATGAGGGAAAATTAAAAATTTCATATGAAAAGCAACACCCGGTGGTTGAGGAGGTTGGATTTTTTTTTCTTTTCTTTTTCTTTCTTTTTCATTTTTAAATTTTTTTTTTTCCCCCTGAGGGACAGGAATCTGGGCCACATGTATATCACCATTGTCTCTGGAAGCCAGAGGGTCAATCACCTCTGTGGCTGCCATGACCCTGGGCTAGAGGCTTTCCCATGTTACCGATGTCCCTACTGGGCAGCTGTCATCTGAGGAGTCCCCAAGGACTAGCTGATGTCCTCTGCCCTGCTTGTACCCTCTTTCCCAAAGGGTCTTCTGCAACAGGCTTTTCTCTATTTTTCCTAATAAAATATTAAAACGGTATTTCAGTTAAGGTGATCTGAAGTCACACTGTGTGTGCAAGAGACCCAGAAGACATTGTTTTCAAGAGCTCCAAATCATTCTGAGCAGGTGAACTTATACTCACATGGCTTGAGGTTGTCTCCAGGTTATACGCTTATGAATTACGAATTATGAATATAAAAAAGTATGTGGCTGAAGGAAGTAATCTGAGTTAGAAGTTGTCCTAGAAGTGGTAAAATCGAGGAAGATTTGGATGCAGATGAAAGAAAATGGAGGAGAGTGGTATATTAAAACATGTGGAGTTAGGCTGGGTGTGGTGGCCCACGCTTGTAATCCCAGCCCTTTGGGAGGCTAAGGCAGGAGGATCGCTTGAGCCCAGGAGTCTGAGACCAGACTGGGCAATAGTGAGACCCTTGTCTCTTATAAAAAGTAAAAAAATTAGACGGGCACAGTGGCATGTGCCTGTAGCCCCATCTACTTGGGAGGCTGATGCAGAGGATCACTTGAGCCCAGGAGTTTAAGGTTGCAGTGAGCTATGATGACACCCCTGCACTCTAGCCCAGGCAACAGAGTGAGACCCTGTGTCCAGGAAAGGAAAAACACACACACACACACACACACACACACACACAAAGAAATTGAATTGAAGTAGTTTCTACAAGGAGGAGGAGAGTTTGACTAAGAGAATTCTGGATGGAAGTTCATTTTCCCATCAGGCTTGAAAACAGATTTAGTCTAATCCATCATTGCATCCATGCCAACCAGCATAGTGCCAAGCACATAGTAGGTGAGTAATAAATGTCTGGTGAATTAATGCGGGAGAATTAAGTGTTGCAAAATCAAATATATCTAATACAACTTAAGTAAGCATATTTCTAACTTTCCTCTATCTTGGTTTAAAAGTTTTTATCTTCTTGATTTTCTGACAGGGTTGAGTGGCAAGATGGAAATGTCTAGATTATTATTTTATGCATACCTGTAATGGTTTCTTTGGCACATGGGGGGGTTGGTGAGAATCAGACTGGATAAAGCATTTTGATCCTTTCATAGTAGAGAGGCCACCAAAGCATGTTTAAAAGCTTTTTGTTATAGGATGGACAGTAAACTCTTCAGAGAAAGGGAGAAGGCATCTTCCAAATCATTCATGTGCTATAGATAACTTCTTAATAAAAAATTCAACTTTCCCAGGATTTCCCCCCCCCCCCCCCCCGGGTCAAAGTAACAGTTGCCATGGCCCTTTCTTGCCTAGATAGAAACTTTGCATAACATACCAAAAGAGGTAATTGCAATAATTTCACTCCACTTGGAAGGTCATATATAGCGCAGAGCAGAAATATGAGTAGAACAAGCATTCTTTAGAGAGGAGAAAATATGGAGGCCTTGCTCTCTGTGTAATCTTGGAGGTCTCCATAGTACCTTGGCGCCAACCAGGGAACTACACACCTGCAGATGGCCGGACAACTGGCTCCGTGACCTCTACGCACACGAGCGCCACCTAGTGAGGACATCCCACTTCAAAACTTTCCGAACAAAACAATCCCGACTTTATTCATTTCACTTCCCCTTGAAATATAATTATTTTAAGGTCGTGCAGACATGCTATACTTTTAAATATTTTAATGAAGAATTCTAACTTCAGAGTCAAAAGACTAGAGCCAGTCAAGTAAACTGAGAATCAGGAAATTCAAAGGTTTGGCCAACACTTTGTACTACTAACAATTAGTTTCAGATTTCTTTTCACCCGTGTATATTTTCAAGAGTGCTGATATGGTATTTTTCAAATATAAAGAAAATCTTCAAAAGTCTGGAAGAAAATAAAAGAAGCATGGAAGAAGGGTTGGAGATAGAGTGGGAGAGACAGAAACAAGACTTCACTGTATGCTATATATTGTTTGTTTTTGAACCATGTGAATGTGTTGCCAATAAAAAATTAAATTAAAAAAAGAGAAATCAGCACATATTTGTATTGCAAGCAGCTATTTAGTTTCAGAAAATACAATATCACCAGTCACATTAAATTTATCTGATAAATTGCAAAGAAAAATAATGCCTCCTTCCATGAGATTAAAGAATTTTCTCCAAGTAAAAGTACATGTCTGATAAATGTAGATGAGTACATATAGAAAGTTCATCTCTCTTTCGCTCTCTCTCTCTCTCTCTCTCTCTCACACACACACACACACACACCCCACACACTCCTCCTCTGAGTTTCATACATCTCAGCTATTAATTTAATAAAAAAAAAAAAAAACCACTTAAGTCAATGGTACTCAACTTCCCTGAACAAGCTCTGTCAAGTACTTTAGCTAATTTTATTCTTGGACATACTAACTAAAACAACAAATGGATGTTAAAAGTTACAAAGCAAAGTTCAAAGGACATGTCTTTCAGGTTGCCCACAATTGCTGAAAGAAGACATCCATTTATCTTCTGCAACTTGGAACTCGTGCCAAATGCAGCTTATTGTCATGACAAAGACGCAAACTCAGAAACTGTCAGGCTGGACCACGTCGACGTCCCTGAGACCAGCCCACCCGTCAATTCAGCAGTGGCAGGCCATGGTCATGCCTTCTCTCACACCTCAGAAAGCATGATCATTTGCTTTGAGGTTATTTTATAAAAAGCCAGACTATTTAGTTAAAAAATACGAAAAATAATGTAGTCTTGGAGATTTTTTTTTTTGCTTCTATTTGTGGATGAAATTTTTCTGTTCACAGACTACTTTACGATTAGCTAAAAGACACAGGAGAGTCCAAAATTGTTTCCATAAAATGGAAATAAAGCATTATACAAGTAAACTAGACAGCTTTTGCTAAGTGGATGCAATTTTCCAAGTTTGTTTTGTAATTTTGAACCAGATCTTCAATGAATAAAAGTCATACTACAACCACATTTTACTGTGATTTGCATTTTGTATGAACATTTGGAAAAATATTGTATTTCTGCCGTATTTAAAACATAATAGAAGATAAAAGTATAGGTTTGGTATTTTGCATATGAATCTCAGGCTGTGTCCTCAACATAATCAAATCTTAATAGAATGTGTTGGTGTACCTAATGCCAAGTATACGCACTATCTTCTAATACATATATGAATGAAAACCATAGAAAATACTAAATAAATAACTTTGGCAATTATTATATGACATGTGTTCACTATTATTCCCTTAAAGTTTTATATTGAATAGAGGCTAATAGCTAAAATAAATAAGTTGAAGTCAGAGTGTTTTGAGATTTTTAGATACATACATTTCTATATTTCACTATATAAGCTTGTGATTTTAGTTAAATACTATAAAATAGGATAGAATCAATGACAAGATCATAATCCTGTAACTAAGATGAGCAAGGTTTTGGAATTATTTAAACAAAGGGAAAATATGTTATAATTACAACTGTTGAATGATGTGTGTTTTATAACTCTAGTCACATGGCTACAAAGCTAAAAAGAAGTGAAATTGAACCATCCTCTGATAAATTAAATTCATGGCAATATCCCATCTAAACTGTTGTTCAATAATTCTCTTCATTTCATCTGAGCTGATCCAACCCTTACCTGTCTGTACTAAAATTGTTCTTAGAGCAAAAACTGCTATTCAACATTTTAGTAATAGACCACTTAAGTAGAAAAATACCCCCCTACAAATTAGTCAGAATTTGATTCTGGAGTTGCAACTAGAAAATATTCATATTGTGATAATAGAGCTACACACAATATGAAAAAATCTTTTGTGTTTTTGTATATATATGATTTTGAATTTATTGTTTTCTATAAAAGTTTGTGTTATTTTGGTTCTTGGTTCTTTACAGCTGGGGAAGAACCTAGCATTATCCATGAAATATTACAATTATCTTCTTTATAAAAATTACTGTATAAGATACAGTTTATCATATACTAGATGGGTTAATATGTCTAAGTGAATGCATTATTTGTGGCTCATTCTCCAATTAATGGATAGAAATGTTGGTTGTTTCAGTTTGACCATTGTAACAACTGAATTGGAGTGAATAAACTTTATATTCAGAATTCTATTAATACCTTAAAACCAAACAGAAGATCTATTAGCCAAATTATCTAAATTAGATAAAGGTAAGATTATCGTATAATTCTTTGAGCATCTACTTTGTAACGTGATTACATACTGCATGATCTACAGAACTACAACACTACTCTCAACATAGTCTGTGAAAATTTCATTAACTTCCCGAGGAATATCATTTTTCTCTGTAAACCTGTTTAAGTCATTAGCTATTCCATCAAATAAATTAACTAGAAACAAAGCAAGACAAAGAAGTTTTCTCAGGAAGACTTTCCTTTCCTCATTCATTAATTCATTCATTCATCCATTCAATGAGCAAATACATATCAAGTGTCTAATAATTGCCAGACACTGGGTATTATAACAGCAAACAAAAAAGACATGATGCCTGGCTTCATTGGGAAAACAGATTTGAATCAAATAAACACAAAAATGAAAATATAGTTACAAATGGATGTGAATAAGATGAAGGAAAAGAATGAGGTGGTAGGAAGAGTAATAGAACAACCTACTGTAGATTGAGTCTTCAGAGAGACCTCTTTGAGGAACTGACATTTAAGTCACCTGAAGGATGAAAGTGAGGCTACCCGATGATGTGAGTGAGGTTGGGGTAGATAAACAATGAATTTTTTAAATATAAGTTTACAATATTTGGAACACCCTTATACTAAAAAAAAAGCATGTGTTGTTTCTCTGAAACTTTATATTTTATATGGCAACCCCAGGTGGGCACTTGAGCTCCAAACAGCTGGGAAGGGTGTGAGGTGGGCCAGGGCCCCCCACTTTGGTGGGGTGAGGTGGCTGCGACGGAGTCACAGAAGCAGGGAATGAGGGGAGAGGTTGGAGGGCCAGGAGCCCGTGATGACTGCACAGCTTGTCGGTATGATTCTTTCATGCCTTTGGTTTTGCTTAAAGCAAAGTCTTGCAGCACATTAGTCAGCGGCTAATTTCAATTTAATATAACTTTTCAATTAACATACAAACCTGAGAAACATTTTCAGCAAATGTATGAACTGTAAACTCCAGCAAGATTTGCTAATTTTCTTGAACAACAAATTTAAATAAGGCTTTAGTGGACAAAGTATGTTCGATCTCGGCTTCCCATTTGGCTATTTTATCCTAAATTAGCCTAGTCTGTCAATGTACGTGTAGAGGTCCTGGAAATGCTGCTCTGGACTGAATGTGCATGTTGCCCAAAATTCATATGTTAAAGCCTAAATCCCCAGTGTGATGGTATTTAGAGGTGGGGCCTTTGGGAGGTGATAGGTCATGGGAGTGGAGCCCTCAAGAATGAGATTAGTGCTCTTATAAGAAGAGACTTGAGGGAGCTAATCTCTTTCCCACCATGTAAGGATACCATGAGAGGACAGCCATCTGCAAACCAGGAAGTGTGTCCTCAGCAGACAGTGGACCACCAGACACCGTGGTGCCAGCACCTTGATCCTAGACATCTCAGCCTCCAGAATTGTGAGAAACAAATCTCTGCTGCAAGCCACCAGTCTAAGTTATTCTGTTATAGCAGCCTGAATGGACTAAGACAGAGGTTGTCTGGGGGAATACACTGTGCTGCCAGACTGAGGTGCCCTACAGAGGCACTTGACTCCACTCTTGCCTATTACAAGGCTGTCCATTTCAGCTCCCTTAGGTAATCTCACATGTTTAAACCTCTCTGAGGGGCTGGTCGTGGTGGCTCACATCTGTAATCCTAGCACTCTAGGAGGCTGAGCTGGGAGGATCACTTGAGGTCAGGAGTTCGAGACCAGCCTCAGCAAGAGTGAAACCCCATTACTACCAAAAATAGAAAAAAATTATCCAGGCAACTAAAAATAGAAAAAATTAACTGAGAGCGGTGGCACACTCCTGCATCCCCAGCTACTCAGGAGGCTGAGGCAGAAGGATTGCTTGATCCCAGGAGTTTGAGGTTGCTGTGAGCTAGGCTGACACCATGACACTCTAGCCCAGGCAACAGAGCAAGACTCTGTTTAAAAATAAATACATAAAATAAAAAATAAACCTCTCTGAGTAGCATATATCATTTAGCCGTTTCAGATCTTTGAGTCAAATAAACATACTAGCTTCTGTCTTACAATATTCTACTTGGTGTTAGAAATCATATAATTATACAACTCCACTCACCATCTTTACCCCCAGAAAAGTATATACGAGTGTCAAAAGTTTGTTGTTAACATTTAGCTGGCAGTTTTTTGTTAATATACTATTAAATAATATCACGAAGTTTCTCACTCCAACCATGAAACAATCTAGAAAATAGAAACAACAAAAATATACAAAGTAGTAATAACTCACAAAAGAATATGTGCATTTCACATTTCTTTTGAGAGATGTATTAGTTTCCCAGGGCTGCTTTAAGAGAGTACCACAAACCTGGCAGCCTAAACAACAGAAATTTGTTGTCTCATAATTCCGGAGGCTTGAAGTCAGAAATCAAGCTGTCAGCACTGCTGGTTCCTGCCAAAGTCTGGGAGGAAGACTCTGTTCCAGGCCTTGCTCCTAGCTCTGTGGCTTGCTGGCACTCTCTGGTGGTCCCCGGCTTGCACATGCAGCACTCCAAACCTCTGTCTTCACAGGGCGTTTCCCCTGTGTCCCTTCACATCCTCGTCCCTCCATGCATGTCTCTGTGTCCAAATTTCCCCTTTTTATAAAAAGGACCCAGTTATATCAGATTAAGGCCCACGCTAATAACCTCGTCTTCACTTGATCATCTACAAACACTCCATTTCCAAATAAGGGCACATTCACAGGTACTAGGGGTTAAAACTTCAACATCTTTTAGGGGAGCACAATTCAACCCATAACAGGGAGAACTGAGCAACCAAAATACCTCTGGGTTAAAAAAAAAAAGGAAATCATGCTAAGCTGGTATGATTTCCTTAACCTCAGTTTTGATTAGTGAGGAGTCTATGTTTGAGGCCAAAATCACCTTAGTCTAGACAGTCCTGGGAAGGCAAGTTTCACGTTGGATGACATGGCACGAGAGGCTTTTGCAGTGGACAGTCATGAAGGAGCTGATTACCAATCACTCTCCCGACCCACTGACCAAAAATCAATGATGGAAAGCTTCAGAAGAACCAATTTTAAAAGTTACTAATTCAGTCTGATTTTGACAAGTCAAGATTCCTTATAAAGGTAGATTACTTGGGTCTACAGTGAAAAGGGGCACAAGATTAAATAGGAGGCAGAAGCTCTGGTTTCCAGTCATAGTTTCCACAGATAGCTGGTGGCTTTGGGCAGATATTCAACTTTTCTTAGTCTCTGTATCCTCATGAAGGAGTTGGACAAAGATCTGTGTGTCAATCACCACTGAATGCTGAAAGACCTGGTGGGATGTCCTTATGTCACCTGAGACAGGGGAAGAAGCAGCTCCTTCTGCCTAATACTTCGGGGTAAGATCTTCAGACCCTAATCCATGCCATCTGCACACTGTGTTCCATGGATTTAACAGGTGCTTGCCAATAAATATGGCTTTAGTTCCCACACGGTGGTACTATGGGGTTGTGGGAATATCAATGTACCCATCACATGAGATGGAAAAACTTAAAGCAACTCTCAGAAGGCAGCATGTCTATGTGCTGCCCTTATCTCTGAATAACTTCCTCTGCACTCACTCAAAACCACTTGGGTGTCACTGTGTGAAAAGTGCCACAAAGGAAATGAGGACGAAGGCCTTTGCCTTTGAGGAGTTCATTGATCTGGGTGGAAGGCTCACCAAAGGCGTACATAAACTAAAAGGAGCTTGAGCACACTGAGGGGTATCCATCCAAGCACGGAGGAAGAGTCATTTTAAATAGAGTGGCCAGGCCTGGGGACACTTGTCACTTTCACCAGGATGACTCAGAAATGAATAATGGTGGGGCTGAGCGACTGACTTTTGTCTTTTTAGGACAAGGATCTTACAGAATGTTTCATAACACATACGTTTTCTTGTGAATGTGAACACGTGAAAGGTAAGTCATTAGCTGAACCAATCTCAGCGAAGCACCCCAAATTTGACTCCCTTTTTATCCTTGAATGTAACCTCAAAATACACAGGATTGAACTGGACCCATGTACGTCTACAGATGGACACTTGGCAAGACCTTCTCCTTTCTAACACCTTGGCTGGGCTGTGCTAGGATTTTTGTAAACTTGTCTGGAAAACTATGTCTTTTCACTTTCCTGTCGCCACACATCATTGCTAAGGAAGGGTAAACAGGGCATCCAGAGGGAAGGGAGAAGGTGGGTTTGGTTTGGTAGACTTTTTTTACATTTCCAAGAGGTTATGTAAGAGAATTGCTTTCCTTTTGGCCACATCCATTGGAAGAAAGGTGCGTTTGGAGCCCTTTCATATGAGAACCCATATCTACCATTTCGCTATCCAGCACCATATTTGAAGGGCCTGCTTTTTGGATAATAGTCATAACGCTTCCAGCGTTCCTCGAAGGGAAATTATTCTTCTTTGGCTGGAAGTTTGGGCTGGTCTTTACAGGAGCAGATATTTTTCTCTGAGAACAAGTTGTTGGTTTCTGCTGAGCGGGAATGCTGGAACGGACTACTTCACATCACTATTCGAATCACTAAGGCTGAGATCATCGAACGATTTGTCCCCTATCACTAAGATAGTGTATTGGTGATGTATTTCTACAAAGAAACATAATATAATGTTGACAGAAAGGCTCATGGTGTGGGAAAGAAATATGCTGAAGGGATTCACTGCAGTTTTTTCCTCATTGAAGATCTTGGCCTGGCACCGTTGCTCACACCTGTAATCCTAGCACTATGGGAGGCCGAGGCAGGAGGATCACTTTGAGGTCAGGAGTTCAAGACCAGCCTGAGCAAGATCGAGACCCCATCTCTACTAAAAACAGAAAAATGAGTCAGGTGTGGTGGGGCATGCCTGTAGTCCCAGCTACTCGGGAGGCTGAGGCAGGTGGATCCCTTGAGACCAGGAGTTTGAGGTTGCTGTGAGCTATGTTGATGCCACGGCACTCTAGCCTGGGCAACAAAGTGAGACTCCATCTAAAAAAGAAATCCTTATACTCAATAAAGAGAATTAAAAAAAAAAAGAAAAACAAAAAAAAATAAAAAAGAAATCTTGATCAAATGTTGACTGATACTGTGTCAGGTGTGCTTTTGGATTTGCAAGGGGGCTTTAGGCTTTATAGCCAAAAAGTGGGGCCACACCAATATACACAGGAGTCCTTTATATAAATCCCCAGCACCCTATTCAAAACAAGTTGGTGATGTGCTCTCCTTTTTGGTAGCCATAAACTGATTTCAGTTACATGTGTGTGTGAGTTACCACATTTACTTCCTCACTCAGCAGTGATAGTCACTGATTATAGATCCAGATCAGGGGGGTTTCATGCGTAGAGATAGCAGCATACTAAATGTTGCTTTAGGGAGGAAGAACTCATGATCAATTAATGGCACGGATGATAACAGTGGGTACAAGGAAAAGTTGGGGTTTCTCATATAAGTGAAAGAGGAAATAGCCCTTTATCACCAGATGATCTATCCCAGCAAAGACAAAGGAAGTCCTTTGCATGGGAAAGTTAAATGGGTTGTCATCTTGGCTGCATCTTACCCCTCCCATGGTCCCATTCATCTTTTCTCCTGACATTGTCTGTAACCTAAACACTCCCATCCACAATAGAGACTTCAAATAGGTAGGGAGGAGAATTAAGAGCTTATCAGACATCTGGTGATAGGCAACTTGGGTTTAGACTTAGACGGTATAAGATCTCCTTTTAAAAGCATCAAAATGTTCATTTTGTGCCAGTTTGAAACATGACTTTCAAAGATGACCCTAATCTTAAGGGAGCAGATAGTCTGTCCAACATATGTGAATTTCACTAGACAGCCTGTTTTTGGTTCCCTGTGAGGAATTAAAGTAGATATGCTAAAAGGTTGTACCTCTTTCAAAGCTGATTCTCCCTGTAAGAAAGTGTTAAACCCCAGTTGGCGATGGAAACGGCTGATAAGGCGTCTAGTCGGTGCCACCGCCTCCGTGGGTGGCTGCTCTTTTTACTTATCTGAATTCAGAGTGAGGGGCTGTTTGTAACAAAGTCTTATATACAAAATTTACATGGTCAGAAAGGTTTGTAACATAATGAACACCCTTATCAGCACTAGAATCTTTACAACAGCTTGGATGACTTTTTAATTGTGGCTTAATATAGTTAATTATGGCAACTCTTCCCCATTTTCCAGCATGATGAATTAATATTACAGATCATTAACGTTACTAAATTGGCATAATGATATAGTAGATCTAACGTCCCAGTTACGTTAAGACCTGCTTTATAATTTGGCTCTTTTGTTATTTGCCTTAAATAGGAAAAGCATGCACTGTGCTTGCCTCTTTAGTAAGCTACATGTAACTACTTGCACTAGTTTCCTTAATAAATTATTGATATAGAAAATCCCGAATGGAAGACTTCTTCATCTTCAGACTCTATATGAAGCCAACATTTTCTTTCTAATATCCACTTCATCAGTAATAAAAGTTAGAAAGCTCTGGCTGTTGAGCCATGTTTTATAATTAGACAAGACTGTATTTTACATCTGCAAAATACTCATGCTTAGTGGGGAAAAAATGAGAAACGCGATATGTTCCATTCTGTTGCAATGGTTATACCATTTTAATCTCTTAAGTTCAATATATATCCTCTAGCAGGCTATACTTCTAGGATTTCATTTTTAGATCCTTAAGGCTGCATATATCTGCCAAACCGACATAATGAATTTAAAGTGCTAATGCCTAGAAGACCAGAAAAACATTGAAATATATCCTTGGTTGATTAAATTACCACCTCCAGCTACTTTACATCCTCATGTCCAAATAGATTTTTCTTTTTACTTACCAAGTGCCGGATCTGGAAGATGTGGAAGATGTAATTTTATGGTAAAAACATGTACATGTCTTTAGACAAGAGCATTTTATTTAAGCATCTTTTTAAAGTCTGTACAGTATTTCTGTGATAGGACTTGCAATGTGATTATGAGTCCTTTCAATTATGCTCAACCTGCAGGTTAACCTTAGGATCTAACAAGTAACTTTCAAGTGTATACTTAGAATGGAATTTATGTTAAAAATCTGGAGTGCGAATATACAAATGGTCATGATAGCAACACTGAAAATATGTTAACTTGTTTTGCAAAATTAAAAAGGCAACGATGAATCCTAATCTTCATGTTAAAAATAGTTTGTTCAGGAACTGCTTAGATTGATAGACTGACAACTCAAGGCAGCAAAAAGGACTCAGAGACATTCCTTGCTCCTAAATGGGTTGTCTGGTCATCTAGTCTGTTGCAAAAGAGAGACCTGGTGGAAAATCTTATTCCTACCTGTAAAAGCGGAAGGCAAAATAACTCTAGAAATAAAAATCCTATGGCCATGAATGGGGAGAAAATATTGGTTTACCATTCAACTTTTACTTCTGGAATTTAAGGTAGAGTCAAAGCTAAAAGATAGTCAAGTCTTTCTACATGCCTATATTCACAGACATACGCTGCCTTAGATAACGCCACACAACTATGTGTACTTATCACATAGTCTGATTCATACAGACATACAAACACACATGTACACTCAAGTACACAGTCACAAAACTCGAATATACACACATTTCAGTAGTCACACTCACACAATGTTTAACAAGAAAAGCAGCAGCAAACTCAGCAGCAGCATGTGGGACCCATTTTCTCCTGGAAGTGGCCCATTGTAAGCATCACCCATGTGACACCCCATCCTGGCCATCGGGCCTTGGAGGGACCAATTCTGACCCATTGGTATGTTCACTGTCCGTGCCAGTCCGAACCTACCTATGGGCGTTAGAGAATGGTTCTGCCATTTTCAGGCTAAGTTTCTAGCACCTTGCAGTACCAAAATGCAATGCAAAGACACTGAGTATCAGTGGTTAGACATCAGGGTGCGGGGATGTCTGGGGGTGAAACTCAAAACCACAAGGAATGTGAAATAAAATGACAAGTATCAGAGGAAACAGGAGCCGGGACTGAAGGCAAGAGAGCAGATTTGTAGTGCTTTCAAATGAAACGTTATAATCCCTCTGACAATCCTGTTGACTATGAGCTATAGCACTAGTAGTACAACACAGAAAAAAAGATACATTGTGGGATAAACAGCTTCTTCTAAGGTAAAACTGAATGACCAAAATAGATGAATAAGGAGACACAATGGAGAGAAAAAAGAAATGAGTCAGTGGCAATATAAGAAAAAGGTAAAAGTGAACAGAGGACAGAAAGGCAGGGAAGAAAAAAAAATGTAAATGAGTGAGACAAAAAAGCCAAAAGACGGAAAAGAAAAAGAGAACAAGAGGGGGAAAGAAGTAATATTTTCCTTGATAAAAATGCACAAAAGGGAAGATGAACTTTGTTCTTTTTCTCTTTCTACTCTCCTCTCTTTTTCTGCTTTTCGCCTCGCAGCACGCCAGCCTAAGCTGAGAGCTGTAATGTCATTAAATTGCAAATGCTTTTTCATTTCCGACACACACTGTTTACTTATCTGGCAAAAACATATGTTGGAAGGAATCCGTTAAATTCTGCCCATTGCCTTGGGTAAAAGTGCAATGGAAACGGACCCACCGAGCGTCCTCTTTCTTCTTCTTTAGCACTCCCCTTATCTACAAGACGGCTTCGCAGAAAACTGGCTAGTTCAATGAAAAATGAAGATACAGCAGGAGATTAGGGAAGAACACTGAGCACAAAATTCCTGGAGAGAGGGTCACTCCATTGCAAATGATTTCACTCCTCTAGATCTGCATAAATTACTATTTTTAAGGCATCTCCAAAGTCTGTATATTTTTCTCACTCTGTCAAACATTTAATTTCACGCCCCGTGTTCTGAATATGCTAAAATGCATATCTCTGATGCACCTTTAAGCCAGAAAAACGAATGCAAAATTGAAGATAAAATGATGTGATTTGCACTACAAGCCTATTACTTGAGGTATTTACATATAGTTTACCTCTGCAGTTCTGAGGATGATTTATTAAAAAAAATCTGGATTAAGCTCATATAAATATGTATAAATCTTTGTTTAGAAAATAGATTTTGCAGCTGTTGTGTCAAAAAAAAAAGTTCTTTAAGATTCTGTGAAGAATTTTCCTTTTAGCATGCTTTAAGAAGGAAAAAAAGGGGCACAGAATTTGACATTCTGCTTGGCGCGGGTGGGGGGGAAGCCTATTCCACCGTCCGGCAGTTATAAAGACTCCTTTTATTGCCCTGCCTTGCCCAGAGCAGCCGGCCCCTCCTTGCTCTTTTATTATACTTATTTAATTTTCTTTTTTTCCCCCCTCTTTTTGCTTGGGCCCAAATAATAGTGCCCTGGATTACTAAGCTCAAATTAAATATCGCTGTTTAATGACTGAAACAATCGTGAGCTTCTTGGATGTGTCCCCAGTCTCTTCCGTGCTCCCCTTTCCAAACACGCTCTCTGCATCCTACACGGAGCCTCCTCGCTGACACCAAACCTCGGAGCTGCGGAGGGGGCCAACTTCCAGTTCCTGATTTGAAAATGATTATTAAAATACTACAAGCAAGAGCTCCACTGGAGAGGCAATTCTAGAAATACTGGCATTTTGTTGAAACAATCTCCACACGTGCATTTCAGCTCCTCTCTCTCTCTCTTTTTTTTTAATCTAGAATTTTGCCTCTTTGTCTGAAAAAAAAAAATGCTTCATTTAGTCCGGCCTCTTGCATGTCCCTCTGATCCCTGTCCCTCTGTAATTATGATGGGGGAATTACTCTTTGCTATTTTCTTGTTAGGCTTTGGGTTTAGGAGAATTTAGATAACCAAGTTGACTAATTCAGGGCTGAACGCACATTGGACTCTGCAAATATACCGCCCGCTACATGATAAGGGCAGGGCCCGGCTTCTGGGCTGCACCTGCCGTGATGCTGTGGGAACAGCTGCTTCTGGAAGCAGGTAGTGGGAACAGCTATTACTTCAAAGCCCACATTAATCCTTTTGCAATTAAAACAAGAAAGGGATGTTTACAGGCATTTGATCACTTTAGGTGGAGATATGAGTTTGCTTACAGATTGAATTCCAGTTCTGGTGTGCTGCGTCTGCTTAAAGTTGACTAATGACAATTTAAAATAATGAAACTGCAGTCATTTTCAAAAGTTAAGAGTCATTCTTTTTGCACAAAATGGCTTAACAATCCCCCCTAGTGGTCTGATGCCTGTTCCTGTGATGTATGAACATTCTCCTTTCTAAAACTGCCCACTGGGTTTGTTTATAGGTTCATAGCAAAGAAACTGCAGCTAAAACCATAGTCAGACCATTTAGAACTGAGCTGAGCTTCCACTGAATTCCTCCTTTCCTATTGCTAGACAGTGGCTATGGCTCGTAGAGTGATCAGACTACAGCCTACATAGAGCCAGTTTTATACCGCAAGGGTTTTCTTGAAACTGACGAACAAAGTCAGGTTTCCGGTGTTCACACTTTTGTCACCGAAATCAGTGAATAGGTGAGGGGTGTGATGAACTCCATCTTTTCAATATTGCTGGTGGTGGATTTGGGTTTCAAAAGAGAAAAAAAAAAAATTAAGTCAAGGAAATGATCTATGTTTCTTTTCCAGGAAAGTTTGGCCCAAACTGGATTATTTCAGTCATTTAGGATAGAATTACCTTTAAATGATTGACGAACCCTATGTTTTCCAAGTGTTACCACTAACACGATGCCTGGTCATTGTTGCCATTTCAGCGTTTCCTTCACTCTGCACACAAAGGGTGGCACATCCTGTTTCCTTTGAAGAAACAGGTGTTCACAGGTGAGATGAATTGTGGAACATTCTCTGCTTCCTTCTGGGCCCATGCCTATACCCACCCAGCTGAAGCCACCTAAGTATTTCAGGCTGAGAGCATGGAGAAGGGGGAGATCCCTGAACTTGAAAGCTAGCTTCCTCTCCCTTGATCATGTTCCCAGTCACCTGCCTCTTCTGGAGTGTGGACAAATGGAGTATAGCACTCTTACTCTTCATGGAAGAGGCTACACAGTTTTCCCACCTTAATAGCACATATGGGGGCAGTATCAAGGTTTCTTATATTACTGGAATACTGGAGAAGAAGAATATTAGATATTTACTAAATGTACATCTGCAAAAAGCAGTGCAAAATAATCCTAAAACCCTAAACCCTGACCTGCAAGAAGCTCTCAGTATTAGGAAAAAGTAACATATAAAAACGAATCCATTGACAATCAATGTCTGCACTTTAGCCTTGAAAGTTTGAAGACTTTTAAGTCCTGTTTTCTCTCAAATATTTAGACTATTTCCTTTAATATCACTTGGACTTGAATTCACTTCCTTCCTTTCAGTTTCTGCAGTCTCCATCCTGGTCCACAAAATCATTTCTTGCTAAAAATAGCTCTAGGAGCCCCAGTGACTCCTTTTATTTATTTATTTATTTATTCATCCTAAACTCAGTGGCAAGAAATATTTACATAACCAAGCAACTTTCCTTCTCAGAAATCTGCTCTAGTTTTCAACTACATCATCATAAAACTTAATCTCCTTAGCTTTTAGGACCCCTAAGAGGGCTGGCCTTTTCAATCAATGAACCAGTTAGTAATGCAATCATCACTTTCCTCTATATGCTTGGTTTCCTTTCCCACTGTAGTTGCTTAAAGCTATTTGCTCTTCCTTGAACCAAGACTTGGGCTTTTCCACACCTTCATGCCTATCCTGCAGAGGCAGAGTCACCATGAAGCTACTAAATCTTAAGCCTGGGCCACTACTTGCATGGACCATCTCTCCCATCCAAGTAGTAGCCAGGACCCACCCTGCTTAGCTTCAGATCACTTGAGATCAGGAACATTCAGGGTGATATGGCTGTAGGTAGCATGGGCTATTTCTAAGAACTTATACCTAATTTTGCATTTGTTTTCTTAAGGAGGACCCTCCAAATTGTATAAGCTTCAGACTCCACAAAATCAGGACCTGCTCCAGCCTTTCCCCTTTATTATTTCACCCAGGTGTGGATATCTACTCATTCCAGAATCTTCCTAGGACATGCGCACATGCCTGTCCATTCTCTCTTTCTGAACTATGTATTGCACTTGTGTGTTTTGTCAGTTTTAGGAGCTTGAGGATTCCCCCCACCCACAATTGTGTTATCTTTTCCATTAAATGATACAATAAACCATTCCAAAATAGGGACTATCTTTTATTCATATTCTATAAGAGTACTGAGTACCAGAATATAAGAGCATTGGTTTAATATTTTAACATACTGAACAAACATTCTGAGGAAGTTTGAAACTTGTTAGTTTACTTATAAGTGTCTATATTAAAGATTATTAAAGGTGAAAACTATAATTTCATGATATCAAGATCATTAAAATAAAAATCAAAACAAATACTCCTGGAGCATATTCAGTGCTGTATCTCTAACCCTATCATGGATGGGTAATAAATTATACATAAGTCAGGACTGAGGGTGGGGGTAGAGAGAGTTACTCAGTGGGTTAGATACCTGGAAAGCCAGAGGCATTGAGCTGGTTCCTGGGATGGCTGGATCCAGAAATCAGTCTCTTCCCCCATTTGGTTCTACTTTCTTCTGTGTTGAATTCACCCCAGGCAGATCTAATCCATGCGTGATGACCTTCAGCACCTCTAACCATACATCCTATTAGTTCAGAAACCCCAGAGTAAAAATCAAAACCAAAACAAAAGCTTCTTTTTCCCAAAATTTCCAACAAAAGTTGTGGAATTGAATCTCACTGGGCCGACCTTAGGTGCAACCTGAGTCACGTGTCCTGTGCTTGGGAACAGACGGGGCTGAGCCACGTGCACTCCTCTGGAGAGGGGAAGTGGGGCTCAGCCTACTGAAACTACATGGATTGAGAAAGGAGAAGGAAATGCCCTAGGGGAAAATCGAGGTGCTGTTACCAAAAGAATAAAGAACAGGTGCTAGGTAGGTAAAAATGACCATTCTTACCTCCCAGCCCTCACATAGTTTTTAATCTAGTTAGGGATGGAAAGGAAAACTAAATAATGATGAGACATCTAAATACTATCATACAACAAATGATGCATCCATATGTGTGAGTAGGAATGAATCATCCTGGAGAGGTCCTTAAAAACAAATTTTAAAAGATATCTATATAAATATCTTTGTCCTTCAAGGCCACTTCTATGTTTTTTAGTAGAAAAATGTAAGAATAATAACAAAGCAATGAAGATCTTTATAAACTGCTGGTTGGAGTATAATTTGGTAGAACCACTGTAGAAAATAGTTTGGAATCATCTTGTGAAGCTGAATATGTATGTTGTTTGTGACCCCGTGGTCCCAACCCTCAGTGTATGTCTTAGAGAATTGCTTCCATACATGCATAAGAACATCCAATGTCCTTACTCATCATCATCACTGAACTTAGTTGCAGGCCAGAGGTTGTGCCAGGCATGTACAACTGTGTCTTTAGTCACTGTGTTCCAAGCACTGGCAGCAGTATATACAGCATCCTTCATACTAAAATCCTTTTGAAAACCTTCCATGCCCGTGACTGCTCACTGCCACTAGTGTGCTGCTCAAGGAAGTGTTTTTCTATTTACTCTTCGTTGATCTAAGGATACTCTGGTCCCATGGCTGAATTAATAAAGTCACATCTGGGGAAAAGTACATGGCATAAATGTTATTTCTAGCTAGTCATGATGGTGCATGCCTGTAGTACCAACTACTCAGGAGCCTGAGGTGGCAGGACTGCTTGAGCCCAGGAATTCAAGTCCAGCCTGGACAACAAGCAAGATCCTATCTCTAAAAAAAAAATTATTTCTGATGAGAATTTCAGCTGGAGGATGAGCAGAACAGTTGTCAAAGAATAACAAAATCTTGCAGTTATTATCTAATCCATCCCTCTTGCAGTGAGCATAAACCACTGATACAAAATGTTTCTGAAACATATCAGAAAAGATGTATGTATCTAGGGACTCATGCCTTTTTGTAAGCATAATAATGGACTAATATGTAATTTACTCTTTGAAAACAGCAAGGATGCAAGCTTTTGCCTATAACAGCAAGTTTTCACTTATGCATGCTTGCTGCCTTAGTATATCCCAACACAATTATTCTGTCTTGGCATCCTTAATTTCTGTAGGGGCTGTCTCATCAGCTGTAGTTATTGTCTTTCCAGGTCAATAAAACCAAAACAGTGATGCTTCATCAGCATTATAGACTTGCTTTGGTGTCAGATTTTCATCAACAATGATCTTGGCAAATCCCTCAATTAATTTCTCCACTGCTTTGTGATCAGCAGCTACTTTATCATCACAAATCTTTAAAAATGTAATGCTCTGTCTTTTCTTAAATTTCTGCAAGCAGCCTGTTGAATATTCACAATTTATTTCCATTTTTGGTTCATCATGACGGATCTTTGCTTGTTTCATGATCAGCATACGACTAAGTGGCATGTGTTCACTGCCATGCTGACAGATCCACTCTTTCAGTACACAATTGAGATCTTCACTTTTAGCTTTATGCAGTGTTTTTCTATTTTTCATTAACTTTTGTTCATTACTTTCAGCACAGAACTTCAACAGCTCATCCTTCTGTTTCTTCAGGTCACATGTAATGGTCTTTCCAACATCATCCTTTTCTGCGAGACTTTTCGCACTTACATCGCTGTCCAGTTTCTCCAACAGCATGACTTTCTGTGTGATGGATGAACATAAATGCTTCCTCTTTTTCTTATCACTCTTACCCATACGGGTATCCATGGACCTTTCTGACATCTTCAATGATGTCTTTACACCACAGAGCAGAGAATAAGCAAAAAACCCACAGTAAATAATGCACATAGGTCTTGGCCCCATGTGGGGTATCATGGAGAATCTGCTGCTGGCATGTCCTGCCTGTACACATGCCATTTTATCACCCGATGTCAGCATGCCTGCGTGGGGTAATCTGGGCATATGTGGAAAAGATACATAAAAGCTGAAGTGAGCTTGGAGGGTCTTTTTTCTGTTGGGAGTGCTGAATAAACTGTGTGTTTTGTGCCTGCATTTTGACTGTGACCTGTTACATGAGATCAAGTGTGGAATTTTCCACTTGTGGCATCATGTCAGTGCTCAAAAAGTTTCAGATTTTGGAACATTTGGGATTTCGGGTTTTCATACTAGGGATGCTCAACCTGTAGTGTATCTGCACAATGAAATACTATATGGCAATCAAAATGAAAAAATTGCAGAGACACACAACAATAAGAAGGAACTTAAAAACCTATCTGCAAAAGTCACATCCAGCATGACATCATTTATATTAATACAAAGCTCAAAAGCATGAAAAACCAAATAATACATTGTGTGGGAGTATTTTGTATATATAAAATATTATACAATAAAAGACTTTAAGCACCTTCAGTTATAACTTCAGAAGTCAAAAAAAAGATAGAAAAAATAAAAAAATATATAAACTCTTATTTTTTTGTGTGCTTGTTGAAAATCTGTTTATGGATTATTTTCTTTGAAAGAAAAAATCCTCTTACTTTCTGTTAGTCATTTAATATATTTTAAAAAGTAATTGCAGGGAATTTTGAATATACAGTAGTAGACAGACTAGTACAGCAAACCCCGCATACTCATCACCCAGCTCTAACCACCATTAAACCATGGTGGTCCTCCCCAATCCACACCTCTACCTACTACCTCCGCCCCTGTGTACTAGCTTGAAACAAAATCCATGAATCACTGTTTCATTATGATATTCATCCATAAATATTTCAGTATGTACCTCTAAAAGTGACTCTTAAAGAACCAATGATACCATTAGTACAGTGTTTTAAAGCCACAATAATTCCTTCTCATAAAATACCTAGAATTCAAATTTCCAATGGTCTCTTTTATGTCCAAAGTTGTTTTTATAGTTTTTAAAAGCAGCATTCAAATAAAGGGCACATCTTTTTGTCTGGTTGATATGTCTATTAAGGCTCTGTTGTTGTTTCATTTTTCTATAATCTTCTTCCATCTCTTTTATCTTTTTCACAATTTTTTTGTTAAAAAACTAGGTGGTTTTTTCCTGTAGAGTTTCTCACATCCTGCATTTTGATGACTGCATCCTGTGGCAAGTTTATATCCTGTTCCTTTGTCTTCTGTTTTTCTAGTGAATTCATCAGTGAATCTAGAAACTTGATCAAATTCAGAGTATATTCTTTGACAAGCCCACTTCATGAGAGCACACAGAAAGAACCTTGGTTCTTCTTGTGATGTTAGTAGGCACTGGTGCTCATTGCCTAGATCCATTCATTATTTGAAGTTGCAAAATAGTGATAATCTTCTATCCAATCCCTTCATTTATTAGCTGAAATACTTGTATAAACAGAAACTTTGCCTCATCTACCAGTACAGTTTATATAGGGAAGGCATGGTAAATATTTGATTTTTTTCCCATTGTCAATTTTCAAAATTATGATTGATTTCCTTCAATGGTGACCAATTTTTTGGTATCATTATGAACTAATGTATTTAACTGTGTTTGATGCATTTCAATCCATTGCAGTTACTATTCTTATGGATGCTCAAGTTGCTGCATCTTTGGTTATTGGGAACCTTTTTGAGTTGGCTCCTATGTCCATTAGACATGACCCTAGTAATCTTTGATTATTTTCTTTCTTTTTGGTTTGACAAGATGCCTGGAGTCATCTTATACATTTCCTGCCCCAAACCTGGGATCAGCAATTTCTTCAAGGAGCCCTAGTTCCTTCTAGAGAGAAATGATATATGGAGCTGGCATTCTGGGTGCTAGAGGGGCTCAGTGTCACTGAGCTCACCATTGTTTCTTGGTCTTTACAGTGGATAGCACTAGAAATGTATACATATTAAAGATAAACTACATCAAGAGTTCATAGTGATACTTCTAATTTAAATTCAGGGCTACAGGGTTTTACTTAACCTTATTTATATCACATTTGTAACCCTCTTTTCCCAAGTTGAGAATAGTGGTTACCAAGGTATTTAACATTTGGCTTAAAAAACTTCCCTTTCATAATTGATCATTTTTACTAATTAATCAATTTAATTGACTACAATATATCAATTGTTTTTACAGTTCTAATTAAACTCCCTCAAAGGAAATTTTCTTAAAGACATTATTCTTTTCCTAAAGATAAATTTAAATTGCAATATTTTATATGTAACAAGTTTCATAAGAGACCCTGGTGATGGCTTATAATGGCATCATCATATGAAAAGGTAAGCCCAAACTTTCAATTTCTCATCAGTAAGATAAAGATATTATCAGCCCTAACTAACAGGTTAGTGGGGAGTTAGAATTAAATGCCAGTGTAGGATTAAATGCCTGAAGGGTACCTTCCTAAGTATGCCCTTCTCATTTCTTCCTTCAGAAAAAAATATAGAAATTTAAATACTTTGTCCAAGTTCATGCCATTAATTGAAAGAGCTGGAGTGATCCTTGAACCACAAAAGGCCAATGCCCATGCGTGTTCTTTCCACCAGGATAAACTGTTGTGATTTAAAATTTTTTGAGCTATACACATGCTTAGCTCTCTACATACACATCCTCTATCTTATCTGTGTATATATGCATACACATGTCTACATATGTATATATAAATCTATATATACACACATAAATGCATATGCACACACATAAAGGATGAGTATGTAGAGAGATACACATGTATGTTATTCACAGATATACCAAACACATATATATGGCTGACACAGCTTCCTCAAATAATGAGTTCTATATATTTACTACAAGTTTTATTAACTTGTCTTTGAACATGCTTAATTTAGATCATTAATCCAAAGACCAAGTTTCGCCTCCAGTCTTGAACCTTGTTTAATTCTCAGCTTATGTTCATGAAGAAAACTGTGGTCATAACATTACAAGAAACAAAATGAACAATTTGAAATCCAAAGTCTTAACACCATGGTCAAAACCAGAAACCATATTTTGCATATTTGGACTCAGCCCTCTATTAAGGACCTATGTTGTGTGCTCTGGACATATTTATCAAAATAATTTGGTTCTAAATAGTACAAAATGGAAAACGCGATTTTATATAATTTATGTACAACATTCATTATTATAAATTTAGAGGGAAATGCATCACAGTTATCATGATTTTTTTTTGTACCAGTGAAACAATAAAATTGCTCTTAACAATTAAAAAAAGTCATATTAAGGGAAAAATTAAACTGGTCACTTATGGAAAACTAAATTAACAGTCATTTTGACCTCAACTCTTCCGAGCAAAATATACTGTAAGAAAAAGAAGAATGTTCCAAGTAGATTATACACTACAGGAAGTATAGCGATTTCCATAATCTTTACTTACATAGATGTCTAATAGAGCAAAATCTAGCCCTTTTAGTATACATTCCTGAGGCAGGGTGGGGCAACTCAATTCTAGCATTTTAACCATTAATTTTAAACTTCTTACAATTCTAATATCTACTGGATGCACTTTTAGGAGAACCTATTAGTTTTTGTAATGCATTACACTTCATACCTAGTAACTATGAGGACTCATTTGTTACAATCTGGCAAAGAAAATGGGGCTAAATTCCCTGTTTCCTGGAAGACGTAAGGAGAGTGAACCAAACTGTCCACTTTCAGCACATCAGTCCACAAATGTGGAGCCCAATGGGTGGATACAAAAGAAAACGAAAGGAGACATAACTGCAAAGTAGCTGCTGTATTTACAAGCTAATCGCACCTCAAAGCATAACATTGTTTTATTTTAATAACAGAAGCAATAAAATCCTATTATGGATTAATCTTGTGCCAAATTTTGTTTTTTAATCAAATCTATTTTGAGCTAAAGAAAATATAAAAATGCAAATGAAGGGCCTGATCCTCCAGATCTTGTGAACATGTAGGGGCTGATACACTTCAAAGAATTTTTTTTCAACTCATAAATTAAAATCATAATACGACACAGCAAAACATACTTATTGGTAAACCTTTTAATTTTATATTCCATGTGAAGTTTTGGCCTAATAAAAGTCTTTCGGAGGGAGGGCTTTAAGAATCCTTAAAAGTAGATGTTTACTAAATAAATACTGATCTAATTTAATTTCTCACACATGTACTATACTCTTAGACTATAAGTGAGAATTCAGTTATTTCACACAGTAAATAAAACTAACAACAACAACACCATGAGTGAGAAGAGTCAGTGCTATTAACTATGCAGGTCCATCCTCTTCAGATGTACACACCACTTGAACACAAAGGGTGAGCGAGTTCACGCACAGGTTGTTTGTGCAGTATTCCCCTGTGTGCTTTCTCCATCTGGGATGAAATATTCATTAGTAGACCTAAACAAACTCTTCAGAACATTTTTATCTCAAAGTGAGAAAACACTATTCAAACAAGCTGCTAATGAAGCCATCCACCACGTTGTTTGATGTTCTTGCGGTTAAAGAGTGTTCTCAAAGGCTTTAGGCAGTTTTAACCTTTGTAGGGCAATTGTGTAGCTTTAACACAGTCGCCTCCTATAAAATGCCAACCCACATGCTGGAAATGTAAAATATGACAATATTCACGAACACCAACTATATTGTATCAGGTATCACATAAGCTACATTTTTTTTTGTACTGTGTGAAGTCACACTCTGTAGAAGTACATAATATTAATAATATATCATTAAGAAAATGCTTAAATGCTTCTTCTTAGAACTCAAAGCATAAGAAAGAATGTTTTAGTTTCTGTCCTGAAGCCAGAGAACCCAGAAAGTCTTGGGAAATAAATGTATACTGTAATGAAATATGTAAAAGAAATAGTTTGTACATACACCTTTCACAGGAATATCTCAAACTACGTAGAAGCAAATATATAATGTGAAATATTTTATATTATTTCAAGATATGTGTATATACATACACACACCTACATACACATATACACACAAAACTATAAGTAAAGTTAAAGCATATAAAATGGAAATATTACATTAAGACAGTAATGATGCAAAGAAATTTTAAGATGCTCTTGTCATTCATACAATTACTACTTTTGTTCAATTGGATGAGTGCGGTTACTAGGAAGATGATTTTGTAGTATTTGTGCTGACATGGCATGTATACCGAAGCCCATAGGTACTATGCAGAAAGTCATCAAATACAGTATTCGCCACCCCGATGACATATAGGCATCTCAAACTCAATATTCATTTGAAAACAAAACTCAATGTTTAACCCCAATAAAATTGCCCCCTTCATGTATTTTCTGTTTCAATTCATGACACAATATCTGTGGTACGCAGAATTCTAACTGTCCCTATTGAGTATAAGCAGGACCTGTGAATATGATGGGATAGCACTCCAGTGACACATTACGTGGCAAAGTTAAAGGGATTTTGCAAAGGTAATTAAAGTCCCCAACTGGCTGGCCTGAGTTAATCAAAAGGGAGATGAACCTGGGTGGGACTGCTCTAATCAGGTGAGCCCTGTAAAGAGAGTCTAGGCTCAGCATGGTGGCTCACACCTATAATCCCAGTCCTTTAGAAGGCTGAGGCAGGAGGATTGCTTAAGCCCAGGAGGTGGAGACCTGCCTGGGCAATATAGCAAGACCCTATCTCCACAAAAAATAAAAAATTAGCCAGGTGCAGTGGTGCACTCCTATAGCCCCAGCTACTTGGGAGGCTGAGGCAGGAGGATCCCTTGAGCCCAGGAGTTTGGGATTGCAGTGAGCTGTGATGAGGCCACTGCACTCTAGCCTGAGCTACAGAAAGAGACTCTGTCTTGAAAAAATAAATAAATAAAGGCATGTATCATTTTACATTCCCAATAGCAATGTATTTGAGTTCGAGCTGCTATACATGCTTGCCACTTGGAAACTGTCAGTCTTACTCATTTCAGCCATTCTAACTGATATTTGGGTTTGATATTTGGTTTTGGTTTGTACTTCCCTGGTAACTAATGAGGCTAAGCATCTTTCGCCGTGCTTCTTCGACATTCGTGTGTCTCTTTTTAATGAAGTATCAGTTCAAGAGTTTTTCCCCTTTTTCTAAACTGGTTTGTGTTTTTTTGTTATGTATTTGTAGGGCTTATTTATCTATTCTGGTTAAAATCCTTTTGTGGATATATATATTGTGAATATTTCCTTCCAGTCTGTGGTGGCCATTCATTTTCTTCATGGTATTTTTTGAAAAGCAAAAGTTTTAATTTTATAAAACCTACTTTATCAACTTTCTTTAATTCTTAAGTGTTTTTTATGTCTCAATAAAATTTTTGTCTACCCAAAGGTCACAAAGTTTTCTTCGAGAAGCTTTGTAGTTTTAGCTTTTATGTCTTAGGTCTATTATTTCTTTCAAATCGATTTTTTGAGTGTGGTATGAGGTAAGGATCACGGTTCATTGTTTCTCCATACATTTATTTAATATACAGTCGTTCCAGTACCATCTGTTGCAAAGATTTTCCTTTCCCCACTTAATTGCCTTGGCACCTTTTGTTGTGCAATTGACTGTATGGGTTGATTTCCACACTCTGTATTGTGTTCCATTGTCTGTTTGCCTATTTTTATACTAAAACCATATCATCTTGATTACGGTAGCTTTATAGTAAGTCTTAAAATCTAGTCAAGTGAGTTCACTTTTGTTTTTCTTCTTCAGGATTATTTTGGCTACATCTTTAAAATTATATACTGTTTAATAAATATAATCTTTTGAAAAAAGTCCATTTTATTAAGCAAACAAAGGTTCTTTTGGCCAATGATGCAATAGCTAACACAATCTCTTTTTGCCCTGAGGATCCTGCCAAGTCTGTTAAAATAGATTTGCAGTCTTATATCTTATGTCGGCATTTATACATAAAGTCATTCAGGTATGTGTGTGAACAGAACAACTTTTGACTCAAATTCTAGAATTTTATTAAAATTTTTTTTCAGAAAAAACTGTGATGGCGGAGTTACATACTAATACTATTTAACTATTCTCCAAGGGAGTATTTTATAGCCCTTACTAATGACACACCTATTTTCAAGGCCAAGGTCAATACCCTTTTATGAGATAAGGGTTATGTATTTGCAAAGGGATAAAAAAATGCAGAAAAATTACACTTGATAAGAATTGGGCCAGGCAAGGTGGCTCACACCTTTAAACCCAGCACTT
>VBSM01000605.1:17761365-17776772 GCA_008086735.1 Cheirogaleus medius
AATGCCCCTATGTTTCATTGATTCAAAGATGCATATGTTTCCCAAATTTTAAAATCTCTGAAATTGGATGCATCTAATGGCCAATGTGTACAGAAAGCATTGTATCATAATTTTATTAGTGGCACTTTTTCTTTCTTAGTAAAATTAATGGTGAGTCTTAAAAGCAATGGAATCTTAGATTCAATTAAATCTCGTTCATCTAATACAAGACTTTCATAAAGCTCAGATGAAATAAATGGTCTATTAAAGTCTGATCAACTGTAAAGAGAAGAATGGACTAAATGTTGTCTAACGTTCTTTGTCTCTGTGTCTTTAAAAGTCATATATGAATGCAGGCTCTTATTATTAAATTGATTTCCCTGTGCAAAATAAGGAAATATGTTAACACAAGCTCAGATGAAACCATACTGGCTGTGATGATTTCCTCATTGGCCAAATAAATCAAATGCTGAAATACATGGTTTCTTTTAATCAACCATCCCCAAACTGTATGTTATTCTCAGAGAAAGGTTAATATTCAAAAGCAAAAATTTAGAAAACTTAAAATCAGCTATAGTTTAAATTAATATGTATATATAAATGTTTATTTATTTATTTATAAAAATATAAGCAGCAAAGTTAGTAAAACTTACATATACAGGTATGTATGTCCTCATCTAATGAGCCGTCTTTGCAAGCTGTAGGCTTAATCTAATGATATTGTCACAGTTGAAACATTCCTGGCCCTCATCTATGTACTTTCTAAAAAATAATGACTGTAAATTAAAGTCTTTTGCAACTAATTTCCTCTCATTATAAAGAGTAAAACATGATCTTTGTAGAGAATTTGGAAAAATGCAGAAAAGGATAAACAAGAAAATTTAAATTCTACCACCCTGAGATAATCATGAAGATTTGGATATATTTTTTAGTCTCTTATTTAGTACTATATAGTAGTGCAAAATTGGAATCAGAAAGTATTGGCATATATATGGTTTGTATCTTTTTTTTTTACTTATGTTTATTTTATCATGACTATTTTTATATCAATAAATATTCTTCAAAAACATCTTTGTAAAGTGGATTGTAACAACTTGGAAAAAAAAAGTTGGATCTCTACCTGACCTTTTATATAGTGGCTCTTGACTCTGGTTGTACATTACAAATTACCTGCAGAAATTCTAAAACAATACAGTGGCCAGACCCCACCCTCAGAGATTCTCAGTGAATTAGTTTGGGATGGAATTGAGGCAGCAATATTTTTTTCCTCATGTGATTCTAACGCATAGGCCTGGATAGGAACTGTTGTTCTACATCAAAGTAAATTCTCAGTAGATTAAATAATTGATTGTAAAAAAAATTGAAGCCATGGAATTAGTGTCTACAAAGACACATGTAGATGCAATCTTGGAGTACTGAAGAACACCAAAGGCAGAAACCCCAAAGGAAAACAATCATATATGTGACTATATGAAAACTTTAAATTTCTGAATGTCAAAAAAATGGCATATAAAATTGAAAAGCAAATCGCAAAGTAGGAAAAATATTTCCAATGTGCATTAATAGGCAAAGCTCTTAGAAAGAAGAAAGGCAAAGATGAAGAGCTAATAGAAAAGGTCAAATATAGGCAAATCACCTACAAAAAAGTCACTATATATGGAGATAAAAAAGCATTTTCTTTTTAAATTAAAATTAAGCTGATCTTTACAATATAATCCTGACTCCTCCCCTGCCCCCGCCCCTGCCACTCATAACTCAGGGGCTATATAATAGTGTTTGCATTCATGCCCTGAAGCTTTACCTCATTAAAAAAAAAAAATCAAACTCAAAGCAAATATATTAAAACTAAAACATGAATATATAAAGAAGAAAGTCTCACCGACACATAAAGATCTCATAAAATCAGATGCAAGGGAATGTAGCACCACTTTATTACTGCCTGAGTCCAGCATTTCTCAGGTTCAACTTGCAATAAAAGGAAGTCTTTTCAATCTGCTCTAGTGACTTTACCCTTATTAGAATGCATACTCATTATTTTCTGATTACTCCTCTACATAAAACATACCATTTCGTACCTCGGTTTCCACACCCCTTGTACAGTATTTATATTTTATCTCTCAAGATTGTAATAAATCACTCCAAACACAATAACCCATTTAAGAATGGATTTTACAGGCAAAAAGGCACACCTTTAGTAGTGTGATTGCAATCATCAGATGCTCCAGTTCTCTCGAGCGTGTACTCTACAGGGTGTACACAAATGATGCAGCATTATAGAAGAGGCTGTTATAGGCGGAATGAGTCAACTCCACCCGGTGTGTACTTCTCAGTTTCAGGAGGTATCCATAGGAACCCTTGGAAATGTTTTGTTTTATTAATTTGGCTCCTTTCTGGTTTTCATGAGAGCCAACACTTTCAAGATAATGCAGTTTAGACATGTCACAGCTGCTGAAGTTCAGCATAAGCTCGAGCTGACAGTGGCGTATCATTGAGAATCAGAAACGCCAAAACAACATTGTGATAAAGCTACGTAGAAGTATGAAAAATAAGAAGACAAATGGCAGGAAATATTGCCTTACTGACTTAAACAGAGCTCTGCGGGGAAACAGCTGGCCCAGAGCAAACAGCGATTCTTTCAGCACAGAGAAGGGGTCTCACAGGACAGAGTGACAAGTGGCTGGATCTGAGAGATGGGTTTCTGGAAGCTGAAGAGCAGGCAGTGAAATGTTGCTCTCTGGAAGGGGATTTATATTTAAAAAGGGGAGAGATCTACAACCTTGAAGTCTAGAGAGGACCCATAATCCGCAATTCTGGCTATGTGTTTGAAACCTAACCTCACTCTGTCAGGACTGTTTTCCACCTTGAATTCTCAGGTTAACTTTATAAACCACTCTACATACTTTGAGGAATGATCAAAGATAAAATTTACAGGGGTTTAAAAGGATTGTTGGCTTGGAAATATCACATTTTAACAACTATCGAATATCATTTATTTCCAAAAAACCTGATGTTTTTACAGAATGAAATTAAAAATGTCATAGTTTGCTAATTTGACAAGGAACATAATTTATAGCAATTTGTGGTGTATCCAGGAAGAAACCACTCTGCACTTTAAAAAATCCATCTCTTCCTTCCCCCCTATACCACCCCAAAAGCCTTTTACAAAGACTCCAGAGTAAATCTTAAAGATTAATCTCCTGAAAGATCTATAAGGCTCACAAGCTAGGCAAGAGATTTAAAAGTTTATTTTGTGTGGGAGTAAGTTGGAATGCAGTCATGTGTGAATTAGAATCTTGAACATATTCCAATCACACCTACTTTCCGTTCTAACAACATATGTATGATTATTTAAAACAAACATTTCATCTCATGAACGTTTAAATATTATCTCCATTTAAAAAAAATTAAAAATAAATAAATATTATCTCCATGAATGGATAGATTAGGAATAATCTCAGGCTCACTGAAAATTCTACACACAACCTTCAGGTCTATAAATAAAGAGAACTGCACTGAGTAGGCACCATACACAATCCTTACAACAGTCCCACGAGTTAGTAATATTAGAACCCATTTCTCAAATCTGGCCACTCCTCACTGTATCCTGTTCAGACTCCTTGTCTTTGCTAAAAGAATGACTCTTCGCTCTCAACCAGATTACAACATTGTTGAAAAATGGCAGAGCCAGGATTTGAAATCAGGTCTGTCTTGCCACAAAATCTATGTTCTTTCTAGTATATTAGAATATCTTCTAGTTAAGAAAGATTTCGGCACCTTTTATACCTAACTAGCATCTAGTGGCAATAAACCTAAAATATAACTGATGCATAAAGCAAAAATTCAAAATATTAATACAGCTGATTTTAAATTTACTTTTCTTATATAAGTACAAGACTCACATGAGACAATATATAAGACTGAGACACATATGAGTCTTGTCTTTCACCAGATGATCTCAAGAAATAAGTGAATCTTAATATTCTCCCAACTGCTAGTGTTTATACCCTATTAAGTATCCTCACCTTTTTTTTTTTTTAAATCTCATCAGTTTGGAATGGTAAAACTTTCAAAAATGTATTGAAATGTCAGGAAATCTATTACTACTATTCACCATAATAGAATAAAAGAGAAAAATCATATCCTATTCTTGGATGTTGAAAGGCATTAGATAATATCCATTTTTTAAAAATTATTTCACTTAAAACATGACATAGTAAAATTGGCTTTTTTGGCATCTAATTCTTTGAATTTTAACAAATATTTGGACCGATGTAACCACCTCCACAATCAGGATAGAGAACAGTTTCATCAACCCCCCAAACTCCTTGGTGTTACCCCTTTGTAATGATACCCTTCTTCCCATCTGTAACTCCTGGCAACCACTGATCTTTTATCCATCACTATAGCTTTGCCTATGCAAGAATGCCACCTAAATGGAATCATACAGTAATATGGAACTTTTAAAGACTGGCTTCTTTCATCCAGCATAAGGTCTTTGAGTCTCATACAAGTTGTGTGAATCAATAGTTTGTTTCTTTTTATTACTAATAGCATTCCTTTTGTATGGATAGATGATACTTTATCAATTCAGGACATCTGAGTAATTTCCAGTTTTTGGTAATTATGAATAGATCTTCTATAAACACTATGTACAGGAGTTTGTGTGAACATAAGTTTTCATTTCTCCAGGGTTAATATCCAAGAGTGGGATTGCTGGGTCATCTGGTAATTTGTTTAGCTTTATAAGAAACTGCAAAACTGTTTTTCAGAATGGCCACACCCTTTTACATTTCCACCAGCAATGTAGGAGAGTTCCAGTTGCTCCACATGCTTGCTAGGCCTTCGTTATTTCAGTATTTTTATTTTAGCCATCCTAATAGATGTGTAGTGGTATCTCACCATGGTTTTAATTTGCATTTCCCTAATGGCTAATTATGTTGAACATCTTTTCATGTGCTAATTTGCCATCTGTATATTCTCTTTGGTGAAGTGCCTGTTCAAGATTTTGGCCCATTTTTGAATTGTGTTGTCTTTTTACTGTAGGGTTTTAAGAATTCTCTATACATTCTTCATATAGAGCCCTTTATTAGATATGAGATTTACAAATATTTTCTCCCAGACTGTAGTTCATCTATTTATTCTCTTGACAATGTCTTTTGTAGCGTAAAAGTTTTCAATTTTGATGAAGTCAAATTTATCATTTTTTTCTTTTGTGAATTGTGCTTATGGTATCTAAGAACTCTTTGCCTAATCTGAAGTCATGAAGATTTCATCCTATGTGTTATAAAAGTTTTATAGTTTTATGTTTTACAATTAGATCTATGATTCACTTGGAGTTAATTTTTGTATAAGGAGTGAGATTTAGGTTGAGGTTCATTTATTTTGCATATGGATGTCCAGTATCCCAACAACATTTGTGAAAAAGACATTCCTTTAGTAGAGACCCTGTCTCTACTAAAAACAGAAATTGTTTTTACACCTTTCTCCCCCTCCTCTCCTATTTTTCTGGAATAGATTGTGTAGAATTGGTGTTATTTCTTTATTTGGTAGAATTCACTAGTGAAGCCATCTGATCCTAAAGATTTCTACTTCAGAAGGCTTTTAAACAAAAATTCAATTTCTTTAATAGTTATAGAACTATTTTGGATATTTATTTCTTCTTGAGTGGATTTTGGTAGTTTGTGATGTTGGAGAGGCAATCCACCATCCCTATGCATCCCTGCTTGTTCTTGATGGGTATACCAAGAATGCGAGGCTCTATTTTTTATCTGGGTCACTTCTGAGGGTTGTGTATATAGTGAACAGGATGAGGTAATGTTCCCCCCCTCAACAAAGAACCAGTTATAAAGGTGATGAGTTAGTGTTCCTTGAGTGCAACACAAATCCACTGCATATATAACATTGATGTAGTCCTGCCTGTATTGCCCTCATAAATGTTGGACGTATGTGTAACCAGTGCAAACCAACATGAAGCTCATAGTGCTTGCTGTAACAGTTTAAATCAATTAGCCTGTAAGTAGGATAAAATCTCAGGCCCTTCATAGTTCTTGACTTGTAGTTTTCAGAGAATTGCTTATTTCATCTAAATTGTCATATTTGTGTTAGTAGGGGTTTTTTTGCAGTATTTTCTTATTGTTCTGTTAATGTCTGCAGAGTCTGATACCTCTTTTATTCCTGGTATAAGTAATTTGTGTCTTTTTTTTTTCTTTGTCAATCTCACTAGCGGTTTCTAAATTTTATTGATCTTTTCAAAGAACCAGCTTTTGGCTTTATTGATTTTTCTCTATGGTTTATTTGGTGATCAAATTCATTGATATCTGCTCTTATCTTTGAATTTCCTTCCTTCTGCTTATTTGGGGGTGTTAACTTTTTTATTTTCTTAAGTTAGAAATGTAGATGTTTGATTCAAGACCTTTTTTTTTTCTACATAAGCATTTAATGCCATAAATTTCCTCCTAAGAAATATTTTAGCTGTCCCCCACAAATTTCAATATGCTGTAATTGCATTTTCAGTCAGTTCAAAATATATTTGTTGAGCCATGGATAATTTTTAACTGTTTGGCTTTCAAGCATTTGTAGACTTCCCAGTTATCTTTTTGTTGCTGATTATGATCAGAGAACATATTTTGCATGATTTTAATTCTCTGAGATTTCTTATGGTTTATGACCGAGGATATGGTCTTTCTTGGTGAATGGTTCATGTACACCTAAAAAGAATGAATATTTTGCTGCTGTTGGATTGAGTGACTATAAATGTCAACTAGATCCAGTTGACTGATAGTGCTGTTCAGTTGTTCTATCTTCTAGCTGCTTTTCTGTCTACTGGGTCTATTGATTACTGAGAGAAGATTGTTGAAGTCTCCAACTATAATTATGAACTTGTCTATTTCCCCTTTGAGGTCTATCAGTTTTTGTTGCATGTATTTTGAAGATCTGTTGTTCGGTGTATACATTTAAAATCGTACTGTCTTCTTGGTGAATTGACCCTTTTCTTTATCCCTGGTAAAGATATTTTGCTATTTTGATGTCTACTTTGAAATTAATATGGCCATTCCAGCCTTTGTTTGATTTTTTTGTCTGCGTGGTGCTAGGGTCTGGTTGTTGATGTCCTCCAAAAATTTGTACATTAGAACCTGTTACTCAGTGTGATGGTGTTGGGAGGTGGGGAGTCTTTGGGATGTGATTAAGTCATGAGGGCTGAGCTCTTAGGAGTTGGATTAGTGCCTTTATAAAAGATTCCTAAGGAATCCCCCTCCCCTTGCTCCTTCAGCCATGTGAGGATATAGTAAGCAAGAAGGAGCCATCTTTGAAGCAGAGAGCATGCCCTCACCAGACACTGAATCCGCTGGCACTTTGATCTTGGACTTCCCAGCCTCCAGAACTATGAAAAACAAATTTCTATTGTTTATAAATTATCCAGTCTAAGGTATTTTGTTATAGCATCTTGAACAGACTAAGACACATATGTATATCTTTTCCCAACATTTTATTTTTAATTTACATGTATCATTATATTTGGAAGTGAGTTTCTTGCAGATAACATATTGTTAGGTCATTTTAAAAAATCTATTCTGAGGCCGGGCACTGTGGCTCATGCCTGTAATCCTAGCACTCTGGGAGGCTGAGGTGGGAGGATTGCTTAAGCTCAGGAGTTTGAGACCAGCCTGAGCAAGAGTAAGACCCCATCGCTACTATAAATAGAATTAGCCAAATAACTAAAAATAGAAAAAATTAGCCGGGCACGGTGTCGAGTGCCTGTAGTCTCAGCTACCCGGGAGGCTGAGGCAGGAGGATCGCTTGAGCCCAGGAGTTTGAGGTTGCTGTGAGCTAGGCTGAGGCCAGGGCACTCTAGCCCAGGCAAGAGAGTGAGACTCTGTCTCAAAAAAAAATGTATTCTGACAACCTCTGTTAATTGATGTGTTTAGAGCATTTACATTTAATAGAATTATTGATGTGTTTGGATTTAGGTCTACCATTTTATTATTTGTTTTCTGTTTGTTTTCTTGTCTTGCTTTAATTCCTGGTTCTTCTTTCCTCTATTCTTTTAGGTTATTTAATAATTTTTTATTATTTCATTTTAATTTTCTTATTGCATTTTTTACAATATGTTTGTATAGGTTTTTAATTTTAATTTTTTAGTTGTTGCTCTAACAATTACAATATATATACTTAATTTTTTGAAGTCTAGTTGAAATCACTACATGTGGGATGTAAAAATCTTACCACCATATATATTTATCAAAACTAGTTAACATTGTTCTGGAGGTACCAGCAATAAGGGGCAAAAATAAGAGGTATGAAATGGAAAGGAAGGGACAAAAATGATCACTATTTACAGATAACATGATTGTTTACCTAGAAAACCTAAGGAAACTAACTAGAAATTTATTAAAACTGTTAGAAGAAGACTTCAGTTAGGTGTCTGAGAGCAAAATTATAATACAGAAATCAATAGTCTTCATGGATAAAACAGATATATGTAAGATATAATGAAAGAAAATAATAGGCCCGGTGTGGTAGCTCACACCTACAATCCTAGCACTCTGGGAGGCCAAGGTGGGAGGATTGCTTGAGGTCAGGCATTCCAGACCAGCCTGAGCAAGAGCAAGACCCTGTCTTTACTAAAAATAGAAAAAATTAGCTGGGCGTGGTGGCATGTGCCTGTAGTCCCAGCTACTCAGGAGGCTGAGGCAGGAGGATTGCTTGAGCCCAGGAGTCTGAGGTTGCTGTGAGCTAGGCTGACACCATGGCACTCTAGCCTAGGTGATAAAGTGAGACACTGTCTCAAAAAAAAAACATTAAAATATCCATGGGTGTCAAGAAACATACAAGATTTATATAAAGAAGTTTTTAAAAGGTAATAGACAAACACATACATTAAAAATAGAATGGTATTTCATACCAGTTTCCTGGATCACCCTGGGAACAGCCTCAGCTTCAGAGAGTCGATAATATACTTGGCTGAGGAGACAATGGGATGAATCTACCATTTGTGGGTTTAAAACTCAACATGTTAAGAAAGTCAAATCTCAGCAAGAGCGAGATCCTGTCTCTACCAAAAATACAAAAAATTAGCCGGGCATGGTGGCGCATGCCTGTAGTCCCAGCTACTTGGGAGGCTGAGGCAGAAGGAGTGCTTGAGCCCAGGAGTTTGAGGTTGCTGTGAGCTAGGCTGACGCCACAGGCACTCTAGTCAGGGCAACAGGGTGAGACTTTGTCTCAAAAAAAAAAAAAAAAAAGAATAAAAAGAAAAAAGAAAGTCAAATCTCCCGAAATTGATATGGAAATTTAATTCATTCCACTAAAAACACTAAACAGGATTTTTTCCTTTGAAAATCAGAAAAACCGATTCCAAAGTTTATGTGAAAAAATTATTAATAGCAAGAATTGGAAAAATTATGAAAAAGAACACTAACAGAAAGTTATCCTTACCAGAGAGTAAAGCATATTTTAAAATTACAGTAATTGAAACAGTGTGGTACTAGATCATAAATCAACAGTTCATCGGACAGCCTTAAAAGTTCAGAAATCAATTAGCAATAAATCAGTAAAAAAAAAAGATGGATTACATAATAAATATATGATGTTTCTATAAGTGAGAAACCATCAGAAAAAAATTAAGTTGAATCCCTAAGTTCATACTTTACAGCAAAATAAATTCCAGGTGGAAAAAAATTTAAACATAGAAAATAAAACCATAAAACTACTAGATGAAAATATTGGGAACTGAAAAATAACCTCAGAGGTAAGGCTTTTCTACCTGTGAAACAGATGGAATACAGAAGCCAGAAAAAAAAAAAATCTGAGAATTCCACCTGTATTTAAAAAATCAGCAAGAAAAAAAGAAAACATTAACAAAGTATAAAGAAAACATTAACAAAGTATAAATGACAAACTAGGAAACACATTTTAAACTCATACCATAAGTGGCCAATTTCTTTTATAAAGAGCTTCAACAAATTGTTAAAAAAACACAACTAGCCCAATGGAAATGTGGGCAAAAGATATGGACAGATCATAGAACTGGAGAGAAAATGGTTTTTAAACATATAAACTAATAATAGGAGAAATGAAAATTAAAACTATAATGAGATAAAAACTTATTATTTATCAGATTGGCATTTAATATTGTACAAGGATATTTGCAACGTCTTCTGATACCAACTACCTGAAGCCACACTTCATGGGTTAGGGGCACAATCCTCCACATGACTGCCCTCACTTCATACAGCAGCAGGGAGTTTGGGCATTCTAGGGCCATCCTCCCTTCTAACCAACTGGCTTCAAGTTCAGGGGTTCCCAGGGCCCCATCAGGTTCAAAAATTTGCTAGTACAACTCACAGAACTCAGGATAGCGCTATATATAAAATTATAATTTATTATAGTGAAAGGATACAAATTAGAACAGCCAAAAGAAGGCATAGGGCAAGGTCTAGGATCCCAAACAAAAGTTTCCATGCTCTCAGGAACACATCACCCTCCTAGAACACTGATGTATGATGACACACAGAGTATTGCCAACTGGGGAAGCTCACCTGAGCTTCACTGTCCAGAGTTTCTACTGGAGTTTTGTTACATAGGCATGATTGATTACATCATTGGCCATACAACTGAACTCAATCTCTAGCTCCTCTCCCCACCCCAGAGGTTGGGCTGATAGTATGTGATTCAAAGCCCCAACCCTGTATTCAGATGGCTGGTATTTCTGGTGTGGCCAGCCCCATTCCAGTCATATTTTTAGCATAATTATCAGGGTCCACCATGAATAACAAAGACCCTTCCATCACTTAGAAATTTCAAAGGATTTAAACCTGGGAACTGGGGTGAGGTGGGGTGGAGGCATTTTGGGAGGAGGAGAGGAAGCCTAGGCAAATTCTTGATTACATAATCCTAATTTCAACCTTGTCTGGAACAGCAAAAGACTGGAATCCAACAACGTCCAATAACTGATTAAAAAAAAAATCAAAGTACACCTGTGCAATGGAGTTCTATACAATCAATGAAAAGAATGCAGCAACTCTGGAGGTGGGGCTACAGAATAAACTGCAGAATGTGCAGAACAATCTGTACGGCATACTATAATTTGTGTTAATTTATGTATGTTTATATATGCATGGGGCCATCTCTAGATGAGCAAGAAACTGGTAACGAGGTTGGATCCAAGGAAGAGAAACGAGTGACTGGGAGAACTTCTTTTTTTCACTTTCTTCAACATTCTAATTTTTGTAAAATGTGTATTAAATATTACCTGTTTAACAAGAATAAAACATTGCAATGTATTTGCATATTTCTGAGGCTATTGAACATAATTTATAACAATCTTTTCTTGATTACTAAAGGCCACTGTCATGAATTATATTGAACAATAAAGCTCTTAAGAATCTATGGAGACACACAGGGCTGTTTTCACCACACTAAATGACCCCAGGCTGCTGCAATTTGAGTGTTATTGCCATTTTCAGTTTTCCTGTCTTCTCCCAGCTGCTTCTGACTACTGTCAACATTCTTTCCTCTAGCTAATTCAAACCTCTCTTTTAAATTGTTGCTTCCAGTTGTGGTGGACTAAGAAACCAGACACATGGTCCTATTGCAGTACTACATAAAATAAAGGGAAACTGCCTTTGTCACAACTTGAGAAATCCTCTCCTAATTGATGAGTTTTAGATTAGGTTTATAAAAACTACTTGACTACTCAAGATTTTTACACATTTCCAAGTTCCATATAATTGAACAAAGAACAGGCAAAGCATTATTGAAGTCACTATGGGCAGTTCTATTATTTAGTTAATGCTACATTGCTAAGTACATATCTGCAACTTTTTCAGAATTGCTTTTATACATTCACTCAAAAATGTTTTTGGCCATCTAGTATGCATCAGGAATGTTCCAGGTGCTAAGTATACAACAATAAACAAGACAGACAATGGCGAACCTCCCTTAGAATTTACACTGTAATTGGAGAGAGAATGACAAAAAAGATAAAGCAGTTAAGTACAACAACAACAAAGTGACAGAGCAATCAGAATGGGGGAGCAGCATTAAATAGGATGGTATATCGGTCATGGTCTGATCAGAAAAGAATCACTAGGCTGGCTCATGCCTGTAATCCCAACACTTTGGGAGGCCAAGGAAGGAGGATTGCTTGAGCTCAGGAGTTTGAGACCAGCCTGGGCAACATTGTGAGACCCTATCTCTACAAAATATTTAAAAATTAGCCAGGCATGGTGGTGCATGCCTGTAGTCCCAGTGACTTGGGAGGCTTGCATGAAAGGAATTTGAGGCTGCAGTAAGCTATGATCTGGCCACTGCACTCCAGTCTGGGTGACAGAGTGAGACCCTGTCTCAAAAACAAACAAACAAACAACATACACACACACAAAAAAACCACCACTAGGATATAAAACATATACACACCCCTATAATAATTAAAATTAGGGATTATAGAAGGATGTTACTTTTGTGTTTGGTAGTTGAGAAGGGAAGATGGATGGGAAATGAGAGAAGCAAGAAAACTGCTAGGATGAGTAGAGCGCAAGGGGACTGAATGCAACTTGTGAGGATGGACTGGAACTCACACCAGTCTCTCACTGCCTCATCCTGCAGAAGCTGGCACCCTCTGTCACACAGAAAAAGACACACCTGGCCCAGGAGTCAGAGAAGGTGAAAGAAGTGATCCAGTAGGAGCTGGTGTTCCTGCAGGCCTGGCTATTGTCCCATAGTCCAAGAAGATGATCCAACAGGTAAGCAACAATGTGGGTGATCTGCAATGGTGCCTCATGCCTTGCATGGACTTTCCAATTACAAAAGAAATCTGGATCTGGCTGCTACTTTACTCCTGCCTTCTACAACTTGTATCAAACACTTCTTATGGCCCACACTATCCTGGAACTATGCAGGGGAGGGAATTCTAGGGAACATATCTCCAAGTTGACTTAATTGGCACCATATAAATCCACCATAGATGGTCTAAGATCTCTGAAAGACATTTGTGATGAGACCCTGAAGGACGAGGATTCAGCCATGCAATGATGCCTAGATTTGGAAGACAATATCCCAGGCAGAGAAAATGGCTAGTGCTGAGGGTTTGAAGCAGTGATGTAAGCTAGATATGTTTTGATGAATAAGGATAATGAGGCTGGGGTATGGTGGGAGGGAGAGTGGTACTAAATAAGATCAGAGATAAAGGCAGGGATCAGATCATATGGGGCCACGAAGAACATGGCAAAGAACAGGGACTTCTTTCTTCTAACTGCAATGGGAGAGAAATGGAGAGTTTTTATCAGGGATTTATATATTTTTTAAACCTTTTATTTTGAAATAACTCTAAATTGACAAAAAAGTTGTAATTAGCATGAAGAATTCCTGTATGCCCATCATCCAGGTAATTTCCATTTTTAAGAGATTGTTTGGGCTGCACTGAGGAAAATGGCCGTAGTGGACAGGACAGGTTCTTTCCCCAGCTCCAGGCTTCATGGCACTCCTAGAGCACAACACACATGATGCTCTTGGGGCTGTGCAGAAGGCTGCCCAAGTGTGGAAGCAGTAATATTATATACTTACACAGCTATTGCAAGAGTTCAAGCTACAATGCTTCTACCACACTGGTTTTCAGATCTCATAGGAAAACCAATCTCATTGTTTTAGTCTCAATTCACAAATTCATGTTGGAAGGAAAAAATGGTACTGCCTCTTCATATTTGGCCTCCAATTGATAGGCTATTTCTAACAATCTTATCGATTCTCAAAAACAACCAACCACCTCAGAGATTTGACACCACAGAAGCCATTTAAGAGAATGTTTCACAAATAATTCCAGATTTCCAAAGAATTTCCAGAGAATGTGCAGTCTCCTAGGGGAAACATGTTGAAGAGGCTGATGTTTATGCTGATGTTCTAGTCTCATTGTTTTAGAGTTGACCTGTGACTTGTGTATTTTCTATTTTCATCAGACTTGGCTCACTTTAATTGAGATCATGAAAAATTTCCCTAAAGCAAGCTCTTCTGTCTAGATTAACTCTCCCTGCTAGTACTATCTGGCTGAAAGCCAGGTTCCTACTGTAAAGTGTGCAGAAGTCTTATAGACATTCAAGTTCATTTCTGATTTCAGCACAATTCCAGGTTTAATGTTCAAATCAACAGCAAAAATTAACTATGGAGAGCCATTCATTCTCACCAAAACATACACACCTAATATGTGCTCATTAAATCATGAGGGTAAAGGAGAAAAACTAAAGAGCTGGGTGACCTTAGAGGAATCATTTATTCTCTCCTACAGTCAGTTGATTGGGAGCCTGGTTATCGCAAGAGGACTCAGTGATAATGAGGGTAAAGTGCCTGATGCATATAGGCATTCATATTATTATACATCAATAGAAATAAACAGCTGCATTTTTTTAAGGTAAGAAAAGAAATGCTTCTGGAAGAAAAAGAGCTCTGGACAGATCATTTATCTTCTTTAAGAAAAAATGAAAAACAGATTAAAAAGCATTATCTGATAGAGGAAGAAAAGTAGAAAAGTTTTTATCTTTAATTAGATTTTATAGTATACACTTATCGTTCTGTGATCTTCAGTGATGAATCTCCATGTAAACATTCAGAAAGAGAAAAAGAGGGGATACTGTGTCATGACTTACGAACTATAAATTTTGCCCTCAATTACTAATCAGGAGCAGTTTTATACATTTATTAACAATTATTTTCTTTCATATAACAATGGCTCTTGAATAACAAAATAAATTATCAGCAATTTCAACCATAAATTAAAAAATAATTAAAGTAAACTTGTTAAAATTTCATACAAGCAAGCATAGCAATAAACTTCAGATATGTTGATTACAGTTACTATATTCTTTGAATAAAATAACACAAAGATTATTCCCTTTCCATTGTTGCAAGTTCACAAAATTTATGAAAAGGCTTCACCTCTTTTTTATTTTTAGCTTGATTAACTGCACCTCATTTGAACACAACAGACAATAACTGGGGCTATTAATGAGACATGATAAAAGAAAAAGGTTATGACCACTCAGCAGATCATGTAAACCTAAAACATACCTCATACTTTTCTAGTCTTAACCTGTAGCTCTCATTTATTAAATGATTTACAAGGAACTATTAGAGAGATGATTTAATGAGCAGGCTGAACTTTTGTTACTTTGCCATTTTGCTAGTCACAAACACATATATTTGCCCTTAAAATGAAGCAGAATACTATTCATTTCCAATGAGACTAGGAGCAATAGAAAAACAAAGACAAAGCCATAGATATTTTTAAGTTGTGCTACATTATTGTAACTATTTAATTAAAAAGTTTAATTATCAGACAGTGCACCATTTCTTGCTTAAAAACATAGTAAGTAGACAAAAAATATTTTAAAAATAAGCCAGAGGTAAAAAGGAAAGGCCTGAACTTGACAAACAACAACAGA
>VBSM01000605.1:17776872-17811490 GCA_008086735.1 Cheirogaleus medius
CACTAAAAATGATAGAAATGCATACAAGACCTGGATGGCATAAAAACCACAAGATACAGCCCTGAAACAAATGAATAAATCAAGTAAGTACAGCTGGGTCTATTTTCAAAATATATCAGATAAAAAATGTCACTAGCATATTTATGTCCTGATTAACCTCAACTGGCCTGTAAAGCTTGCAATAAAACATAGAAATAAATTTACTGTTGCTGTGACATTAATATTTTGTTTCTAGCCAAATAAGTATTTTTTGGAGTATTTATAATCATATATTTGTAAATCTGTTACATATATACATTTTGATATACTAGAAATACATTAATATAAGTAACAAATTAATAACTAAGTGACAAAGCAAGGTACACATGGGTAATATTTCTGTAAAAAGAAAAAATAAGAATGCACATTATATTTTTATGTAGATACACAAAGAAATTCTGTAAGAATACACAAAAAACATTAACAGTGGTTACCTGTTTGAAGGGTAGGATAGAGGAGGGGAACTGGGCAGGTAAGAAAGGAAACTGTTTATGTTGTACTTTTTAAATACCTTTTTTTATTTTTCCTTGAACCATAGCAACGTATTCTCTTTTCCAAAATTAAATTTGAAATAAAAAAATAAGTTAATGAATAAGAGCTGTTAATATGCTTGGTATTAATACATTAAAGATACAAGATATAGAACAATGTGTTTAGTACATTACTATTTATATAAAAATAGAGGGAAACATATACAGGAATATGTATTAAAAATGTATCCTTCTTTAGAAGGATAAATTAGGAACTAATAGCAGCAATTATAGGAGGAGCTGCTGATGACTGAGTAGATGGGAGAGAGTTAAGAAATACTTTTTGCTACTCTTTAAATACTTCTGGATGTTTGACCCTATTCAGAAAGTTAGATTAAAACATAATTTTTTTAAGTTCAAGAAAAAGTTTGGTACTGCTTAAATATGAAACGAAAGAGGAAAACTTGGTGCCCCAGATACAAACACCTCAAATACATACTAACTTATCAAACAATAAGTACCCTTGTCCCTGTGAAAAATTCAAAATCATAACGGCATTTTTTGTCTGGTACTCAGAAGGCTGACGTTGGTTCCAGGGCCGCAGCAGCAGCTTTGCAATGCTCAATGCTAGGAACAAGGAAGGAATTGGGCCCTCCTTCCACAACTGCTTCAGAAGGTCATCAACTCTGTGGACTAGTGCAGGCTGACTGAACCATGTGGCAGAATGCTTCTAAGATGAAAGGATATGGATTCTCTCAATTCTGACAGGAAAACAGAACCTTCTAGGGAGGGAGGTTTCTGTAATGTTACTACTCCACCTCCTCTTCTGATCTTTTCTTTTACTAAATGGGTATAGAAAAAAGCAAACTTGCTTTGAGATCTCACTAGTGTAGACATAGAAAGGCAAAATAACGTGAACATGATCTCATATGGAAGGAGTGAAGTTGGCTGAAACAGATGTGCTCAGCCTGCTGCCTGCATTTCCTTAATGCTGAAGGATAGCTCCTCACAGTTTGTTATAAAACATTGCATAACTCTGAGAATAACAGTTCACAGCCAATTAATAAATGCTGAGAAATGCAAACCATATTCTAATTTATTTTTAAAAAATTTTAAAATTCTGATGCTACAGAAAAATGTAAAATCCCTATTGATAAGAAATTATGAACCAAGCAAATACACAGAAAATGGGTATAATACCTACATCACATAAGTTGTGAAGGTTAAATGAGCTGAAGCACATAAAGGCCTTACAGTAGTGCCTGGCACATAATAAATGTTTAAAATGTTAGCATGCGGTTATTTATTAATTTCCCAAAGAAACCAGAACAACGTTGCTAATCAGAAGAAGCCACTTTCTTTGCAAACCCATACTTTGGCAAACGTAATGTAGAACTCCCTCTTGAGTGTACTCCTCTCCACTGTGATGATCTGATAGAGTCCACAGCCTAATGACAATGCGAGGCAAATTCTTAAAACAATTAGAAGGATCCCTGCTAAGTTGTGGTGTGAATGGTAGCTATGATGACTGGTATCTTCAAACTGTTCCCAAAGTAACAAAATACTCTGCAAAAAATAATATTACATTTAGAGAGAGAAAAAAAATCATACCTACTTACGATTAAAGTACTTTTTAAAAACTCTTACAAATATCCTCTTAAACATTATATAAACATTCCACATAAGAACCACATATTTACAAGGGTTAAGTTGGAAAAAAACTAGAAAAAAAAACCAGAAAATAGATTATAAAGATCAATAAATTAAAAAGAAAAACAAAGAAAAATAAATAAATAAATAAATAAGAAAAAAAAAAAAAAAAGAACCACATAAGTGGTTCTAAGATTTATCGGACTACAGAAGTTGTCAATTAACAAAGTACAGGCACAGTCTTTTCATTGCTCTAATACCCTAAGACTAGACAAAAGATATTTTTATCAAGTATTATTAAGATCATACTCAAAGATAAAAAAAGTGCTATTGCTATTAATATCATGATTCAAGTAAGACATCTCTAAGGATGAAAATAAATGGAAAAAGTTAAAGAACAAACATAAACTTTCTTCTAAATCCATCTCCTTCCTTCAATGCCATCATAAGAAATCAAACGGTTCTGCATTCAGGCCCACTATCTCAGGGTAACTTTCAAATATTTCAGTGTCTTGTGTAATCCCAAAATTAACAAGTCAGAATTGTTGATTTTGGACTTCACCCTTTTTCATGGTAACCTCCCTAAGTAAAGGAGAACATATTTTTAATGTTCACTATAAGCACTCAGGGCACTGTTATTCATTCCTATCTGCTTGCTGACCTTTTCTCCCATGTTTTAATATTCAGTAGTAAAAACTTAAGTTCCTCATTAAGCTATTCTGTTTATTGCTTTTCAGTAGAAATCAGTGTCCATGTTCTTTCTGTCTTTACTGAACATCAATCATTTAAATTATTGTTTTTACCATCACACATGTCTGTAGCTCTCTGCACTTCCCTCGTGTCAACTCAACCCTCAGAACTGAGTCTACAGTGACTTTCAAGGACTTTTTGGAAGAGATCAAAACTCAATATTAAATCCAATTCTTAGATTTTATGAGGTTTATCAGCAACCTCTTTCTTTCCTCATTCTCACATTTGTACCCCAATTTTATTCCTACTACTGCTCTGGGTAGGTAGTAAACTCCTTTGTCATCCTGACATGTGAAATTTTCTTCATGGGCTCAATAGATGCCCTATACAGAAAGTGTCATTTCTCCTTTCCACCAAATTATACCCATCTGATTCCTTAACCTACATTTCTTAACTTTTGCAACATAGAAGACAGAACTATCATATCCCATGATTCACATTTTTACATATTCAAACTACCCTATTTTCAAATACATATGCTAACATGTGATCTGTGTGAAATATTTATCTACTTATGTCGTTTTTGGTTGCCTGTCTCATCTGCCTTATCCGGGCTATTGTTGAAGATCAGGGCTATGTCTAATGTGTTCCTCATAAATGCTCACTTAACTCTAGTGCAGTGTCAAAATCTCAATTCTCAATTTATATTTGTCTATGACAATGAATTAAAATTATATTGAAATGATAATCAAAACTGAATTTCTAAAAAAGAGCTATTAATTGAAAAATGAGACTTTAACCTGATATTAACACTACTCTCTATTAGTCCTGGATCAAAAACAATAAGTTGGTGGAATCCTACCCTTCTTAAGATTCACTTCCAATTCAATTCCTTCTCATCAGCCCCTTTCCTGGCACTATCTCCTTTCTAAGTATCACCACCTGTGATATGGTTTCTTTCCCAAATCAATCATGTAAACTCAATACTCCTACTTCACTCAGAACCTACAGTACTAAGTAAATACTGGGGATATAAAGATGAGTAAAGCACCAGCCCTACCCTCCATTGATAAATTTTCAATTTATTTCATGCATTAAAACTTACATTATAATGTCCTTTACAGAGCCCAGGTAAGTATTTTATTTTTCACTTATAGCTAATGCTGGTCACAAACTCAGTATGAATTTTTATGTTTATGCCTTTCTCTCTTTTTAATTTTTAAAAATCCATTGCACAAAGGCATATGGATATCCTAGAATAATGTCAATACTACCACTAAAGAAAAAAAGACATAGAGGACTATACAAAAGATCAGATTTGTTTTTGTAAAGCAGATTTGTTTTTCAAAACAAGATCTCATTCTTTTTTCGTCCATATTTTGCTTTTTAACTAATCTCAGATAATTACTTGAATTCTTTTAAGTATAAAGTAGCCAATCTTAAAGAATCTTGACAATGGATAAATCTCAAATTCACTGAATCACTCATTCAATGTTGAGTACTCACCACAAGCTAGCAAATACGAAAGAAAGCTACTATTAAGTAGGAAAAGAGAATCTAATGTAACATTAAACACACTGTGCTTAAATAAGCTAATAGAAAGCTCATATTCAGGTAAGTTACAATTAAATTTTACAATCTACACATACTAGCACCCAGAAGATTAAGAGATTATCTCTCACTCTTTACTTCAGACTGATACAAATTCCTCATGGGTCTCAGGTTTCAATTTTGAAATGAAGTGTGTTCAAGTGTGCATTTCTGAATATTGCTGAGCAGAAACACTTGAGTGTCAACACTCACCTGTGTCACGACAATAAATACTGCAATGCCGGTGGACGCAGGGGTAGAATCCCATTGGAGAGGTCTGCTTTGAGACTTCTTCATTCTGACTATTGTCCAACCCATGCATAGACTCAATAGTAGGTACAACATCTGAATTTGGGAAGCAATGTCAAAAACTAATGGGAGATGAAAACCAAAGTCAATCAAGTTTTCACCACACAAACAGTGTAGTAGTTTTTGCATTGAGATGACAACATCATTTGTTTTAACCACAAGATCAGCATTTTCAAAGTGATGCTGAGGAAATTCAATAAGAGATATTCAAGAATAATAATTCTAAAGAATTAAAATTTTGTCATAAAATTTGTAAATATTTATAAAAATAGTTAAAACAATGGTAATATCCCTATTTTAAAATACAAATATGCCCGTATCATATCTCTATTAAGTCCAACCTTAAATCTCTGTTTCCCATTTTTCTTAGCTTTTCTAACTACATAATCCTGTTCTCTATAACTCATTGTATATTAAAAGAAACAAATTTTAAATATAATTTCTGCAATGTAGAGAATACAAGTACCTTCATTTCTGTGTGTGTGTGTGTGATGGCTGAACTACAACGTGAAGATTATTTTCTAAAACTATTGATAAGAAACAACACAATAAAATGCATAACCACTGTAACACCCAGTCATGTTGGCTTTAGTTTCAGAGTCCTGAAGACAAATGAAAAGCTCCATGTGTTAGTGTGACGTGCCACCAGGTGGCCAGCACTGGCACTGCATGGAACGACTGCTACTTTAAAAAGGAAGTAACAAAACCACCTGTATCCAGGTCAGCACTTGAATAAAACAAAAATCTATAAATGCTTCAAGTTCCATGCATACTTATTTTATAAGCTAGTATTTATTGATTTAATAAAAAGATTACCACTTTTTCATCAGAATGTATTTTGATGTGAATTTTGGGATAAATTTGTGATCCCATTGTAACAAAATAAAACTTCCTTCAAATTTCCATCTATAATTTTGATGTTTATAATTTTTACTTCTTTTATAAAAGGATATTCTTCAGAAACAGATAAAACTATCTATAGAATATAATATTTATATTTAAAAGTTGCAAGCCAAACACCTATTAATGATATACCTTTTCAGATATATTGTGACAGATTTCCCCCTGCTCTGCCATCAAAATTAAAACTGGCCACTCTACATTTATGCTTATATATCAGTCACAGTGAATTCTGATAATGAACTGTTACCACATTTAAATGATATAAAATGTCATAGCCTTTCAGATCAAGCACACTTTTCTTTCATGGTAGATTTTAAATGACTGTGATGCCAATTAATTTTATTAAACATTTTACAAATATATATTTCGTTACTCACACAAATTAGCCAAGGCAATATTCCTACATAAGTTGCTAAGTAGCAAAAACAAATACCTGAGGGAAAACGCCTTACTTTTCTGGCTAATTTCTTTATGTACTAAATAATACACAGATCCATACTGTAACTGGATAGGTAGAACACTGCTTATTTGTTATCAAAAAATAACTGACTGTAGACAAAAATATACTGATCACACAAAAACTCCATTCTGACTTGAATTTTAATCATTTAACTAACCAAACCTTTTGCCAGAAATACCAAAAAATAGCAACATCAATTTTTTTGCAGTTTTTTAAAAAAAGGGTTTTTCAGCCTTCAATACTGTATTATATATAGCAGACACTCACAAAAATTCAACAGTCCTTGAATTTAGTAGCATCTTTGTCACTAATCGGCTCTGTTTTGCCTCTTTGGATCTCAATGTCCTCTTCTAAGCATACGCTAAAGTTTTTCTAAGGTTCTGTCCAATTTTAAAATTCTATGACTCTATTAAATCTAAAAGTCATTGTAAGAGAGAAGAGAGGGACAAGCCAGACTCGATAACACTCAAAAAGGATAAGCTCCTCTTGTTCATGCCCAAGAGGTGAATAGCACACATCCTTTTTATAAGGAATATAAAACATTCTTGAAGTTTTAAAATCTTAAAACAAGAAGCAAGGTCAGGATGAGTGGGTCCTGAGATGATTAACAGAGATAAACCATAAAATACCCCATTAAAGGCTGATGAGACTAGAAGAGAAATACAAGAAAAGTAAATCCTAGAATGGTTTCATATTCAGAATCTGCTTTTTAGGGCAAGTCTTAATCTTCTAGGATTAAGAATGGCATACGACTTGATGTCCCTCTGAAGTTCTCTTTAAAATGTCACGATCACAGGACCTTTTAAATACTTTTTCCTATCATGCTTAATTGAAAAATTACTTCATAAGAGTTCCATTTGTAAATAACCTCATAGATGTGAGGTCAGCTCAATTATAAGTGTACTTATAGGTGTACCCTATGGCTTTGGGTCAGAACCAGAGAAAAGTCAGTGTAACAGAAAATAGAAATACAAAAGTGAAAAGACTTCAGCTTTGGGGTCAGAAAATTTGGGTCTGAGTCTAGGCTCTATCACTTAATGGCTGACTGACATTTGGAAATGTGCTTTATGTCATCAAGCCAGATTCTTTACCTGCAAAATAGGGATACATATACCTACTTTTACTGAAGATAAAATGAGAGAATGTATATAAATATGCTCTAAAAACAATGAAGAATTGCACACATTATCTATTATTAAGAAACTAAATAGTACATATGAGAACTACATCAGTAATCCTGTTTTCAATAGAGCTGAATTAATTTATAAAAACTGAACCAAACAAGAAGCAGATAGCAAGTTTACATGTATAAAAGAAAATCAGAAAGATACTCACATTCTGCCAAACTCCCCATAAACGGTACCCCTATTCCATCTTTGGAGTAACTGAGGAATTGAAGAGGAAAGTATTAGTGTAAATTACAAATGCGAAAAAACTGTTCATAATCAAAGCAAGCATAATTTTGGTGGACTAATTAGGATTAATTAGATGTAATGACGAACACAGTTTTAGTGGTTTTGAGTTACCTGGAGAAATGAATGTAATTAGCTAAAGCTGAACCAGCTTGTAACAGCAATGCAGTTGTCAGAACCTTTAAAATCATGTGCATGGGTCCTCCTTTCTTAATAGCCTGCCACAATGATTGAGCATAAATGCAAGCAATCACAAAGTACACTAGGACTAGGAGGAAAAAGAACTCATGTAACCCTGTGAAGAGAAGAAAGGGAGTTTGCTTCAGTAAAACAAAGCCAGTTATATATAGTGTTGGGTTGCTTTCAAATCTTTCTGTCAATATAATTTTAGAGCTTGTTTTTTAATTGGATACATAGTATTTACTTTCATAAGAGGAAAAAAAGGGAAATTGGTAAAACCTCAACAATTTTCTACTTTGGGACAAAATTTTAGACTATAAGAAGGCAGTTTAAACCAAACTAATTAAAGTTAATCTGTAAGAAAGCACAGTGGTTGAGAAGCCCAAAGACTCACCATATAATCACAGTTTTGAGAACAGTAAATGAAAACGATTTTAGCATTTAGTTAGATATACGTTTTACCCTCAAAGTGGATTTCTTTTGTAAGAAGTTTAGGAATAGATTTATTCAGTCAATAATAAATATATCTTGACAGTGCTTCTCCAAGTGTACTCTCTGGCCCACCGGCATCACTAGACAACTTGTTATAAATGCTAATTCTTAGGCCCCACTCAATTTCTGATCTATCAAATCAGAAACTCTGTAAGTGAAGCCCAGCAAGCTGTGTTTTAGTAAGCCCTAAGAGTGATTCTGATATAGTTAATGTGTGGGAACAGCTCTGAAATGTCCTATTACCTTCAATTTCCATTGGAACAAAGCTTCACAATACCTGTCATGTCCTGAGCCCCCATCTGAGGTAAACTTTCTCAGGCTCTTGCTATTTAATAAAAAGAAAATCCTATGCTATGGAGTCCACTCCAGAGTCTACTGAAACTATAACATCTAAACAAATGGCTACCAACCCAAGTGGCCAAAAACATAAGTATGTTACTTAAAGGTAAATTAGACTAATCATATTCTTCTCTCTTGGAATTCAAAATATAAAACATAGAAAGGAAGTAGGCCACAGAAATTGAATTTAAAAGGTGTTAATGTTAGAACAGGCCAGAGGAGTCAAACTGAGCCATGATAAAAATCGAAGTTTTGAGTAAGCAAAGGCAGCTGGTTGGCAAAGAACAAAGTAAGAATGTGCAGATTTCATATTAAAGATGGTGCCAGTTATTATAGCAGCTCTACTAGTAGCTTTTCAATACAGTCTTCATGTAACTTCATGATAAACATCACCTTTTCTCCATTAAATTGGAATCTTCTGAGCCTTCATTTCTTAGAAATTTCAGAAACTATTTATAATAAAGCAGCATGCTTGCTTTGAGTTTAATGGCTTACATTTACTTGGTTACATCTCAAGATAGTCCCTAATATTAAGACTTTTACATTCTATCTAACACTGGAGTGCCATGACAATGGTGTAAATAAAGCTGCCTCTGTTGAGTCTGTGAATGAACAGTGTAAATTACAATCACTTCCACTCCAGCTGAACACTGAACCTGCTCTAGTTTCCCACCTGGGCAAACTCCAATTAACAGTCAGAGAAAGGAATATTTCCATTATGTGGAAAATAATCTTGGAAAAGCAATCCAGAAGACACAAATCATAGGAAAAACAGTCAATAAATAGTTCAATCATGTTTTTGGCATGGTTAGGAGGAAAAAAAATAAGCAGCAAAAAGTATTTCGGCCACTGGGTGTCTCTCCGGCTCTACGAATATAAATGTTGATAGTTCACTTTTCTATTTCTAGTACAGGTGAGAAAGCACGTTTAGACTTTAGGAAGGGAAGACCAAATAATGGAAGGAGCATACATTCTTTTTAGACTCCTCACATAGAAAAGTATTTCAGCTTTAGAAATAATGGCATAATAATCCTGGGATTATTATAGTGCTGGAACAAGACAGAAAATACAAATGCTCAACATATAAACAACTGTGGGTCAGTAAAATTCCGTATGCATTCTGTGGTTTGAATCTTAGTTGTTATCTTTCCTTCTTAGTATTAAGGAATTAAACATGGCATTCTATTTAAAGTTTTATTTATTTATAATACTTTATAGAATATCCATTACAGGATAAAGTTTCAGACTCCATTACATTATAAATCCACCATGAAAAGAAAATCCTCAGACTATTTACTGAGGAATCAGAATAATGTAGGAGGAGGGACTTTTGAAAAGAAGATATATATTACCAGCAAAAAAAAATGTTTTAGAATTATTCAAGGTTAAATGTATCTTCCAAAAAAAGCTAACATTATAACCAATAAAAAATTATTTTATTGAGGTAATATATTAAATGAACTGAACTAAGACATTTGTCCCACACTTTGTTCACTGAATTTTAGGTAAATGATTCTTACCTTGAATGTAACTTTAAAGATAAAATGCTGGTTCTATACTCAGTGTTCTTTCAAATAAATCATCTCTAAAAGTCTCCCTGTTTTTTCTCTTCAACTACCAATTTAATATTTGTTCTGCCATTAGCATTCACGGGAAAGCAATCCGTGTTTGTTCACTTTGAAATTAAAATCTAATTTTAAAATATGTGGAAACTAAGTGTTAAATCTTACCTAAAACTTAATATATACTAAAGAAGAAAAATACTCTTAATGAGCATGCAACAGGTGGTAAACACTTATGCTATAAGGAAATGCGCAGATTTTAAGTCAAGCTTAAAGGAAGAAGCATTGGCAAAATTAAGTAGAAAGAAAACTTAGAGGACAAACTCCACAAATTCAGCACCAGCAAAATGATGGGAGACGGGAAAGGAGACGAGGGTAAGGGGAAAGAGTCCTTGGGCCACGGAGCAGTACCAGACATTCTTGCCTATTCATGATCCTTGCCTCAGAGTCCCAATGATCTCCCACCCTCAAGTGTCTCAAGATATATCCTGCTTAGTCTAAAGATTAATCAGAAATTCTAATTCCTTTGCCACTTAAGAGGTAAACCTAACCCTTTTGACAGATTTCTTTCATCTGTCATTTCTTCTTTCTTTCATCTTAATTTATATTTCTCTTATGATGCTGTGCAGCAAAGGCATGTGGCCCAGTTCTGGCAAATGAAATGAGAGAGGGAGTTTTTAGGAAAGAGTCCCTTCCCCTTAAGAAGAGATACTGAATTCTGACATTATTGAGACGTGATGACCAGAACTGCTGTAGCTGTAATAACTTTGAACTTGAAGGACAAAGCTGACAGAGGATAGCAGGGTAGGGAAATTCTAAATAAATCACCTTGGGGAAGCCTGGAAACTTCTTGTTGTGTGAGATAATTCATTTCATCATTGTCTATACTACTTGCATTAGGGTTTTCTGTTATTTTAAGCCAAAAACATTCCAACATGTTATGAGGGCTAAATGGAAGATCCAACCTTTTATCTTTTGGGACAGAGAAGAAAAAAGGGACAGAAGAATGAATTTATCTGCTGGAATCTTAAAAACATTGAGATGGCAGATGTTGCAGAGCCTGTAATACTATTCCAATGAATACCAGTCGATATGTCTTTATGTAATAATGTTCTCAGGATTCTTGGTATTCTTTTGGTCTCTAACAAGAGCACAAATATATAGTTAACAAGGTTTCTAATCCTTTTAAGAAGCAGCTTTATTTTATTCTACCATAAAGCATTATATTCCTATTTAGTACTTTGTCAAATGGCATCAACTTGCTTTAGTTTGTTTTTTTAATCTACACCAACTCTGTAAAATAGAGGATTAACTAAAGTCTGGTAGATATAAACTATATAATTGGTTTGAAAGAAAACAAATTATAAAATTTAACCAGAATAACATGTAATATTAATTGCAGCTATTTGCAGCAGGTTATTCTAATGTAAACCTCTTAGATACATGGTAATAGTCAATTCTCAGTAAAAAGCATGGCAAATCAATTTTCCCTATTTGGAGCAGAAAATTAGACAAACTAGCAGAAGTTTCTAAAATGAACTAAATGAAGACTATTCCCTGGAAACAAATTCCATACCTGAGGCTATATAATAGGAAGAATCCCTCTTAAGACTCTATTTTAAAACCAACACATTATCGAAACAATGTGGAATACGGACTTTTAGATCAGTGATTCCACACATTAGAATCAACTTCAGAGCTTTGATTAGCTACCTGGCTTCCACTCCAAACCAAATCTGAGTCTCTGGGTGTGAACACCTGGATTTTTTTTAAAACCTCTCCAGATGCATACATAATCATGGGTCGAGAGCCACTGATTTATATTTCAATGTAGAATTACAAAGGTGTTTAGTCATTTTAATCAATAAAATGATGTGATCTTTAGTAATTAAGGCAGCCACATAACAATGCTTGATACTTTGGGGTACTTCTGGCACTTTTTAATACCTTAATTCCACAGGTTAGCCTTGCACAGAATCTCATGCTTAATGAAACTACATAAAATTAAAGTGAGGTTTTGCCCCTTGTTTAAATTTTGTCAGTGATATGACCAATGCGACTTTCCCCATTTTTGTATAAAAAAGACAGCTTTTAGACAGAAGAGCAAGCATCCAATCAAAATCAGGAAAAAGAATCAGGTCAGGTCAGAAGGAGTCAGGACGGTTAGTGTGAATCCTAAAGAAAAGCTAGCCACGATGCAGGATGTTGAGGAAAACACTAGAAGATATGGGCAAGGTTCAAGACAAAGCAGGATACGACTGGCACTCAGTGGCCCAAGTAACGCACAGGGCACAAATGTGATCATTTATGGCCTGGGATCAAAATTCACATGCCAAACAGGGGATGAGGAAGGAGACAGGAATGGGAGCCTGGATAAGTAGGCAAGAAAAAGCTGATCATGATCCAGAACAGTTTTATGGAGCCACACAATAAAGCAACCTCTTGAGCCAAAGGACTATGACCTGGCAGGCAGGAGGGGAAAGGGCTAGTAGGTCTGGACTCCACTCGAGGTAGCAGAGTTTGCACATGCAAGGACTACAGCAGAGCATTACCTCCTGGTGAGCCCTGACTAGTCCTAAAAATAAGTGTTATATGAAATAATGAAGTCTTATGGTTAAAAGAACCTTAAAAGCAATTTAGTACAACCATCCATCCAATGCTATCAAGTAGACCTGGGTTCCATCAATTTCTTTTCAAAATACAGCAAAATATCAACATCTTTTATAAAGATTAAGGAAATGGCAGGACTAAATGAACTTCCAACAATGTTCTTCACTGGTCCAAGGTATCATTAGTGAAATTTAACTAATTTACATTCATCTGCATTGAAAAACACCTTGAATAGCTTACACTATGTAATTTCCTTTACAGAAAGAACTTTTAAAATTACTACTTTAAAAACATTTAGTATACCATTCTGTCACTATGTATACAGTTTTTCAAACCAAAGGATATGAAAAAAAAGTATATCCCTTAATACATTGTTATTTGTAACCTACTGTCTATAACACATTCTCCTTGAGTTACTTTTCTAGCTGTGACAAGTTTAAACTTTGAACTAAACAATCTGTTCAGTCTAATGTGGCCTCACTCCTGCCTCACCTACACCTACACCTCTTTGTGGCCAATGAGATGTAATGGAATTGAATTTTTTTCTAAGCAGATTGGCTTTTTCAAATGAGCGATGAACTCATGAAGAGGTAAACCCTTAACCCTTTTCTTTGACAGATGGCCCACAAATCCTTACTCCGACATGTTAATTTACAAATCTGTTATACTTTATAGAATGTTTATCATGATCATAAGAAGTCATTCATTTCTGCTGGGGTTAGGAATCTCACTTCAGTAGTGTAGGACATAGTCACCTAAAATTTTGATAAAATATTTTATGGGAGTAAATTTGATTCCAGAAAGCATTCCTGATCCAGAAAGCACTCTGATCATTCCTAAATGGCTGTTCAGCATCAATGAAGGCAATCCCTAAATCTATTCAAATAATCTAATGAAGAGTCAGCCACACAAAGGAGTTCAGTTTTTAATCCCACTTAATTGTTCAGTTATCAATTTATATTGCTCAATGTATTACCATTTTTGTTTATAAAAATAATGCTAAGTTATCATAAATACAACAAAAAATTTAGAATGTATAGAAGAAATTAAAAACTACACAACTCTACCACCCAGAATATGGAAACAATCTGTCTTATTTTTTGCACTTCTGTTTTTTATTCTCTACATTTTTTAATACATTTGAAATCATGCAATATAAAATTTAGTGTTCTGCTTTTTTTAACTTTTAACAGCTATAAAAACGCTATAAAGAGATTCACTTAACTATTTCCCTACCTATGGACACATAGGTTTTTTTGTGTTTTTTGTGTGTGTGTGTGTGACAGAGTCTCACTCTGTTGCCCTAGCTAGAGTGTTGTGGCGTCAGCCTAGCTCACAGCAACCTCAAACCCCTGGGCTCAAGCGATCCTTCTGCCTCAGCCTCGGCATGCGCCACCATGCCCGGCTAATTTTTTCTATTTTTGGTAGAGACGAGGTCTCGCTCTTGCTCAGGCTGGTCTAGAACTCCTGAGCTCAAACAATCCGTCCGCCTCGGCCTCCCAGAGTGCTAGGATTACAGGTGTGAGCCACCGTGCCCAGCAGACACATAGGTTTTTAATTTTTAATATTCTAAGAGTACATGAAGATATTTGTGCATAAATCTTTTCCTGTATTTAAAATATATTTAAATAGATATTCTTACCAGATTCTCCAGCACCAAAATGATTAAATGGATTCCCTTCAGCATCTGGGTTTAGTAATACCATTTCAAATGGGATATCTTCCACCTGAGATTTCTCCTTGTCATCTTTGCACGTATACTTGTCTGCATAAAACACATGCCACGTTTGTGGAGAAGGAATCTGGGACACTGTCAGATTATGTTCAGTCTGGTTCATGGCCACTTTAAAGAGAAACAAACAGCACCTTTCATAGAAAAACTCTCACATGTGTTCATTGTTTTATTCATATAATCAATTTCAAGTTAGAACACCCTTTTGCTTAATTCTTACTGCCTCAGAAATCCAAGCCCTGGTGTAGTACTGGAATAAGGGCTATAAATTGTAAAGTAAATAAAAATGATGCTTTTACCCAAAGAAATCACTATAAAAGTACTACTATGAAACACCACAAATGAGTAGAATAGTTTCACTAACACTTTGAATTTTAATTTTAAATATTTTCAAAGTTTCCAAGTGTGTTAATGACATTAAAAAAAGATTATTGTGGTAAAATATACACAATGCTAAATTTATCATTTTAACCATTTTTAAGTGTATGGTCTATGGCATTAAGCACATCCACAATGTAACAATCACAGCAACATTTTTGAAAATCATTTGAGTTAAATTTAAAATGGAACATTCAACTGAAAAAAAATCATTATATCTAAAAACTACTGCTGACAAATACTTTCAAAAGATTTTCCAAAATCTTTTTCTGATTGGTTATTTTTAAAAAAGGTACTAAAAGCAGAAAAATAGAAATTACAGGAATGTAAAAGTTATTATACTAGATCAGGTCCACAGAAGGCAGTATGATATAGTATGTGGGGTAGGTGGGGGAGACTCATGAATGTTGGAATCATACAGATCTGTGTCTGAACTCTGGATTCAACACTTATCTGCTATGTGACTTGGACAAGTTACATAACCAATGACTCTCACTTTCTTTATCTGTAAATGAAGATACTACCTACAACAAAGAGTTGATGCAAGGACTAAGTTATATGAGTCACCTAGGATGGTATGTGTCATAGAGAAGCTAAATAAATGTTAATTCTCCTTTTCTTTTCTTTAAAACAAGGTGGTTATACTAATGAGTGGTTTCAACCTGGGGTAATCTGCTCCCCTCCAGGGCCTTTGAAAATGTATGGGGGCAGTTTTGTTGTCACAATAGCTATTTAGATATTTGGAAGGGAGCTGTGCTAAACCTCATGCAATACCAGATAAAGTCACACAACAAAGAACTGTTCCTCCTAAAATGCCAATAAACACCTCCTTTTGAGAAACACAAAATGATGTCTAAGATCTCTTCAAGATCTAAAAGTATGATCCTGGCCTAAGAGGCATTGACTAATGCTATCATGAAGCTGTAGGAGAGAAGTGTCTCAAATTTTATGTATAATGAAACAAGTAATAATAGAGTTAGAAGACCAAGTTTTACCCTTGGAACACAGAAAATAAATTAAAACCTCTCTAAATCTGTTTCTTCCATAGCAAAATAGAGATATCTGCCCCGTCTAGCTTAGAGTTCTTATGAGGAGCAAATGAGACAGTACATGAAAATCCTAAAATATGATCCTATACAAAGTAGAGTATTTTTAAAATATAAGATTATGATGGGCTCAATTCCCAACTCTAGATTCCCCCCACAATATGCCAATATTTAAAGATAAATTAGTCTTCATCTTTCTCTCAACTGTAGAAAAAAATTTATAATAAATAAAAAACACTTCTTGAGGTAACTGAGAATTTGTGTATAGAATAGATTTTAGAGGACATTATGAAATTATTCATTTTCTTAGGTGTAATAATGATATTATGGTTATGCAGATGAATGTCTTTACTCTTAGAAGATGTATACTTAAGTATGGAGGGGTGAACTGTTCATGACATCTGCTTATTTTCATATGGTTCAGTTAAAAACAAAATTCATCCACATACAAGCATAAAGCAAATGTAAGAAAATATTAACAATTATTGAATCTAAACAGAGGATATACAGATGCTAGTTGGACTATACTTTCAACCTTTTTGTATGTTTGAAGATTTTCCTAATAGAAAGTTGGGAAAATGTTATTTACAGGTTGTCTTTATAAATAAGATACAGATGTATCTACCCAGGATTCAAATTCTGAGAAGTTGGACTGTTCAACTGGAAATTTCATTCAGTAGTAGTTAAACTGAACAAGAGGATTTGATTAGCAATACCACAGCACTGCTTTTTTGGCTATTGTAAATTAACTGACACGTATACTAATTTTTTACTGTAAAGTTTCTGGAAAAATGTAGCAAAGACTCTAGTTTCTGTTAAATATTTGAAGATCATTAATAAGAATTTAAAATATGATCAATAAATAGTTCAGAAATAAGGCTGTTTAAATACGCAGCTTGCAATTACATAATCTGGACCTCATTATGTAAAGGCTCTGCTGTGTTGCCATTTTACCATTTGCAATTCTTCTCTTAGATAAAACAATATAAAAATTAGCCATTATATTTTCACTAATACACTTTTGATGTTTCATTTTAAATTATGTGGATTTACATCAAAAAGAAACAAAAGTATGCTTCATAAAGTGATACCAGCCTTTAGTTTTTGTCTTGCTGTCTTTTTCAACAAGCCTGGAAAGCAAGCCTCTTGACAAAACTGTGTGTTCATTGTTTTTGAGACAAAAGACTACAGCACAGCATGCACATTCTATACTGGAGTAATTAGTACCTCAAATATCAACAAAACTTGAATTACAGAGAATGGTGTTGAATAGCTAATTGCCCAATCATATTATAAAAGGAAATGATGTTAATCCAAACACAGAATAATAAAATACTAACACCTTTAAATGATTTATAAATATACCAAACATACAAAAGGAATTATATACATAAGATGTAAAGAGACAATCCTGAAATATTTTATATCCAATGTTATATTTAGCTCCTGTAATGTGATAGCAAATTACTTTCAATCTCCCTGTTAAATATTTTTAGATAGAAACATAAACTCATCATTTTCAGTGCTTTTAAATGTCTTGTTTGCTTGCTTTAAAAAACCTACAAAGTAATTTTTAGTATTTTTTTTAAATATGTTTTATGACATTAGAGAACAAAGGAAGACTGAAAAATAACTTCTCAAACATTAATTTGGGAAAGTCAACATTTGACACCACGAGATTTTTCAAATCTGCTACAGTGGGGTTTTACATAGAAGCTGGGTATAGTTAATGAGTTCATTACCAAATAGGAGAAAAACTGTTCATTCTTAAAAGTCTCATTAATAGCCAGGAAATGTACTTCCTACAAGGAATTATTTTTAAATAAGTGGTACTATTATACTGTCATGAATTTTAGGACATGCTTTTTGTTTCAATGCACTTAAACTCCTGAATAACAACATACTATAAAAATGACAACTAATATATAACAGTTAAAGATAGATTTTCTTAAGATTTGGACTTTGTTATTGGGAAAAAACTTGGTGAAATATATAGAAATCACTACTTTATTTCAGGCCTCAAAATTTAACAAAACAAGCTTTATTCCTCTAAAATTCCTGTTTCCCAATATCTTCCATTCCATAATTTCAAAGGATATCCCTGTACTCGATAGACTACAGAAGGCAAAGGGAAAACAGAAAAAGAACAGCAAGAGTTTTCATTAAGTTATAGTCCTATATATAAGTAACTCCATCCTAAGGAGTTATAATTAGAATCACAGCATTTTAGAACTGTCAAGAACTTTAGAGAAACCTAGTCCAACTTTCTTATGCAGGTAAGTAAAGTGAGGCTCAAAAATAACAAGATCTTGTTACAAATTAATAGCAGTGACTCAGCTTTATGGCCTTCCCATTGCACCATACTGTACAGAGGTACAGAAGTTCTGGGAATGCAGGAATACAACTGACACAAAAATGATGTTTTTACAAATGTATATAGGATATGATATAATATCAACCATGTGATATAAGAAAACAAATTGATATTTTTATAGCTCAAAGCTTTAAACTTACTGATATGTTTTCACTAGAGACAGAAAACGTCTTTAGGTGCCAAACACAAAAAGCAAATAATTTACCAAGCAAAAGCCCTCAAACACTAAGCTCTATGACTATTCACTCTACAGATACTTAGTAAATACTTAACTAAGTACTAGAGTATAATAAATTCTCATTCTCATAGTACCATGTAATTAGCACTCAACAATCGCAATTTCACATATATTCACATTGATGTAATTCATTTGTGTCATCCCCACTTGCTTTAAGGACAGAGTGCCAGCATTTTGTCACTGATCCATCATCAGTGCCTAGCATAGTACATGAAACAAGGGAAGTGCTCAGGGAATGAATGAGTGAATGAACAGACCAAAGCGCCCTACTATTCTCACTGATAGATTTTATAACACATAAATAAAATGCAAAGTGGTAACTATGATAAGTGCTATGCAGGAATGCTAGAGGGTATAAAAACTAAGGTGTTAAATTAGTGGAGGGAGAAGCCAAAAAGGAGAAGCCGAAGAGGAAAAAGCCTGTGCCAAGGCCCAGGGTAGCACTGAAAAGAAATTTAGCGCTACAAATAAAATGATGGGGGAGGGGGGAATGCCGTGAGATGAATCTGGAGGGATAAGCAGCAGCCAGTCTATGACAGCTTTGCTGACCAGGTTAAGGAGGCCTGTCTTTGTCCTAAGAGCAGTGGGAAACCACTCAAGTATTTTAAGGATATGATGAGGAAGTGAATGTAACATGACCAAATCTGCTGTTTAGAAAGATCTGGTTATAGAAGTGGGACTAGAGTGGGTGTAGAGTGGCCAGGTAGGAGACAAATAAAGAAGAGGCCAATTTAAAGAAAAAAAAAAAAAAGAAATAGCAGTCAAGAGACTATGGCAGCTTGGAATAACATGGTGGGGGTAGAGAGGAAGAAAAGTAGATGAATTCAAGGGATATTTAGAAGTAAAACCACAAGACTTACTAATAGATTGGAAAGGGATAGAAAGGTTAAAGAGGGGAGTGATAGAAGACTTCTTGGTTTCTTGCTTGTTTACTGGATGGATGGCGGTGCTAGTTCGTGAAACATGAATCACTGGAAAAGGACCAGGCTTGCTTGGATGGAGAAGACAGTGAGTTTGGTTTGGACATTATAAGAACTGGGAACTGAAGGACATGAGTTTTTATATATGTGTATAACACTTAGATAAGCAAATTGGTACCAAAAGGACAAGATAACTAATCATGAGCATTTGCACAAATTTTCCAGATAAGTTCTGAAATTCAGGGTTAAAGTAAATAACTTTACGTAACTGTCTCTTTGATATGTGAATCCAATCATTCAGAACCTTTTCAGCATACTGTCAATGTCGTCTCACATATATGGATAAAAGATCTCCAAAATGAGTAACAAGGATTAGGGACCATTACTTTTACCTCTGTTCTGGCTAGCTGCATTATGAGGGAAGCAAGCAGCTGCTAAGATCAAGACTGGATGCTTAGAAATGGGAGTGTTTTACTGGACTAGGCTAAAGAAGAGCCTATTGTATTCTATGTATGGATGAGTCTCTGAATAATAAGGGAAAAAAGGGAAGAAGGATAATTCCTAATTTTTTTCTCATGGATGCTTCAAATTCCTAATGTCTCCTACAACCAATTAACTTCCAAAGGATAAAATGGATAGAACGGCACATGTTCTTCATTTCTATATTACAAAAGATTTGCACTTACTTTAGATGGCCAACACCCTAATGCATGGGATAACGTTGATGAGAATGAATGAGATCATGGATTTAAGCCACCAGACTAGAATAAAAAAAGTAGAGGCTCTCTAGAGGTAAACCCAGAGGTTTACAAATGATGTGGCACTGTTATATCCCAAAGTGACATATTTTGTCACATGTGACTAAGTGTCATATTCCAATGACATGCTGTAAAACAGCTTCACTTGGGCTGAATTATACAATTAACTGAGATAATACATTTTTAGTGTTTAGCTCAGTGCTGGCAGATAACAAGCATTCAACATATGTTATCATTCACTCTATGCTGCCACTAGGTTAAAACATATCTGAATATTGGCATGAATTATACAAACTGTAAAGAGTCTGAATGGGCTAGGCATGGTGGCTCATGCCCGTAATCCTAGCACTCTGTGAGGCCAAGGTAGGAGGATGGCTTGAGGTCAAGAGTTCCTGATCTGCCTGAACAAAAGCAAGACCCCCATCTCTACTAAAAATGGAAAAGAAATTAGCTGGGCAACTAAAAATAGAAAAAATTAGCTGGGTGTGGTGGTGTGTACCTATAGTCCCAGCGACTCAGGAGGCTGAAGCAGGAGGATCGCTTGAGCCCAGGAGTTTGAGGTTGCTGTGAGCTAGGCTGATGTCATGGCACTCTAGCCCAGGTAACAGAGTGAGACTCTGTCTCAAAAAAAAAAAAAAAAAAAAAGAGAGAGAAAAGAAAAAGAAAAAGAGTCTGAATGAAGGAAAGGACTCCTTTATAAATTATCTGGATATTTTTCCAAAAATGTGAATGATAAAGGGGTGAAAAGGCATTCTATGTTTTAAACAAGGAAATAGTTTCCTTAAAATTCAGCTTAAAACGTACTAGACAAAGCATCATTACAATGTGATGTATGCTGCCTTGAAACATCTTGGTATGTATACACTATACAACACCTCAACAATAAGGAGAAAAAATATATATATATCTAATGATCAAAGAAAAAAAGGATATACTCACTTGTCAACTGAGCTTTGGATAATTTTTCACTACAGCTATAAGTTTGACTGCTCTCCTGCAGTTTTAGCCATTCCTGGGCTTGGAACAGGTAGAGTTTAGCTTCTTTTCCAATAGCTACTGCTATGTTGTTGATTCTGACACACAGAAGAGCATGGTCACCTTGACATTAAAACAAAAGTTATCAACTAGTTTGGTCCTGTATGAAACTGAGATCATAGTACAATTCAACACCTATATTTATCAAAATGGAAATTTAAAAAGCACAATTTTTCTTAAATCTCACTTAACTAGGTAAATCACATAAGAAAGAACATCACATTCAGATGCAAGTTGAAGAGATTATTCAAATTAATGTGTGGTGTTTCCTTACAATTCAGATGATAACTGATAACCTTTCACTGAATAAATAGAATCTGAGTTATTTTGGACATTCACTGTAATAAAATTGTCTCACTTTACAATCACTCCATGTCTTTTATATTTGTTTTTAATCTATAGAGATTTCCTGCCAAAGTTTGTTTTGTTTTTTAAATATAACATAGCTGTTAATATTACATTACACTTTCAATATAAAAATAAGCATAACAACAGCAAGAAAGTTTAAATGAATGTGTTTTAGGGTAGACATTTTACATCTGAAACACAATTTGATATCTGTGACTTTTACAAAAGAACTTTCAGAACAATATATGTTGTAAGATTCATATAGAACAAGCCTGGCTACACACACCGAATACATTTAAGGCCCAGAAGGGAAATGGCAAAGTAGCTGCCCCCAGGGAAAGGGATTCTGGGGTGGGGAGAGGTGAAGCAGGAGACTGTTTTTCACTTTTCATTTTAAGATCTTCTATTCTTCTGGATTTTGTTTTTTACTTTGTTACTATAATTTTCACTTTGATTAAACACTTTAAATAAATTTAAAGGTATAGTACACATCAAAGAATATCTCTTACATAAATTGATTATATTATAAATTATCAAGTCTTAAAAGTGACTCTAAAACTCTATTAACACCTTAAATTGCATTCTGAGCTAGAGGTCATTATTTTAGCCTAGTTTTGGTATTATTATTTTACAGAAGTGGAATTCACTGAAAATTGGTAAATAAATATTATGTAAATATATTTGTGTATGTATGAGTGTGTGCTTTTATATATATGTAAAACATATATATATATGAAAGAAAGGGAGAAAATGAATATACTTAAAGCACCCTTCCCCAATTTGTCTTGAGAAATCTGGACTTAGCACATGTTTCTCCTGTATGTTTACCAGGTAATCATGAACTATCAGGTTGTCTAAGTCTCCCTGATGATCATGAGTATGTCACAGCTTCCACACATCCCAGATCTTCCAGCACTGTCCAGATTGTGCCATTTATTGTAGTGACATTACTATCACTGTCTATGCCCAAAGTATGGTTATAGCCAGTAAAGAAACTGAAAATTTGACCAAAAAATAATAAAAATGTGTCTAGTGTTTCTTCTTCATTCATCCAATGAAAGGATGGTCCACATTAGATTTTGAAAAACTAGGTTATACTCTTTTTCTCAGCTATCTTAAAAACTTCAGATTAAAAAAAAAAAAATCAGGTTCCCCTTCCTTTATACCATCAATTCTGTAATTTCCCAAAACTTTAAACTCCTTTTCCACCCCAAAATAGCTTCTAGTTTATATCATCTTCTCCTAGGAATCCTCTAGGCCAATATTCTGGTCTTCACAGTTGCATCTTCCAATACTAAAGACTGTATAAAGCAAAGATCCTAAACTAATCAAGGTAAATCATTATTTGAAATTTAGTGCTCATCAAATAAAGAGTACCAAAGAGGATGTACGAAGAAAACCATTTAAATTTTGACAGTATAAATAAATGAGACCAAATTAGAATAGACTGCAAATTCATTCACTGAAGGAATAATTATTGATTTTTGAGGGAGTACAAAAGGTAAGATCAAATGCAGCTCTGCTTTCAGAAGCTTCCAGGACGCTACTTACACGCATTTCCATCAACTTCACTCTAGGCCTCAGGGTCTAGTAAATTACTGCACTAGTGGCCAAGTAACTGAACTGTCAGTAATGACAACTATATTACCAGATGTTTTCCTTGGTTTCCAAAGCCCCTCTGCTCCAAATAGGTTTTTATCAAATTGATCTTAAAAACAAAAAGAAACAGGAAATCTAAGTTCCTGAGCTTAAATTCACACGAAACTACAGTACCTCAGCGTATGTAATCTGGTCGAGACAGGAGGGAGCAAACATGCTTTGGGGCAAGGATCTAGAAAGATGCAGCAGACCAGTTATTTGTATATTTGCACGGGGAGGGTGGGGGCTGTGGAAATGGGCTTTCAGGCGCAGAATACAATCACTAATCTCGAGAGGCTGCTGCCAAGGGTCTGGGAAGCAGCAACAGTGAGGTTGGCAATAAACGCATCCCACGATTCCGGGCAGATGCTGGGGACAGAGGGCTGCGGCAACGCTGGAAGTCCAAGTGAGGCAGGTGAAGTCGCCGGCCTTGCCCAACGTGGCGGGGCGGGGCCGGGTCCGCCGGCTCCGGGCCTTTCCCGGGAGGCGGGGAGGAGCGGCCGGGGCCGGCCGGCAGGATGGGCCCGCGCGCCTTCCTCCCTCTCCCCGCCCCCAGACCTACCATGGAACTCGAAGTGGCCGATGCTCTGTCCCTGAGCGTCTCGGGCCGCGGCGCTGCTGAAGCTGCCCCGCAGGGTCTTAGCCTGGCCGCCCTGCGGCCACCAGCAGCACGTGAGGGCCACCGCCAGGAGCCGCAGCCCCCCCATGCCCGCCTCACCCTCCGGGCGGACACCGGGTCCCTATCCGCCAGCACTGCCGGCCCCACGTCGGCAGCTGGAGGGCGGGGTCGGCACCGCGGACCCGCCCCTAGGAGACTCAGAGCCAATAAAACGGGCTCCTCCGCCACGAGCCAACGATATTCACCAATGAGGGGCCGAAGTGGGCGGGACGTGCAGATCCGGGTGTCCCATCATTCTCCTGCATTTTGGCTAGTTCCCGCCCTTTTTTATTCTTTTAATGAAGAATCAGGGGGGTGTTGCTTCAGATTACGGAAAAATTATCGCGCTTCTTGTCGCCCCCGCGCGTCATGCCACTGCGCATGCGCGGACACGCAGGCCCGGGTACATGGGGCCTTTGGGAGACGTGGGATTCGGTTAAAAACGAAGAAACCACACGACGCGGCCATTTCTGGTCAAGAGAGGAAAACCCCCTCAAGGCAAGAACCATGGGCTTACTCAGCTTTTCTAACTCATTGCCTGTATAACCTACCGGACATGTCTATTTCAGTGTCTCAAAATCATTTAACTCTGCATGTCCACAGTTTAACCCATGACTTCTCTTGGCACCTCCAACCGATTTTTCCCTCCTAGGTTCCCTGTCTTGAATTATATCACCCAACAGGCCAGACAGCTGGGCATTCTCGCGACCCCTCCTCCCCATGCCCTCACAGTCAATGGATTCAATGATTCAATTACAAATGTGGGTTGGCCCCTCTTATGGTGCTGGGGGGAAGCCGCAGGCACAATCCCACACAGGACATCATTTTCTTGGCCCACGGCAAGACCTGCCTCCAGTCTTAATTCTAACTGGCCACAGTCCATCTCTACCCTAGAGCCACAGAAAGCTGTAGGACAAGCAATTTGACTACATTACTTTCCTTCGAAGGCTCTTGAAGGCTTTTAGCACACAACCCAAACTCTGTAGAATAAGGCTCTCAAGTCTCTCAAATTTCCATTTCTTAACTTCTCATCTCCATTCTTACCACTGTCAGTTGGCTGAACACTCCAAGTTCTCACTTCTAGGACTGTATGCCAGCAGATCCCTCTGGCTGGAATACTGCTTATTCTACCACTCAACCTCCACCTCACCTTCCTTTTCTTTGCTCCTCTTTCCCAAGGCCCTTTAAGAAGGCTTTCTCAAACCCCCAAGTGTGTATTAGATGCCCCCAGAATAGGAATCCCTTACTTCCTTACCAGGGCACTCAGCACACTGTATCATAAATGTCTGTTGGTTTATCTGAATCCCACAGCGGGTCAGAGACTATACCTGTCTTGATGAAAGTGGGAGCTCAAAATTATTTCATGAATAAATGTACATAAATTATTTTCATTCAACAACAAGCTTTTGTAACATATAAGCAAGTTCTTACAACAGACCTCACCATTTAGAAAAAAAAAATCTTGGGAATACCTATAATATACCCAGCATTTTTAGTATCTCTGGCTGACCAGGAATACACTGGAGGTATTAATATTTAGGGATTTATTAAAAATTGCACTTTTTTGTATTATAAATGTAATTCACGTGACTCAGAAAAAAATTTAGTCAAAAGTGTATGGAAAGCCAGGCATGGTCGCTCACACCTGTAATCCCAGCACTTCGGGAGGCCTGCACTCAAACCCAGGCAACAGAGTGAGACACTGTTTCGAAAAAAAAAAAAAAGAAAGAAAGAAAAAGTGTGTGAAGTAAAAATTAATGTCCCCATTACCTCCTTTCCCTGCTGTATTTGATACCCAAAGGTAATCTCTGTTAATAGTTTAGGGTGGATCCTCCCTGAAACCTTTTACAAATATATGTGGTATTTGTAAACCAAGGACAGGAATAAAATTGGTCCTGAGGAAAAATCATGACACAGGCCTTGAATGCTGTTAGGTCTCTCCTTCTATCTCTCATCTTCTCTTTTTGATCAACTTTGTTTTCTCTCATTGAAAGCAGGCTTTTTGGCTCTTCAGTTCATTTGCAAGAACATGACCACCACCAAGTCCCAACTTTGCAGGGCCTCAGAGTTCAAAAAGAGCAACCAGACTATACTAAAACCTTAGTCCACTTCTAAATCCCAAGAAGAGGCTTCAGTTGGCCTAGGGTGAGTTAGATTCCATCCTGTGGCCTGCCAGGGTGGATTAACTTGGGGATATCATAAAGGATGGGGGAAGTCTGATCAGAAAAAAACCATAAACATCAACTACAAGATAAAGTATTTTGGTCCTTATTCCATGTTGGTACATTCTTTTTAAAGGCTATATAACACTCCATTGCATTTAAAAAGTGAGACTGTATTATACACATTTAGATTGTGTCTAGTTTCATCATTATAAGCAGTATACCAATGAACAATTATCTATATTATACATCATGAAATTTGGGGGTTGTAGAGAATGCATATTTGAAATTTTCATATATATTACCACTTTGCCCTTCAAAAAGGTTGTAACATGACACTTCCACATAAATACCTGTGCTGGGCATTTCCATTCTTTTTAAGCTTTGCCAAAACGTTATGTGAAAAAAGAAAGATATTTATTCATCTATTTGACAATATTTACTGATTATTTAGTCTGTGCCAGGCCTGGTCCTAGGGACTTGGGATTATAGCAGAAAACAAAACCCCCGCCCTCAAGGAGCAGTGACAATGAGCAATTATCAAAGGTAAATGTTGATAAGTACTATGAAGGAAAACAAAGGGTAAGTAAGATGGTTGGGCAGGGCTGGGTAAAGCTTGCTGCTATTTTAATCGGAGTGGTCAAGAAAGGGCTCTCCAATAGGATGACATTCAAGCCGAGAACTGAAGTAAAGGTAAAAACTAGACACACATCTGAGGAAAGGGAGTGCACGCCCCAGGAAGTGGCGTGCCTGGTGAATTCAAGAAGGGCAAAGAGGACCGGGAGGCCAGGGCAGAGTGAGCAAAGGGGAGAATAGTAGGATAAGATCTAAGGGTAGTAGTATCTAGGGAACATCTTTAGGAAGACTGCACGCAGCCTGCGCTCGTCTGTAATAACATTAACAACAGCAAAAGATCATTTTGCAATTTCAACCTCCCATTTTCACACTGCAAGAGGAAAACTCATCGGGGTTCCCAGCTCAACAGGTGCATAACTTCTGGAGATGGCTGTAGTACAAGAATGAAAGAGGCACTCATTCATAACTCTGACCTTCTGTGTATCTAAATAAAGTCTGATCCATGCTGGCAAAACGAGCCAGATCACACCGCTCAGCTAACCCACCTGCCCCTACCAGACCAGATTTCGACTGAGCGGAGCTGCGCCTGCGCCGTGGCACTGCTCGGCCCCGCCCAGCCCGCCAGTGGGCGGGGACAAACCCGCTGCGGCACCGCTTTCCGGAAGCTGCCGCTGACTGCCCCCTTGACGTGTCGGGCGAGCAAGGCGCGTCGCAAAAGGTCGCGGTGGGACTTCCCTACGGTCTGCAGACCTGGCACTTTACGGTGCTAGGCACTGCCAAGCTGGGAGATGTCGGCGGGCTTTGCGAAGCGGGTCCTGGTGACCGGGGGTGCTGGTTTCATGTACGTAATGGCGCCGCTAGCCGAGCATTGGCTCCCTAGAAACCCCAACTTATTCCCGCGGCTCTGCTTGGCCTTGACAATTTGGGTTTAGCTTTGGAGGGTATGATACCCGGAGAGGTCCTAATGTACAACTGGGACCATCCAACCTTCTCTTCCCGAAGACGTGGTTCCTTTGTAACTGCGACTTCTTTAAAACGCCTGCCTCCCAAAGCAAGAGTGTGTGGTACTGTCTGCCCTCCTGTGGCCCGAGATGCTTACCACCAGTCACTCCTTGAGTGGCAAACATCGCAGTAAGCTTCTCACCGACTGCTTCCCACCCCTAGCCAAGACCACCCCCGGCCCCACGAAGCAAAGGCCTAGTTCATATAGGTTCCCCCAAAATGATTTTGGGATTATAACAGGGCATTCATTTATTCAGCAAACTTTTAACACCTTTTTCTCTCCCACACCCGCATTAGATCAGCAAGTCCTCTTCTTCTACTTCCAAGTATATCCTTAAGGTGACCACTTCTCACCCTCGCCCATGTTACCGTCCTCTTTTGCCTAGGCTACTGCTGTAGCCTCGAGGTTGGTCATACTGCTTCTACTCTTGTTCCCTAAAGTCTGTTCCTCACACAGAAGTCAGTTTAAGTAAATTAGGTCATGTTAATGTGTAGAATTTTATTCCAGTGCTTCCTGTCAGACTTAAGATAAAATCCAAACTCTACCATATCTAAAAGACTCAAGTGCCCTACTTTTGCAACCTGATTTCTTTTCTGTACCTGACACATTTACCCTCTTAAAGTTCTTGGAGCACCACGCTAGTTCCTCTTGTCTTGAGGCCTTTGCACTTGCTTCCCCTTTGCTTAGGCGGATTGCACCACTCAGTTCAGGTTTTTTACTCAGCACCCGCTCAGAGAAACCTTAGCTGACCACCCTCTCTAAAATAGTCCCTCTCCCAACTAACACACTTATCCCTAGCTGAAATTATATTGTTTATTTGTGTTTACTTGTTAATTGTCTACATCCCCACTCTAGAATGTAAACTCGATGAGGACAGAGACAGTTGTTCACTCAGCACCTGGAAGAATGCCAGTTTATGAAGATCTTTAGTAATTGTTGAATGGATGAATGCGAGAGTAGTAAACAGGAAACGCTCCTACCCTCAAGGAACTCAGTGTCTAGTGGAAGAAGAGGGATGTGGGGATTCTTATTTAGTCTCATTAGGACATTAAATCAACCCTTCTAGTCTGACAGTCACTTGACAGAGAGTACCAGGTGGCAAGGTTTATTTAATGAGGAGAGGAGCATGGGCATGAAAGGGTGATACTTGAGAGTTCTAGTGTAGGAAGGGTGCAGCCTGGAAAATTATGTGAAAGGATTGCCAAGTATAAACGCTGAGTTCATAATTTTGTCTAAGGCTGCCCTTACTCCTCTCACTCCTGGGACCCCAACATTTTAAGTATATGTGGTAAAATCTGGTAGGTCATCTTACTGAGGTATGCCTCTGGTTCCCCTTCAGGGTCCTTTGAAGCCCAGGAGCCAACATGGGTACCCAACTCAGGATGGTTTCAGCTGTTATTAGCCTGGGAAACCTGGCTTCAGTCTAGGACCCTTCTGAGGATTCTGGTTTACACCACAAAATTCTTGTACCAAGAGATAGCAGTTGCAGAAGTTATTATAAACATAGATAACTGACCGTGCTCATACTAATTCAATTTTTACATAATTCCATCTGTAACTTCTGAAAAGGAATATTGTAATTTTAGTACAGTTGCACTGACTAGCACCCAATATATTTATCATCCTGCTGTACTGTCACACTCAAAGCATGCATGAACAGCGTCATTTTAAACTAATTGTTTTTGTTATACCCAGAACCAGTAAGTCCTCTCTTCTATGTAGTCTTAAAGGGAATATAAGATGTTGTATATGGATACTGTTGAGAAGTTTGGTGAAAAGTGTGTGTGTGTATTCAATGTAGCTATATTGTTTCTGTTACTTTGGGAAAATTTAAAGTTACCTTTGAATATCTTCCTAATAAATAGCTTAGCAAAACATTAAGGAATTTAGGGAGGTTAGAGTTTTCCACTAAGATATACTTTTTTCTTATAGTGCATCCCATGTGATTGTCTCTTTAGTAGAAGATTATCCAAACTATATGATCATAAATCTAGACAAGGTGAGTTTTATAAAAATGAGTTTCATGCACTAAAATTACACTTCAATTTAATTACATTTTTAAAAAGTATTAGAATCCTGTCATGTTCTTATTTTAGTTTTTTATTTAGTCATCTTAGCAGTTTAGGGGTCTGTATAGTCATGTGCTCATGCTGTATTTAATCTTATATAAAATCTTTTAAAACTTCCATTTATTATGTTAGTCCATAAAGGTTTTAAGTGCAATACTTTTACCAAAAGAAAACCTTTACCCTTTGTAAATCTGATATTTAGTGTAATGTGATTATTAATCATTTTGATTTTAGGATACTATATTTGATTATTTAACCATTTGATTTTATAACTATTACTTCTTAGAAAATTACATATTTTTTAAATTAAAATCAATTAAATTAATTTAACTGTGAGAATATTGCAGTAATAATTGGAGTCTCCCTGGAAAATCTGAAAGCCATGTTTGGTAATCACTAGATTTTTGACTTTAAACAGAATATGAAAATGGTTACCTTAATTTCATAAAACATAACAGTGAAATTGTATAGGCAAAGAATAACCCTTACGCATATGAATTTTTGCCTGCCTTACTATTATGGACAGGGATTTTTCCCCCATCTGTACACTGATTAACCAAGAATTAACTGAGGAGCAGGCATAATTAGTTATAATATGCATAACACAGATGTAATTATTTTCAGTCACTAATTCTTTTTCTGTAAGGAATGGTAAACTATTCTAGCTGCCAGTGGCTGGGAGAAAATTTGGGCAGGAACATTTTTTAAAGTAGAAGTTTATAAAAATGTTTTTGGTGTTTTTTTCCCTTTGAAAGGTAATAAAATTGCTTGCTTGTTTTTTACTTCTAAGATGTCAGAAACTTAAAATTTATAAAAACACAGAACAAACATGCTTTAAGAGGACATGTTCTTATACAACAGTCATTAACGTCTATAGTCTTTAAAATAAATTGGTATTTTATAGGAAAAGCTAATATTACCACTTTTTGTGTTGCCCCTCACCATACTCTCTTCATTTAAGCTGGATTACTGTGCAAGCTTGAAGAATCTTGAAACCATTTCTAACAAACAAAACTACAAATTTATACAGGTATAGAAGTTTTCTTATAATTATTGTACTGTGCCTCTTTAGAGATTATAATATCTTTCTACTTTACTAACTTGTGTAATACGGGCTTGGAAGGTGCACTTACTAAAGATCTTTTAAAAGATGAGGTAGTTAATTTCTAGAAGTACCATGTGTTCTAGAGAATACTACTTTCTATTGACACCATATATTAATAAAAAGTTACTATGATTTTTGGTACCTTGGCAGCTCTGTGAATAGCTAACTGAATTTATGTGGTTTGTAGTTTTAGGTCCTCATTAGCTTCTTTAATAAGGCTTTCCTGGGTTTGAAGTAATTGGGGTGTTACTCTGTAAGGTCAGCCAAAAGCCCATCAAGAATCTCATAGGATGGTCTTCCCCCGTGAAGACTGAATGACTCTGGAAGTCTGATTCTTACTAATCACTCTTAAACAAGTCCAAAGTATAAACCACAGGGCCAGTTCATTAATTTCAAAGGGAAATGTTACTCCAAATGAAACTTTATCTTATAATGTATATATTTTTTTTAAGAAGGTGATTCTGTAGGTTTCTTTTTAACCACAAAACTTAACGAATATACTAGGCAACCATTTCATAATTCTGTTCTTCTGCGTGAAAGTGTTTTCTTCATTATAGAAGAATTGTTGAGAGTACGTATTTTAGAAGAATTAAATGTACATATAAGCATCAATATTACCATAATTTTACTTAGATGTGGTAAAATATGTTTTCAAAACTGTCATTCTAATTGTTATACTTTAAATATGTTTCAATAACAGTTATCTCAAAGGTTTTTTAAATGCTAAAAAAATTTCCCTATTAATGTAGTGACCTTAGGTTGGCAAGAATGTTATGAAAAAACTATTACAGTACTTAGTTGGTGCTCAGTAAAACATTGTTTATATTTATTTGAAAAACTATTGTGAATTTAATATCTAATATCCTAATGTGCTACAGAAATACATCATTACTATACCTTCTTGACCACTTGGTTGAATTTTCAAGTTACTCTCTATTAAACCAGGTAGTGGGAAGTGGGGAATGTTATAGTAAAAATGGTTATTATGAATGATAGTGTCAGTGAAACTTAGCTTTTTCATGTTTGCTTTTTCATATAGGGTGACATATGTGATTCTCACTTTGTGAAACTGCTTTTTGAAACAGAGAAAATAGATCTAGTACTACATTTTGCTGCACAAACACATGTAGGTAAGCATTGTTTTATGTTACAGTTATGATTGGCAATTTTTTTCCCTGTGGCTAACTAGCCTAAATCCAAAGTCCAATAATGGGTTGAATAAGTAGGTACAGTACTTAATACTTAGAAAGAGGATATACCATGCTGTACCAGAAAAATAGTCCCATGGTCACTGTGTCATCAGAATACTTGGTACTTTTTAGATCACTTTTATTAAAGTAGGTTGAAATACAGCCTATCTTAAAATTTTGAGTTTAACCAAATTGAGATAGTTACTTCTGAAAGGGAGGAATGAGGAGATGGGCCTTCAACTGTATTTTTAATGTTTTTCTTTTGGGTAGTGGGTACCTGGATGAACATTATATTATCTATACCATTTTGTGCATTTGAGATACTTCCTAATAATTTGTCTATAACATTTTTATTGTGAAATATAACATATATTCAGAAGAATTTAGAAGTACAGTTAATAAATAATGATAATGTGAGCATCCATGTAGCCATCACTTAAAAGACAGAATGTTGCTGAATCCTCTTTAGTAGTAAGGTCTACTATTGCCTAATGCCTGGTTTAAAGTTATAATTTCTTTTGCTTTTCTCTTTGGTTTTGTGGTCAATGTATTTACCCCTAAACAATATAGGTTAGTTTTGGCTGCTTCTAAATTTTATAAAAATGTATACATAAAACTACATGTTGCTTTTTCAAAATTCATATAGATTTATCCATGTAGTTGGGTGAAATATAGTTTTGTTTTCAGTGTTGTACAGTATTCCAATCTAAGAATGCACTACAGTTTCCTTATATATTTTACTTTTGGTGGCCATTTGGATTGTTTACACTTTGGGGTAATTTTGAACAGTACTGCCGTGCACATTCTTACACATGTATCATGGTACACATAACTACACATCACTCTTGGATATATAATTAGGATCATAAGATCTGCATACTTCAACATCGAGATAATGTTAAACTATTTTCCAAAGTAATTATACCAATTTTCACTCCTTTGGGAGTGTGTGACTTTCCATTGCCCCAGATCTCACCAAAGCTTAGTTTTGTCAGACTTTTCCCTTTTTGCTAATCTCAGCTCTGCGTAGTGATCTTTCGTTATGTTTTTAATTTGTATTTTCCCTGATGACTAATAAGATTGGATATTCTTTATGTGTTTTTTGGTAATTTGGACTTCTTTTTTTTCTGAAATGCTGTTGACATCTTTTGCCTATTTAATTGGATTGCTCACCTTTTTCTCATTAAAAGAGAAGGTTCAAAGAGAAAAATGAGAAGTAGAAGTTTTTTATATATTCTAGACTCTGGATAATGCGTATATCATATACATTATCATCATATATATTATAAATTGTCTTCTCCCATTCTGTGGCTTATCTCCTCACTTTTTTGATAGTATGTTTTGATGAACAGATCAATTTTTAATTTTAGTATAGTTGAATTTGTGTGTCTTCTCCTTTATGGTTAATGCTTTTTTAGGTCTTAAGAAATTCTCCTATACCCCAAGGTCATGAAGATATATTTTCCTATATTATCTTCCAAAAGCTTTATAATTTTGTCTTTTATATTTACATTTATAATCCATCTGAAATTAATTTATATATATAGTGTGAGGTAGGGGGCTAATTTCATTTCTTTCCATGTAAATAAATGTTCCTACATCATTTATTGAAAAGTTCACCAGTTTCTAATTCTCTGTCACATATTAAGTATTCTTATATGTGTGTCTCTTTCTCTACTTTTATTTGTTTATTTGTCTCTACCAGTGCTGATTGTGAATATTGACAAATAAAGTGATTTTGTATCTGGTAAAACAAATACTTAGTTAATAATAAAGCAGTTGTGCACTCCTGCCAGCAGTTTATGAGATGCTTGCCAGCACTTGCTGTTGTCAGTTTTGGTGTTTTATTTTTCCATTATTACTCATGAGTTTAAAAACCTTTGCATTTTTTTATTAGACTGTCCTTCCCCCTTTCTTATTGGTGTGTCCTCTGTGGAAATTTTCGTTTAAGTCTCTTGACCAGGCGTCCTCAAACTACTGCCTGCGGGCCATAAGCGGGTGTTTTTGCCCGTTTGTTTTTTTACTTCAAAATAAGATGTGTGCAGTGCGCATAGGAATTTGTTCATAGTTTTTTTTAAACTATAGTCCGGCCCTCCAACGGTCTGAGGGACAGTGAACTGGCCCCCTGTTTAAAAAATTTAAGGACCCCTGCTCTTGACCATTTTCTGTTGGGTTGTCAGTTTTTTCTTGCAGATTTTTATAAGTCTTTTATATATTCTGGATTCTAGCCTTTTGCAACCATCTTTTCTCAGTCTGTGGGTTGCCTTTTTTCCCCTTTCGTAATGGTGTCTTGTGATCAATGAAAGGTCTTAATGTCAATGTAATCCAGCTTATCTTTATTGTTTCCTTTAGGGTTAGTGTTCTTTGTGTCCTGTGTAAGAACTCTTTTCCTACCTCTAAGGTCATGGAAATACTCTCTTATATTCTTTTCTTAAAAGTTATTGTTTTTCCTTTTACATTTAGATTTCTTCACCATAGTGATATAAGTTTGACTAAAAATCATCTATTGAAAAGATATGACCTTTCCTCATTGCCACTTTTGTCATAGGTCAAGTGTCCTATACATATGGTTCTATTTATGGACTGTACTTTGTTCCATTGATCTTTGTCCTTTGACAGTATGGCATTTCCATACTGTCTTAATTACTGTAGCTTTATAAAAATTATTATTATTTTTTTTTT
>VBSM01000605.1:17826118-17852268 GCA_008086735.1 Cheirogaleus medius
AAAAAAAAAAAACTCTTTTTAACTTATCTCTTTAAAAACCTTATTTTCCAAATATAGTCACACTCTGACATACTAGGGGTTAGGACTTCATTCCAAGAATTTGGACAGTACACAGTTTACCCTTAATAGTGTGTCCAAATGAACTCAGCACATATGAGCAGTTCTGGATGCATGGTCACTTGGTATCCCATGATCAAGCATTCTGACTCTACCAGGGCACAGTGACCCACCAGGAGCTATTTTCCAAAGGCATATCGTTCTCCACTGCAGTTGGAATGGTCTTTGCCCTGAATCCCTGGGACCTGCCTGGTGATTCTCCCACTGGGGCTCACCATAAAATTCACGCATCTTTCCACCACTGACAGTACCAACACCGTAGGGTCCACCAGACCATATGGCCCAAGTGGCAAGGATGCTTGCACCCAAGCTTGGACCTGCTGAAGAGCCCTTTCTTGCTCCAGACACCCCCCACAGCTGGCAGCCTTTTGTATCACTCAGTATATCAGCTGGTGCAGTATCCTTAAGTGTGAAATGTGTTGCTTCCACATTTCAGGCCTACCAGGCACTGTGCTTCCTTTGTGGAAGGGGATATAAGATACAGCTATTTGACTTTGACTTGGAGTTTGGAAGAAGTTGATTCCAACCCTCATGGATGACTTTGAGGGGTTCAAGACTTTAGTGGAGGAAGTAATTGCAGATGGGGTAGAAATTGCAAGAGAATTAGAATTAGAGGAAGAGCCTGAAGATATGACCGAATTGCTGCAATCTCATGGTAAAACTTGAATGGATGAGAAATTGCTTCTTATGGATGAGGAAATAAAGTGGTTTCTTGAGATGGAATCTATTCTTGGTAAAGATGCTGTGGCCATTGTTGAAATGACAACAAAGGATTTAGAATATTCCATAAACTTAGTTGATAAAGCAGCAGCAAGCTTTGAGAGGACTGACTCCAATTTTGAAAGAAGTTCTACTCACAGTAGTAAAATGTTATCAAACAGCATGGCATGCTACAGAAAAATCTTTCATGAAAGGAAAAGTTAATTGATATGACAAATTTTCTTGTCTTATTTTAAGAAATTGCCACAGCCACCCCAGCCTTCAGCAACCACCACCCTGATCAATCAGCAGCCACCAACACTGAGGCAAGACCTTCCACCAAAAAAAAAGGTTATGACTTGCTGAAGGCTCAGATCATTGTTAATTTTTTAGCAATAAAATATTTTTAAATTAAGGTATATACACTGGGTTTTTTTAGACATAATGCTCTGAGACACTTAATGGACTACAGTATAGTATAAACATAACTTTTTTATGCACTGAGAAACCAAACTATTTGTGTGACACGTTATTGTGAGATTCACTTTATTGCGGTGGTTTGGAGCCAAGCCCACAGCATCTCCAAGGTGTGCCTGTATTGGAAAGCCCTCTACTTAAATGTCTAGTAACAGTTCTGTACTTTGCTTAGTCCCTCATCTATTGACTTGGAATGAAAACATTGCTCTCTTATTGAAGATAGTTGTGAGAATTAACTACAGGGGTGGGAGAGAAGGGAAAGCACATTGCTGGGTTAGAGTGCTGAATAAAAATTACAGAGGTGACAAATATTAAATAAAATAGGCCAAAGAAGCCCTTGAGAAACTTCTATTTCCAGAAAATTTTTAAACTTTTGTTTGTGGCTCTGGAATTCTGTCCCCCTTTTTTTAGTTGAATAAACGTAGATGAAAATATAAAGCAATTTTTCTTTGCCCAGAAAAAAAACTCCAAAGGAAAATGTTGATTTTTTAGCTATTTGGATATTACATGTACATGTCAAAGGAAAATTCCAAGTGTGTTAATACTTAGAAAATACACATTTCTCTTAAATTTATTTGCTGCTGTGCAGGATTTCCTTTTGTCCTTGTAATGTTCTAAATAAGCATGCTACCTCTGACCTACTCTGCAAATATTTCAACGGTCATTATAAAACAATAGTGTGCCACATAGCTAAAATTAAATCAGTTTAAAATTCTCAGGAGTTGAAATTGTGGTTGCTTAAGTTAATGGACTAATCAAACCATAGTTTTAGATGATGTTACTGCAGTATTCTAATTACTGCAATCTGATTTTCCTTAGTAATTGTGAAGGTCAAAACTGAAAGCCTGATTCAAAAAGGAAATTAAAAGTTAAAAATAAAAGACAAGGAAGACATTTTTATTCCCACATATGTCATGATAAATTATTAAGTTGACCTTGTAAAGTTAAAGATTTTGCTGTAAATCACATTGGGGTTGACTACAAGGCATGGAAACTGTATTCCAAATCCTTGAAACAGCATAATTTTATTTAATTATGTTATTTTTCAATATAGGTGATTCATTATATACTAAACAAACTAGACTAAATTATGTCTACAAATGTTTTGACTTTTATGCTTTTGTGACTTTCATATAAGTAAAAGCAGAAGCAAGAAAAAAATCCTTTGTCTAACTACATATCCTGATTTGAGGATGCCAAAAATATGGTTCTGGTATGTACAGGGCAAGCCTTAGGAATAAAGAAGTTACTTAGGCTATTTGTGGGTTTGGAAAAAGGCCTTTTTATTCTCACAAAATACATCCCCAGTTACAGTCTCATGCTTAAAATACCGTTCATTGATAAGGAACAAAGTTCTTCAGTCTCTGGTGGAAAATAGGATTAAAATCCAGAAAGTTCTAGGATCTGTAAGATAAGATTAATATTTATCTCTTTAAAATTTTTAAAAATTTTAAGCATACAGAAAAATTGAAAGGTATATTTCTCCACCTGTTTTCAACAATTGTTAATATTTTGCCATATTGATTTTCTGTGTGTGTGTGTGTGTGTAAGATATGTGAAAGTAAGTTGTAGACATCATGACACCACTTCTAAATACTTCAGCACAAATCTAAAAACAGCATTCTCCTACACAATGACCATACTATTTTCATACTTAAGAAAACTGAATCATTTCCTGATATTAATATCTAATACACATATTCAAATTTTCCCATATTTTCCCCAGAGTCTGTCATTTATAGCTTTCTTTTTTCCATCCACCAGGATCCAATAAAGGTCCATGCATTATTTTTGGTAATGTCTTTTTAGTCTGTTAAACGTAAAGCTGTCTCTCCATCTTTTTGATGTTTTTATTTTTTTTATGACATTGATATTTTGAAGACAGCAGGCTAGATGTCTTAAATGCTGTCTCATATTCTGGGTGTATCTAGTTAGTTATTCATGCTGTCATCTAACTTTTCTCCATTTTCTGAATTTCATATAAACTGGAAGTTTGGCCTACCTTTCAGTTCAAGCAGTTTTAGCAAGAACCCTTGGTAGGTGATGCTTATGCATATTACAGTGTGTCAAGAGGCCTATATATTAATATATATGCTGTCTGGAAGGTATCTAGCCATTCTTAATATATTTTTCATATTACATGGCTGGATACTTTCCAGACAGCCCTAGGTTTTTTGTTTTGTTTTGTTTTTTTCTTTTTTGAGACAAGGTCTCACTTTGTTGCCCAGGCTGGAGTGTAGTGGTGTGATCATAGCTCACTGTAGCTTAGAACTCGTGGACTGACACGATCCTCCTACCTCAGCTTCCCCAAGTGCTGGGATTACAGCTGTGCACCACTGCAAACAGGCCAAAGAACTTCTATATGCACGGAAGTATAAACGATTCCGGGAAGCTCCTATTCTGGGCCTAGATTTTTAATTGAAAGCAATTAGGCCTCAAGATTCTCAAAGCAAAGTTGGCATAAAAGTTCTTCATGTGCTTGGGGAATGCACCCACTTAGTGTAGATAGCAAGATTTAGCACTGAGTGAAGTCATGAAGACCAGTTGCCTCAAAACTTAAAATTTCCAAAATGTATATGGATCATAGATTTAAACAAACTTCTATTCTGATAAGGTTGGTCGATTACAAGGACAAGCGTAATGCAATGTAGCAGCTCTGACCTGGGACCTGAGACCTAAATTCTAGTCCCACCTCTGTCACCAAATAACTGTGTGACACTGGGAGCCATTAACCTCTCTGGGCTTTCATTGATTCACAGTGGGGCACAGGCATTATCCCAGCTGACCTAAGATTCCCTCCCATTTTGTAAATAATATTACACAAGCACTAATGTGATTGAATGTCAGTGTACATTTCTCATTGAGACAAAGAACAGCACTTTGATTTTACTTCTTGCATTCCTTATGGGGCAAGCGGGGAAGTACAGCCATTCCCAAATTGAAGCATTGCTCCTTATCCAATATTTAGACAATTCTGTCGTGCAGTCTGAGGTGTGATGGATTCCTTCCCGCTTGTTGCAAAGAGTCAGACATCGGATCAGACATCGGATCATCAATGGGAAAAATACGTAGAATGATGGGGTTGGGCTAAAACTTCATTCCCTTCTGAATTGTTTATAACCTTCTGTGGTTGGGAAAATCTGAGTCAACTGTTCCAATTGCTAATGAGGAGGATGGGCTGGAAAGCTGAGTGGGGGAATCTCTAGGGTCAGGGCCCTGCCTTCTGTCCCCTAATTTAGGAAAGCCCTGGACATGGGCCCTGACCACTGCAACCACAGAAGGACTGAGGACAGTGAGTTTGGTGAGGTTTCTGCCTCAGTCTACGGAGACCTGCCTAAGTCCTGACCACGGAAGACAGCAAATCCCCCCATCCTCTCCTTTTACCCTATCCCACCCACCCACGAAAGTCTCCTAGAAAAACTCTGGCCTGTATGTGCAAGGAAGATAGGGAGGAGGGGTGGAGAAGGGCTGACTTGTCTCCAAGACTTTTATAATAAATACTACATTCCTGAGTGCAAGTGTGAGGGGAGTCAGGAATTGCCCAGTGGGAGGAAATGGAGTGGAGTGTGTACAGATACAAAAAAAAAAAAAAATAGTACTAGAGAAGTGGATGAAAGCAGTGGAAAGTGTTGGAAGGAAAATTTTCCCTCTACCACTTTAGGGTTCAATGCTGGGGAGCTGCAAATTAACTGGAGAAAATTTTAATTCACATGCACACAGGAGCATTCAAATGAAGAAGCTGGCTGACCAGCTAGGGATAAGGGTTTATATACCAACTTAATACGGGAAAAGAGGGAGAGAGAGGGCTTCTATGGGAGACAAATGGCTTTTAGGGTAACAAATGGAAGATATGACAGTTTGTGATAATGTTTGTTTATGCAAGTGCTAATAGTCTCCTTCCTTGCTGGAAGCTTCCTTCCAAAGAAGGGAGTTATGGCAGCTTCCTTCTTGGAAGGCTTTGCCCTTAGAAAAAGGAAGCTCAGAAAAGGCTTCTTTCTGAATCTGCTGTATCTCAGATGTCTTCTAAGTTTAAAATAGTCTTCACACCATTTTGGTGGGTTGCAAGTCCCTATAAAAGTCAAGAATGTGAAACACCTGGGAGGTTGAAAGGAAGATAGGAACAAAGTGCACAGGTATTTCTGTGGCCTGGCCTCCTTTTCTGAGCTCCTGATCATTGAATGCCATCTGTGTACCTTCACAGGGGCAAAGAAGAGACTGATTTATATATGATTTCTGACATTTTTTGAATTCTCAAGGGATTTAGGAAAGTCCTGTGTTAAATTTATTTCATCTGATTTCCTTGGGTGAATAGTCAGGCCTTATCCTTAATCGCAGGATAGGCGTGGGGTGGGAATCTGGGGAGATGGGACAGGGATACAGTTGGGAGGCTGGCCCACTTCATCAAAAGGGAGAGACAAGCAATTAAGCTAAGAAGTATTTAAATAGCACCCAAGCCTCTGAAACTCAGGGTCTGGAATCCAAGTTTTCTGGCCTTTAGGGCATTGTGCAAAATCCACATGGTTAGTTAGGCAGTTTGTTTGATGGATGTGGGAGGATTGGATGAGAACATATGAAAAGCTTGGTAGGTTGTTTTTGAGTATAATTTACTTAATTGTTTCTGGCCTGGTAAGTATACCCAGAGGCTTTATATTGATGTATGTGATTCAACAAAACCAAAAAACAATAAGGTCATTATTGACTTGTGGTTTAATGGCTGTAAATAAATTAACTTCTTTTGGATTAATTCAGCACACTGATGATATTTGTAATTTATTGACTTTTTTTATACTTCTCCCCTAAGTTATAACTTTGGAGAAGTTGCTTTATATCCATTAAGCAACTTCAAAAAGCATACACATGCACATAAAAAAGCATCTCAAGAAAAAGCTGGGCCCTCAACTTCAGATTCCAGTTGGGGTTTTAGATTGTCATGCCAATTTTTAGTTGAAATAGGGTCTTTATTTAAAAGAATATTAAGAGCATTTGGTGCAAGATGCATATTCTCTATGATGCAGTCCGTGCTGCACCAAATTGTGTAACCGCTGTGAGCTGAAAAATGTGCCTCCTCTCCCCCGGCAAAATTCATATGTTGATGATGCCATCACCCCCATGTAGTTGTATTTGGAGATAGGGCTTTTAGGAGGTAATTGAGGTTAAAGAAGTCATAAGCATGGGGTCCCAATCTGATGGGATTGATGGCTTCATAGGGAGTGGAAGCCCACTCTCTCTGTGTACACGGGGCACACACAGGAAAAGTCACATGAGCGCCCTGGGAGACCGGGGCCCACAGCAAGCCAGGAAAAGCGCCCTCACCAGGAACCCAATCATCTGGCACCTTAATCTTGGAACTTTCCAGCTTTCAAACTGTGAAAAACTAAATTTCTGTTGCTTAAGCCACCCAGTCTACAGCATTTTGTTACGGCAGCCCAAGCAGACTGATAGAGTGATCTTAAGCAAGTTACTTATCAGAGTCTCTGAGTACGGTATGTAAAATTTGTGGATCAAGCTAAATAAACCCTAAGTTCTCTTCCAGTGGTAGCATTACTATGATTCTAACTGAAAGCATCTTGGCTCCAGAAGAGAGCCAAAATAGTTTTTATTTAAAAAAAAAAATCTGACTTTCAAAGTTTTAGAAGTTACAAAGTGGTACAGAGGAGTTCCATATATCTTTTACTCAACTTTTAATATACTTCCCCATTTTTCCATATTCTCTCCCTAATATATACATGTATGTGTATATATATTAATGTACATAATAATATGCATGCATGTTATTATTTACCTTCAGAATCTATTGAGAGTGGATTATTTTCCATCCCTTAATACTTCACTATATATTTCCTAAAATGAAGATACATTCTTACCTAACTATGGCTGCCAACTTCAGGAGATTTAACATTGATAAACACTTTCATCTATTTACAGCCCATGTTTCAATTTCATCAATTGTCCCAATAACATCCTTTAAAGCATTTCTCCTTCCAGAATAGGAATTAGTCTTAGGATTACACATTGCATTGAGTTGTCATGTTTCTTTAGCCTCCTTGTATCTGGAACAGTTTCTCAACTTTTCTTTGCTTTTATGTCGTTAACAGTTTTGAATAATACATGCTAATTATTTACTAAAATGACCTTTTTCAGGATTTGTTTAATGTTGCCCCATGATTAATTCAAGTTCTGCCTCCTTGGCTGGAACACTATGTGAGTGTGTTGTATCTTTTTTTCAGAGCCTCCTATTAGGAGACACATGGTGATGGAATGTCCTTCATTGGTGATGTTAACTTTGATGACCAGATCAAGGCATTGTCCAATTTTTCCACTGTACAGTTGTTATTTTTCCCCTTGCAAGTATTAAGCAATCTGTGGAGAGACACTCTGAGGTCCTGCAATGATCCTGCTCCTTGTACAACTTTGCCCCCCTGAGACTTAACATCCATTGATGATTCTTGATGGAACCCATCTTTGCTATGGTGCTTAGAAAAGGGTGATTTCCAGTGCTACCACCCCCTCCACGTTTATCAGTCGATACAACCCACTCGGCAATAACAAGAGTCCTCACCACTCCCTGCCCCTCCACCACCACACATGATTGTTGTATTCATGGATTTGTATTTTATTCAAAGAGTAAATCCATTCATTACTCTTCTTTCTTGTTTTGGTGCTCAGATTGTCCCAGTTTGGGCCAATAGGAGCCACTTCAAACTGCCTCCCATGTCCTTTTGATATACCCCCATTATTTATTTAATATTAATACTTCTGAGAAATATTGATCAAAACCAGAGGCAAAGAAAAATAAGTGCTATTGTGTGTGTGTCTGCTGTGGGGTCTCAGAAGCAAAGTGAAGGACAGATTACAATTGACAGCGGTTCAAAAACTGATTAGATGTTATTACTATATATGACATACTCTCTTTAGTTTTATTCTTCTTAGATGTGTCAGGTAGTTCTCATAATTGGTTTTCATAGTTATCATAGTAATTAGACTGGAGTTAGCCAAAATCCCTGGGCTTATTTGGAAAACTGGACTGCAGCCTACACAATGTTTCTTTTCAACACCAAGTCGTCTTCAATATTTTTATCCTCATTTTGAATGCAAACTACCTTGTCATTTGTGCTTTCTTACTATGATGTGTGTGCACAGATTTTCACTTCATTTTATTTAGCCTGTGGCATTTTGTCTCCTCGGATGCTGTGATGGTTTTTCTTGCTTCTGCAATCTTGCTGAGTAAAGCAAGGTTTTCTCCCAAACCCATAACAATTTTCATTCACTGTCTTTGTTCACAATGCTCTTAGTGTCTCAGGAATTTTTCCCAATGCCCCAAGGCCAAAAGATATACCGAACACTTCCTTTTATTAAGTACTCAGGTCCAAACAACTTAATAAGTACTTATGTCCAACAACTTTATAGCTACTTGGAAAAAAATTACACACATAAATTGCAAGAAAAGTTATATTTCCATTTCATTCTTGAACAACCACAATTACTTACCAGTGGGATGTGTACACCTTAGTCAGTGTCCAATTTCTCAAGCCTTGGAAGCAGATCGGGCACTTCAACCCTAATTTCCTATGCCCCACTGATTTTCACAGGCACTTTTTAATCACAACTGCTTAAAACCTAGCTTCACAAAGAGACGACGTCACTGAAAGAAATATAATCTATTGCTGAAACTATGAAGCACCTGTTAGTTTACATAGTGTTCTACAGATATCAAATATCACTGTGATTCCCTCAAGAATGTGAAATTCTGCAGCAAGCCAGGGTGCTTGGCTGCACAGTTTGGAAAATAAGGCACTAAGTCCCAGAAACTCACAGTCTCCTTTGTAAAACAGCAACGACAAATATTGGGTTGATTTTCAAAATCTTTTTGCTCATGGTGAAACCCATAGAGTACATTGTACAGCACCAAGATGGGGCTCTTTTTCACAAAGATCACATTGTTTATTCTCCAGTCATTCCAGGATGGTTTCAGCTTTTAACAGTGACAAAGGCTACTACCAGGGAGGAATTCTGAGACAACATATATAAACAAGGACTGTCCTGAGCAGAGTGGCATGCGTGGCCACTCGGTATATCCATGACATACATCACAACACTTACATTCTGAAATCAACCTTTACTCAACAAATGATCAGTACTACAATGGAGTTTCTATCATCTAACAATTTGCCAAGGGATCTTGTCACATTAAATTGTGAAACACATGTTTATTGGTTGTGCTCTTCCTTCTCCCCTCTCTCTCTCTCTTATCCCTGTTCCTCCATTTCGTCTCACACCCTATTCCCCATATCCCCACCCCAAATCCCATCAAAACTTAGCTGCCACTTTCCTAGTCACCCAGGTTTTGATTTCCCAGGTGACAACAACACATGAAGCCACAGGTTTGCAGATGTGACTAGAAGATGAAAACAGGCGGACCACTAACAGCGTCACAGACCCAGTGTGTGTTACCCTATCGCCCTCTCACATGCTACACATTTTGAGACTTCCTTGATTCAATTTTAACCTAAAGATCTAACTTTTGTAAAATTTAAGAAGCTGAGCTATCTCATGATTCAATCTAGGAAAGAACAACTGGCTCACAGCCTTAAAAGTCATGGAAAATAATTCAAGTCTTTCCACCGATGTTTTGAGAAGGTGAAAGGTACCTACACTTGTAACACACAAGAAAGCCTGGGAAAGGCCTCTTTCCCCACCTCTTTTTCTGTCTATGCCTTTCTCAGGCAGCTGCCCCATTTCTCCTTTCTCCACTCCAAGCCCCCCAACCCCTTCTCCAGACTCTGTTCTGCCCCAAGCTCTCTTTGGTCTCTCTCCCCTCCTCAGCTACTGACTTCTTTGAAATCTCAAGCTCTTCTGTTATTTGGATTTGGTACAACAAAGGAAACCCGAAAGAGGCTCTCCTTCCTAGAAGGGAGGAGATAGAGATTTACAATAGAGATTGCAAAGACTTCTAATTTTCCATTTTTTCCTTCTTCTTTCACATTTGAATCCATCCCTCCCTCCATCCATCCAAATTGGCTGTGAAATTGCTACTTGAATGCAAAGCCGTAAAGAGCAGGCTAAAAGGGTGCTGGCAAAATAAGGATCTCTGCCTTGAGAGAACTGCAACTTAATTGGGGAGAAAAATAAAAATTAAAAAAAACAGGGGATGTTTGGCAATTGGAGAATATCTGTGCCTGGCATGCAGTGGGTGCTTCAGAAACATTTGCAGGCTCCTGTAGGAAGTACCATGGACTTTGAATAATCACGGTGAGCGAGCTCACCGAGTATTTGCCAAGCAGGCTCCACGCAGCGAGGTGATAACTAAGGGGGACACTGCCAGGACCCAGTAGCTCAGAGAGACTACAAAGTCCTCACCCGGGCCTGGTCTGACGATGCCGCCCGCCTCCACTCCTCCTTCAGCTGGACCCTGGAACTTCTCGGGGAGCACAGTGACAAATATGTGTGGCCTCAGGCCCAGGTCGGCGGGAAGGGGCAACGCCACCTGGGCAGGAGGCGCGGGTGGCCCCGCCGGGCTTGGGGCGCTGAGGTGGCATTTCAGAAAGTAAGCCACGTAGGCAGGGCGCCTGGCCACGGCTTGGAACAAGAGAGGCTGCGGAACGCTGTAAATGATAATCGGGAAGAGACGCACGCAACTCTTGGACGCGAAGTGCTCAGTGATAGTTCACTCAAAAGGGAACGAAAAGCGCGCCGAAATAGCTCAGTTGGGAGAGCGTTAGACTGAAGATCTAAAGGTCCCTGGTTCGATCCCGGGTTTCGGCAGCTGCTTTTTAATTTTAACCTGAAGGGAAATCGAATTTCCTAAGAACTTCTGTCCGCGTTACCCCGGCTTATTTCATCCCAAGCCCACTACAGAACTGGGACTTGAAGGGAGAATGAGAACCAGAAACAGCCGACCCCAGCCCCTCCCCCAGAGAGGGCGGCCGCTCGCCGCCGCCACTTCCGGGGCCGTCTCCACGCGGGGACAGAGGCGCTGCCGTGCGCGCGCTCCCAGCCTGGCCCGCGATCCCGAGCCGCCACCCCGCGCGCTCGGACGCGGGGAAGTCGCGCGGCGCCCGGCGTCCCAGGCCCCGCCCACCCCCGGGAGGAGACGGGCGCGCGCGCGGGGGGTCGCGGGGGCGCGCACCGCTGGGGGCTCTGGGGAGAGGGAAGAGGCCCCAGTGGGAGGCTGAGCTGTCTTGGGGCCAGAAAGACGACTTCATCCCAAATTTCGTTCCATTCCCTCCAAGTGTCTGAATCTGAAGAACAAGCAACACCCTGCTGCTTTGTCACGCGGCCCCATCCGGCGCTGTCCGTGAAGGGACCGGTGTCGGCGTCGCTGGCGACAGGGCGCGGAGGGAAGCCGGCCCGGGGTGCGCGACCGGGCTCGCTCGCGCCGTGGTACCGGCGTGGTGGCTTTACGGCTCCCTGACATTTTAAACCTAACAGCTTCATTTAGGATCTGCACCGGTGGTGCTCAAGCTGCGGTCCCCAGATCCGCAGCCCCCGCGCCACCGGGAACTGGTTAGAAATGCAGATTCTCGGCCCCACCGCAGACCCGCGGAGACTGGAGCTCCGGCGTGGGGCCCAGCGCGGGGTGTTGAGCCCTCCAGGTGGCTCCGGCGCAGCTTGCCCGGATCCTGATCCGGACACCTGTGTATTTCTGAAAAAGCCCTTTCCTAAGACTTCTTGTGAACCAGCGTTTTCCTTTTGCTTTCTTTTTGTCCTGCAAGTGTTAAATAAAACTTTTGACATGTGCTCGAAATTAATTTTTTTGATAATGTTTGCTTTCGCATTTGCGGATGGGGTACACAGCGGCAGCAACTTCTCTCGCCACCGGTGGGAACCCACCCAAGGCCACGCTAGGTGGTGTGAAGAGAGTGGGGGTCCAAGCGCCTGAGTTCATATGGCATGGCTCGTGGGGACCGAGCCAGGACCCAGGGATGCAGATTTGAATTAAAAGATGAAGAAATTTCTTGCATTCAATCTTTATATTAAAAACAGTAAGTCCGGGCGCGGTGGCTCACGCCTGTAATCCTAGCACTCTGGGAGGCCGAGGTGGGGGGGATCGCTCAAGGTCAGGAGTTCGAAACCAGCCTGAGCAAGAGCGAGACCCCGTCTCTACTAAAAATAGAAAGAAATTAATTGGCCAACTAAAAATATATAGAAAAAATTAGCCGGGCATGGTGGCCCTTGCCTGTAGTCCCAGCTACTCGGGAGACTGAGGCAGAAGGATCGCTTGAGCCCAGGAGTTTGAGGTTGCTGTGAGCTAGGCTGACGCCCCGGCACTCTAGCCTGAGCAATACAGTGAGACTCTGTCTCAAAAAAATAATAAATAAAAAAAAAAAACGGTAATAAGAAGAAATGTCAATCTATTGGTGTCATTAGAAAATGGAATAGTCAGTTTAGTGAGGTGGTAAGTTGCTTGGTCAGCGGATGAAAGACACTCACTTGTGGGATTTATGCAATTAGGTTTTGCTTATTTTCTGGTTCTATTGTTTTGAGGGGGGACAGCAACTCACATTTCCGAAGTACTGTGTGCTCCCGGTTATTCATTCACTTACTAATTGGACATTAATTCCTGACCCCCTATTATGTGTCAACATTATTTGGTCTTCACAGCAACCACATGAAGTAGATATTATCATCCTCATTTTACACATAATGGCCCTGCTAGGGTTGCAAGGATTGAACATAAAATATGTCCAGTATCTGACATTGGCTACCTCTTAAATGTCACTGTCAGTGATTAGTTGTTGGGATGTATAATTAAGTGAAGGAAATTAGAAATATTTTACCCACAAAATATATTTCTGTGACACATTTTGAGATGGCTGCCACGAGTCTTATAGATAGAAGTAACACCACAAAGCTGTCTTTTGGGGAGTGGGTAATTTATATCTCTAGAGAATCTGCATTAATATAGCCAGGTCTACCCTTTCTCACCTAGAAAAGATTAACTGAAGGTCTGACACCCTTAAAGGACTGAAAAGAAACTTTTCCCATCTAGTCTGTCTGTGAGCTGCTGTCTGTCTGTGAGCTGCTACCTGTAAGATTTCATTTATAAAACAAGACCACCTTTGCTAGCTAGTCAAGCCTCTTCCTTGCTTCCCCCCAAAACCTGTTTTTCTGCTTTCAATCCCCCATTATTTTAAAAACCTCTATACCTCACTGAGGAGTTGAGTCTTCATTCTGAGGGTTCCTGTTATACGTTAAATAAATTTGTATCCTTTTCCTCCTAGTAATCAATCTGCCTCATGTCAGTGATTTTTCAGTGAACCTTAGGGGAACAATGGCCTTGCTCCCTACATAAGACAGGTGTGCGTAAACATGAAGGTAGTTACATCAGGCAACTACAAGCTTTTGTCTGGTGAATCATAAAAGGCTCTAGAGTGGAGGGTGTCTTGATTGTGTCCTCACCCAGAGGAAGATTTCTGAGGTATGGAAAGAATCACTAGAGCCTCCAGGTGTGGAGGCTGGAGGCAAGAGTGACTGTTCATGTCAGACAACCAGAGGCTGAGCACCCAGCCAGGTGATGAGACAGGTGTGTGTGGGGAAAGACTGGAGGCACACACCTGGTTAGTGTCACAGGTAAAGCCAGACACTAAAGTGGTAAAGACAGATTGTAATCAGTAACATACTACTGCCATGAGAAAAGGATCCAGCATGAACTGAACTCAACTTTCATTTGTACAGAGGTAACTAGACATTTTTATGAGACAATGGGGGATTAGGGAGAGGGACCAGTGGGGGCTTGAGCAGAGTCAGGGAAAATGACTCTCTTTTGCAAAATGACAAAGGGTTGGTCAGTGTGAATGCTGACTAGGTCAGCTGTGTGTGTGAGTTGGTGATTATTGTTGAAGTTAGAATTCTGTCCTCCCATTGAGACTGGGAGACACAGGCCATATCTTTCCTGTGACTACATTTCAAAGGAATAGCTTTCAGCTTCTAGAGGAAGACTTTTCTGAGTTGTAGGGAATACATATCCATCTCAAAGGGACAGAGGAGGGATTTCTTAGGTAGATAGTGAGGGACCTCTGGTTCTCCTAAGGGACAAAAGTAGGTGTTTGCCTTGGTGCTGCCTGGAGCAATTGCCACAACTGGGGAAGAAGGACAGGGCAGGTGCCCTGCCTTGGTGCTGCCCCACCTTGATCCTGCCCCAAGCAATTGCCACTCCTGGGAGGAGGAACACCCTGCCAATCTGCAAAAGAATGCAAGGAAGTCCCCAACCTTTGGGCCAGACAGCCCAGGCACAATACGGTCTGGAAATTGACCTAGAGTAACCTAAGGCTAATTATCATGTCATTGACTCTCCATCAAAGTGGTTCAATGGTGACATTTGAACCACAAGGAGGGCCCAATCCAAACAATATAAAACAGGACCCCAGACCAAACCAAGGCCTCTTGTTATGACAAGGGGCCTGTTTGTTATCTATCTTGCTCTTACTCTATAAACCTATCTTGTTCTTCCTCAATAAACTTCATTTCATACTGGCCTTGCTATTGGTATGTCTGGTAATTCTGCAGCCAAGAGCACACCAAGAACCCGGAACAGACTTGCCAATTGGACAGATTAACGATTGTAAGCCCTTTTTTAGCAGTAATAAATGTTCTAAGGGAGTGGTCAGGAGCCTACCATCAGATGTTTGATAGAATTTCTTCAGCAGCCTTGGACTTTCTCAAGCAGATACTCTAAATGGGAGTGTGTTCATTCTGGGGATAGAGTTTTGAGCTATAAGAAACTATGTTAGTGCTTAAGTCTTTTAATGTGGGAGGAAGGAGAGAGTGGATGAAATAATTTGTGCTGAGAGCAGGTAGGTTTTATAAGCCAAGGTTGAGGCCTAGTCAAGAAGAGGACTCAGAGAAGCTGTTACTGAAAGTTCAGGACTTGTCCCCAAGGCCGAATCAGTGAGAACAAAGAATGAGGACAAGTAGTTTAAGGAAAAAGAAAGAGAAGTTTATTAATTTGCCGGCAAATGAGGAGGGTGACAGACTAGCATCTCAAGAGATCACCACCCTGCCTTTAAGCAGAAATACAGGGCTTTTTAAAGGGAGGTTTTCAGCGGTTAGGCTCTGGTCTATGTGACCAGGGTCACATGCCACGGCTTCAGGCTATTGTTGTTTAACTATAATTGGTGGTTTTGGTCAACCTCATCTCCAGTGACCACATCTCATGACCCTTGTCTCAACAATTCTGTTGAGCCATACCCTGTGGTTTAAGATAGTAGAAAACAAATAGCAGAGAACATTTTTCTGCCCCTTTGATTACTGGCCTTGGGAAGGAATACAGGTTTTAATTCCCAAAAAGGGTGGGGAGTTTTTTATGTTGTTGTTGTTGAGAAAGAGTCTCGCTCTGTTGCCCAGGCTAGAGTGCCATGGCATCAGCCTCGCTCACAGGAACCTCAAACTCCTGGGCTCAAGCAGTCCTTCTGCCTCAGCCTCCGAGTAGCTGGGACTACAGGCACGCGCCACCATGTCCAGCTAATTTTTTTCTATATTTTTAGTTGGCCAATTAATTTCTTTCTATTTTTAGTAGAGATGGGGGTCTTGCTCTTGCTCAGGCTGGTTTCGAACTCCTGACCTTGAGCGATCCTCCCACCTCAGCCTCCCAGAGTGCTAGCATTACAGGCGTGAGCCAAGGGTGGGTAGTTTTAAAGAGACAGTTTGTAAAACATTTCACTGCCCTCTTGCAGACCTTTACTTCTGTTACACAGCCTGGCTAGAGTCTGGTCAAAGGGAGAATCCTTGTCATTAGAAGTCTGGGGAGGGGAGGGTGAAGGAGGATAGTTTAGGCAATCCTCTACTGGTTGCTTGTGAAGGGTTTTTCAGGCCTTGCAGCAAGCAGGTAAGCAGCATTAACAAAATATATACACAGACACGATGTGCATGTGAAATAAAGGAAGAACAACCAAATGCGTAAAGCAAAATCTATGTATTCAGAGCTTGCTGCAACAAGGGAGTCAGCCACCATCACTCACATTTGGCAGAGACTCAAATGCAGGCAGGGGCGTGGGAGAGCTTTGCAGTGGGTGAAGTGGCTTCCTAATTGGAAGCTGTTGGCCTGGGGAAGCCGGGGACAACTAACTGGGGCAGGGCAGCCCACATGATTGGTTAGGGGGGATGTTTGGCTTTCTCTGGTTGGTCCTAAGTTGGAAGCAGGCACAGAAATTAGAGAAATTGTCCATTTGTATATTCAGTCTCTTAATATATATTTTACCTGAAAAGATAAAGTCTAAAAATGTAATCTGATAATTATTTTTCCTGTTTAATTTTTCATACTTTATTCCTTGTCTTAATAAGTTAAGAAACTAAAATTTTCCTAGGTACTGATTTATAGGTAATGTTTACAAGTGGCACACAAAAAGTTCAGTTTCATGAAGAGTAACATTCAGTGATATATTTAAATGCAATTTTAATCCTTATTTTAAGCTAAGTGCAACAATAATTTAATACAATAAGCTATATACACACAAAACTTGTATATCCTGAACTCCAAAAGTAGTTTCCATAGACACATATGGTTTTCATCAAGTACACATTTCCACGATGAACAAGCACTTACAAATATGTCAATAAAACACTATCCTCAATGCTAATCTTACCATCAATGCTATTCAATTTTTAAGCACTATCTTTCTTGCTACTGAAAGCATTTATTTTTAGAAGCTTTAATCTGATCTGGGAAAATGAGTTATTCCAAAACTTAATGAATAGTATGTTATAAGCTCCAAAAGGTTTTTAAATCAAAAAAGTCTTCCAACACAGAAGCATTCACAGGAAACTTTTGGTTTCTCCAAAAAATGAAATCATTCATATTATCTGAAGAAAGGAATATTAAAACAGATAAACATTCTTACAAAAAAACCTGTATTTTCCTATGTCATTTCCTTAAAAGAAACCCAAAGAAGTTCACTATAATAACCTCTCAGGCTACTTTTGTATAAAAACTTAAGAATACATAAAGCACATGTTTCAGCTATCGTGGAGTCAAAGATGCCATTTAGATCTCACATATTAAGCAGCTACAGTATAGCTTACAATGGCACAAATACACCTAACACATAAATTAATACCATTTCATCCTTTATATAATCAAAAGTCAGAAGGAACCGCATAGTTTGCAAAGTACTTTAACTTATGTATGTGTAAGGTTTTTTGGCGTAGGCGAGAAGAAAAGACAGACAGAAGAAAAAATGACAGAGAGAGAGAGAGAAAGAGTGGGGGCCAAACCACATGGTTTTATTATATACTCCTGGACCAGGTTCTAGGGTCCCAAGAGAGGGGGGCCCCAGAAGTCGCCTCCGTTTGAAGGGGATGCGGCCTTTTATACCATTTGGGCCTGGCTAGGGACTTTTGGTGGGAAGAGCTGGGGATTTTCCATTGTGACCTTGGGTGGTCATTGAGAAATAGGAGGGGCTGGCAGTATTTGCAGAATCCAAGAGCTAAAAGTTCTTATCCAGGGTGTGCATCTGGGTGTGGTTCCTCTCAGCAGGGCCTGGCAGTTTTGTCCTTGTCGGGTCTAGTCTCGTGAGCCTTTTCTTTTTTGATCTAGGGAAGGGAGGGGGTCTGCCACCAGCCTTACAGTATGGTCATTAAAATCAAGTAAGTAACTCAAGTATGGTCATATAAAGGCAGGCAATTAATTCAATATCACTCTAAAATCAAAGACATGAAAATAAAGGCAGAAAACTGTGTTTTCCATCTTTCATTTACATAGGTAGATATCAGGACCTTATTGCAGAAAATATACAATTATTACATGTTTTCCCTAGACCATAATGGAGTTTCAGAAACTACAAAAGGTGTCAAGATCCATGGTTTGCTTCATCAAATGCTCTTCTAGCTTGTTTCAATTCTTCATTCATAGAAAGTAAGTCTTTAACCCTAGCAAACTTCCTTTCAAATTAAGAAGATATCTTCAACTTGTACTCGATCTTCTTTTCCAATTGACATTGCCCTGTGAGTTATTTCAGTGATGAACTCTATGACAAGGTCTTCAAGAACATCTGCTGATTCCGTATAAGGATTCTGGTCATCTCCAAAGCCATACATTATACAACTCAATTCGTTAGAAAAATGTCTCTTTCTTTTACCCTGTCCACCTTCTGCACCTCCTCCAATTTCTTCATTTTCTTTCTCAAAGGTGGGGTCTTCCTCCTCATCTGCCATCCCACCAGCCCGCAAGCCTCTAATCTGATAATTCGTATTGCCTTTCTCTCAAGTGTAATGTGCTGTGTTAGACGACAAATGCTTCCCACAAGAGAGGGCTGAGAAGACTGAACATCTAGTGTCTCCTAGGAACCCAGCTCCTGGTAGCACTTTGTAACTTATGAGGCCATGAAGGGTGAAGGGTGGAAGGGTAGGGTCAGCCTTTACTTTAGAAAAGAAATGATTTCAATGGAAAAAAACCACCATCATCATTAAACATTCACGAGAGTTAATGCTCAGCCCAGCTCTTTTGTAAGCAGAAAGGTTGTGAATGAGACGTCTTCTCTTGCTTCAGGCAATTTATCCCCGGTGGGAGGGGGAAGGCATCTTCCCAAATTTCTTTGGTAAACGTTTTAGAAAGCAACTTGGAACATCTGGCTTGTTTGTGAAATTTCTAAGGTGACACACAAATGATGTACTGCTGAGTAAATGTTTATTTCTTAATTGGTCTGGATGCTATATTCATTTTAGGCCAGAACTATGATATAGCAAAGCTGTTATAATTATTGTATACAATAGAACAAGATGAGCAGTTAATAATTCACTGAGGCCCTTTGTGTAATTGTTGTCAGAATCGCAAGGGGTTTCAGTTGCTTGTCCCACAAAAATCCAATTATTGAGACAATGAGGATTGACAAGAAAGAAAGGAATTTTTATTTATTGATTTATTTATTTCGGAGACAAGAGTCTCACTCACTCTGTCACCTTGGCTAGAGTGCCGTGGCATCAGCCTAGCTCACAGCAACCTCAAACTCCTGGACACAAGCAATCCTCATGCCTCAGCCTCCCGAGTAGCTGGGACTACAGGCATGTGCCACCATGCCTGGCTAATTTTATATATATATATACTTTTAGTTGTCTAGCTAATTTCTTTCTATTTTTGTAGTAGAAATGGGGTCTCAGTCTTGCTCAGGCTGGTCTTGAACTCCTGACCTTGAGTTATCCTCCCGCCTTGGTCTCCCAGAGTGCTAGGATTACAAGCATGAGCCACCACGCCTTGCCAGAAAGGAATTTTTTTTTTTTTTTTTTTTGAGACAGAGTCTCACTCTGTTGCCCGGGCTAGAGTGCCGTGGCATCAGCCTAGCTCACAGCAACCTCAAACTCCTGGGCTCAGGTGATCCTTCTGCCTCAGCCTCCCGAGTAGCTGGGACTACAGGCATGCACCACCATGCCCGGCTCATTTTTTCTATATATTTTTAGTTGGCCAATTAATTTCTTTCTATTTTTAGTAGAGATGGGGTCTCGCTGTTGCTCAGGCTGGTTTCGAACTCCTGACCTTGAAGGGATCCTCCTGCCTCGGCCTCCCATAGTGCTAGGATTACAGGCGTGAGCCACCGTGCCTGGCCCAGAAAGGAATTTTTAATATGACAGATATCTTTCTGGGAGAAGGGCAGAAGCTGCCACAAATCTGTCTCTCCTACTAAGGGATATCATGGGCTTTTAAAGGAAGGGCAATGTATATCTCACAAGGGTGGCTACATGCATTAGGCAGGTTGTGGGGGATGGTGAATCTTGCAGTCAGGAAGTCTGCCCTGTGGCCTTCAGAATCTCAACTCCTTTGTCTTGTGGAAAATCTTTCATTTCAGGCTGGGGTGAGCCACACACCTATAATCCCAGTACTTCGGGAGGCTGAGGCAAGAGAATCACTTGAGGCCAGGAATTCGAGGTCCATCATTTCTGGGAAACAACTTAAAGGGTCAAGTAGTTAGTTAAGGGAGAGGTTTATAAAAAACATATAGGGGTTCATGGAGCTGGTTACATAATCAGTGTGTACATACATTAATGCCCATTTTATTAGTCTTGGATCAAACTTCTCCTCTTTTAAATGTATGGTGGTTTATAGTTGTTTACTTTCATGTTATAATAGTTGTTGTATCTCAGATTTATTTCATGTTGAGTTCTTGGCCATAAACACAACTCCTGTTTGGATTTGCTTCAGATTCCAGGAATGTATGGATCCTGTATAGTCATGCTTAATATGTGCTATCAGAATGGATTCCCTTACTGAGCTCCCTTATCTAACTGATCCACTTGGAAGACTGCAGTCCCTGGCTGTTGGAGTCTGATGCTTAGGAGAAGACTGCAGGCAGCCCAGGGAATCAAGCTGACAGTCTGAGCAAGGGCAAAGTGCTTTGTCTTCCTAGATACGCAAGTCACACCTTAGTTCTGTAAATTCTAATTTTCATATAATGAATTGTCTTAAAGTGGGGAACATAAATATTTTACTATTTACTACCTAAATATCTTCTACAATGCATTTTGAGCAAACCCTCTCCCCTATATACTTCATTGGCTCCCTAGTCCAAAGTATCAAGAATAACAATAGTCACCATTTATGGAGGGCTCTCTGTGTGTCAGGCATTCTGATAAGCACTTTGCTTGCATAATCCCATTACACTTGTCGATAACCCTTTGAAGTAGGAGGAACAATTGAATATAAATACATTAAAAAAAAATACGTGCTACATTGGAGTGCCTTTATGAAAAGCCAGCTAATGCTGAGATGTCTTATAATGGAATGTAAGCCATAAAAATAAAGCAGTAGCTCTTCTTTCATATGTTGCATTAGCAAGATCCACATGGAGCATTGTGCTGGGTTTTGATTAACTCAACTAAAAGGAAAGGGTTAATAAAGAACAACAACATGGTTAAAGAAAAGGATGTTACCAAAAGTTTGGTACTTGTCCCTGAGGCCAAATCAGTGAGAACAGAAGAGGACAAGTGGTTTGAGGAAAAAGAAAGAGAAGTTTATTAATTTGCTGGCAAATGAGGAGGGCAGCAAACTAGCATCTCAAAGACCACCATTCTGTGTTTAAGCAAAACTATAGGGATCTTTAAAGCGGCATTTTCAGTGGTTGAGCTCTGGTCTATGTCACCAAGGTCACATGTCATGGCTTCTGGCTATTGTTTAACTATAATTGGTGGTTTGGGTAGATCTGATCTCCAGTGACCACATCTGGTGACCCTTGTCCAGACAACTCTGTTGAGCCATCTCCTGTGGTTTAAGATAATAGAAAACAAACAGCAGAGAACATTTTTCTGCCCCTTTGATTGCTGGCCTTGGGAAGGAATGCAGGTTTTAATTTCCAGAAAGGGTGGAGAGTTTTAAAGAGACAATTTGTAAAACGTTTCACTGTCCCTTTTCAGAACTTTACCTCTGTTACAAGGAGATTCATTTTTAAAAACAACAATAAATAGATATGAAATAGATTTGCCAAGAGGAAAGAAGCTAAGGGCAAATTGATTACTGTCTTCAAATTATTGTTTTTCTGGAGTTTTCTAGGAAGATGACACAAGAAAGAACAGGCTTAGATAGAGGCAGGAGAGATTTCTGTTAGAGAAAGACAGGTACTGCACAGTTGGAGTGATAAGATATTTGATCTAGTTTTGTGATAGGAAGGTGTCCAAGATTAGGTAGGCTAGAGAATTGCTGTCCAGTAGATGGGTCTGTATTTAAAGAGGACTGCTAGCCAACTTTTGGCACTTTTGAAACATCTTCTTCTGAGTTTCTTTGTGGTTGTTGCTGCTGATGGTTCCAGAAGAAAGGGGGTGGAGGTAGCAGGAAGTGAGGATAGTGGTGGTGGGAAAAAGAGTGTTGGCCTCACTGGGATGAATCCTATTATCTCATTATCTCTTAACACTAAGTATGCTGTGAACTAATATAAAATCTTAGCCCCCCAGCTGACTGAATGGACCCCTTCTGGGCCAAGGAGACCCCAAAATACTCTAAAGCTGAGTTGCTGGCCATGAGAAGGGAGGTCAGACATGCTTCCCTCCCTTCTCGGAAATATCCTTTGTAACTCATTAACAGGCCTAAGGCTAGGCAAGGCAAAGCGTAAACCACATTTGCAGGTCATCAATTTACTTAACAGATCACTTGAGTCTGAGTATATGTCCAGTGACTTGTCTTTGATTAACAGACTTCCTTATCTTAACTTAAAACATTCCTTAGACAAAGCTTCATTTCTTTAACCAATTACAAATCAAAGAATCTTTAAACCCACCTTTAAACCTGTAATTCCCTGCTTTGAGATGCCCCACCTTTTCAGGCCAAATCAATGTCGCCTTCCGTGTATTGATTTATTACTTTATGTGTAATTCCTGTCTCCCTGAAATGTGTAAAACAAACTATAACCCGACCACAGGGAGACCACTTGCTCAAGGCTTCTTGCGTGTGGCTCTCTGGGCCTGGTCACACGTGTCCGGCTCAGAATAAATCTCTTTAAATTATTTAATAGAGTTTGGGTTCTTTTCTGTTGACACTGTCTAGAAGCAAAGCAGGCATCTTTCTCTGCCTCTATGATGAGTTAGTGTACAATCATGTACCCTAGTCAGATAAAAACAAAAAACACTTGGCAAGCAGAGATAAACCAAAAGAAACCCCCCATAGGCTCACTCTGTCTGGTTAGAGTCCCCATAATAAATAAAGCCATGAGACTTTCCTGAAAGTTATTGATTCTGTGTCAAATAATTTTATCCATGACTAGTTCAAGGTTGATGTCTGAAGATGACCTTTGTAGAGAAAATACTGTGAAAAAATTGCTGTTTTCCCACCAGGAACAGACTAACCGTGAACTTGGCAACATCGCTCATATTGCGTGTGGATATGGATGCGGGTTGTGTTTTGCTTTTTTGGGTTTATTTTAGGATCTTCTGTTTGTTTTTGTTTTGTGTTTACACTAGTCTTTTGAAAGCCTGGACTCTCTTGTTAAACATCCATGCAAGTAAATTACTTTTTATTTTCCTAAATGCTTTTCTCAGAGCTGGATCCAGCACAAAACATCTGCTTAAAGATAGACTCAGTGTTAGAAAAGTAAAAATCTGGGGACTTCCATGGAGCCTCAGGCAAATTGAAAGTTGGGGAGTTGAATGCATGAAGCAAGAAGCAGCATGTGGTGAGAATTCAGAAAAGAAAATTGCCATCGCATGCTCAGTGGCCTTGAGTGAAGGGAATAGACATTTAAAGATGGAATGCCCATCTTGGTAGATGTGGAGACCTGTCACTGCTTAAAATGCTTGCATGGTAATGCAGACACTTAAATGATGTGTCCTGGGGTAAAGGGGAGGCGCACATGCTGCCTGTCTGTTTCATGTCACAGTTTCGTGATTACCTGGAGGGAAATTTGATAGGCAAGCAGTACTCCATATAATTACCTAAGAAATGGGTATTGATATAGTATATCCATTTAGCTGCTACATATACAGGGTCCTGCCTCTGGAGTCCCTTCCAGCTATAATGGCCCCTGCGTGGAGACAAGGCAGAGCCCCTTCATTCTACATTTGTGTGGTTCTCTTTGAATTAAAAAAAAAAAAACGTTTATGGATACATAATAGTACATATTTGTGGGGTACACGTGATATTTTGATACAAGCATACAATGTGTAGTGATCAAATGAGGGTAAGTCTACCACAAATATTTATCATTAGTGTTGGGAACATTCCAAATCCATTTATCTAGTTATTTTGAAGTACATAATAAGTTATTGTTAACTCTCTGTTGTACTACTGAACACCAGATGTTATTCCTTCTACCTACACTAACTATATTTTTGTACCCATTAGGCATCCCCTCCTTTCCCCAGTACCCTTCTAAGCCTCTGGTAACCATTCTTTTACTCTCTACCTCCATGTGATCAATTTTTTAGTTCCCATATATGAATGAGAACATGTAATATTTGTCTTTTTGTACCTGGCCTATTTCACTTAACATAATGTCTTCCAGGTCATCCATGTTGTTGCAAATAACAGGATCTCATTCTTTTTCATGGCTGTATATTATTCCATCATGTATATTTACCACATTTTCTTTATCTGTTCATCCATTGATAGACACTTAGGTCGATTCCATTAACTTGGCTATTGTGACTAGTGCTGCAATAAATATGGGAGTGCAGATATCTCTTCGATATACTTATTTGTTTTCTTTTGGATATATATATATCCAAAGACATATATATATATATATACTCAGCAGTGGGATTGCTAGATCATCTGGTGGTTCTATTTTTAATTTTTTAAGGAACCTGCATACTGTTCTCCATAGTGAATGTACTAATTTACATTCCCATCAACAGTGTACAGGGGTTCCCCTTTTTTCACGTCCTTGCCAGCATCTGTTATTTTTTGTTTGTCTTTTTAAAATTTTTTTAATTATATTTTTATTTCAGCATATTATGGGGGCACAAATATTATGGTTACGCATATTGCCCATGCCCCCCTCCCCCCTCGAGGCAGAGTTTGTCTTTTTGATAAAAGCCATTTTAACTGGAGTGAGATGATATCTCATCATGGTTTTGATTTGCATTTCTCTGATGATTAAAGATATTGAGCATTTTTTTCATATGTCTGCTGACCATTTGTATGTCTTCTTTTGAAAAATGTCTATGCAGATCTTTTGCCCATTTTAAAATCAGATTATTTGCTTTTTCCTATCGAGTTGTTTGAGTTCTTTATATATTCTTATTTTCTTTGACATTTGAATCCTCCCATAGTCTTTCACATCTTTATAAAGTCTACGTAGTTGTTGATTCTACTTTTCAGGCGGTCTCTTAAATGAGGAGCTCAGTCTCAGGGAAATTGTCTTTTGAACACTTGGATAACGTGAACAGAGGTTTATTCTCTTTCTGCAACCCTTAGTTCCTAGAACAAAGTCTCTATCCACATCTTCTTCTTTCTTTCTTCCTTCCCTTCCTACTTTCTTTCTTCCTTCCCTTCCTACTTTCTTTTTCAATCTCTCTCTTCCAGCTGAGAGAATCTATTCTCACATTTAAGAGTTGGAAATTTGAGAAAATGTTTTAAATTTCTTTTTTTGAATTTATAATTGAAGTACATGGTGAGAAATTTCATCAGAAAAGGAGGTATTTTCCTTTCTGTTCTGTGTGTAAGTTCCCCTCTGCAGAGGCAATCTTTGTTTCTAGCTTCTAGTGTGTCTGTTCATAAGTAATTTTGTATGTATATGCACATGTCTCTATATCCCATTTTACACACAGTATCACTATTATGCATACCCTTGTAAAGCCTTTGTCTAAAGATGCACATTACTTCTGCTTTTCATGCTGACAATGCCATACTTCCCTTTTTCCTTTCTTTCTTTCTTTCTTTTTTTTGCTCAACCAATTGTAAATCTGAGTTGAGCTTTCTAACCGTATTTTGTATTCAGAGGCAATCTCACCCAATAGCAATTATGTTTACATTCCCTAATTGAATCAAATTCTAAAGATAATGTTGTAAAGGAATTTAATATTCAATTCATAAATTGTATCTAAATTTGAATGGTCTACTCTCTTATTCTAGGAACGATTATTACAGAAAATTTTGGTTTTATTTCTTTTACAAAATGAAGGGCTGATTTGTTGTGTAACTTCAGCTATTGAATATGCAGGAATGAAATATAGCATTTCTCTTTTAAGCATTTTCTTATATCAAGTTGATAAATGACTCATAGAAAAATATAATCAGGTGTCTAATTATTCCACATCTTATTCCTATCTTGTCTCCTCAATTCATACCCATCTTTCAAGTTCTATCAAGTCTTGCCTGCTCATGGAACCTTCTCTGTAGTTTAAGTGAATGTTGAGCTCTGCCCATTCTGACCATCCAGAGAGTTTGCTGTCTGCTATGCACTGGACATATGATCCTGTCCCATCTTTTTTTTTTTTTTTTTTTTTTT
>VBSM01000605.1:17852445-17875361 GCA_008086735.1 Cheirogaleus medius
TTTTAGTAGAGATGGGGTCTCGCTCTTGCTCAGGCTGCTTTCGAACTCCCGACCTAGAGCGATCCGCCCACCTCGGCCTGTCCCATCTTTCATTCTCTGTTTTGAGTGTGTTCTGTTTTCCTTTTCACTAAAAAGGTGGCTTTGACTTCAGGAAGAGATACTTCAGAGTTTTCATGGTCTAATAAGAAAAGAGGGGATAAGGATCTTACAAAAGGTCATAAAAATCTATTGGAGTTCTTTGAAAATTCAGGGGTTAATGTGTCATCTGCCAGTGGTGGGGACTGAAAGAGGTCATGTGACCTGGGATAGCTGGAGGGTGTGGACTGATTACCCCTGGAGGTTGAAGTCGTGCTGGGCTCTCAGAACAAAAGGAAAAGGCCAAAGACAACAGGGAGAACCAAACTGCATGGTGGGGTAGGAGCAGTCAAATCCTGAGGGTGATGGAGGAGAAGCAGATGAGTAGCTTAGACAAAGGTCTAACACGTTAACCTTGGGAGGCCCCTGACAACCGTCTTCGTCCTGGGCCTAGGGAGAAACTGCAGCAAGAGAGCCTGAAAGCATCTTTATTCCTTTCAACCTGAGTTCTCGATTGCATTCATGGTGGGCAGCCAAGAGCCCATAACCCTGTGCCAACCCGAAGAATCCAAGTTGAGGGCTCATTGCGACAGTCTATGGTTTATAACCTTGAACTCTTACATTGTGATAAAGATGGATGGCACACCAAAACCATTTGCTTTTTTCACTACAGTAGATGAAGGGGGAAAATGCAGCCCAGCAAGAGACGGAGGAGAAGGCTGAAACCAAGGTGTCTGGTTATGTTTATACATATTGCCTGGGGGGTGGGCAGGAGCAAAGCCCCTGGAGACAGGTGGCCTGGGCCTGGGCTCTGGCTTCACCTACTGGCTGTGTAATGCCCCTAAGTTCTAAACCCACTTCGGTTTCAGTCTCCACATCTGTAAAGTGGAGAAAAACAAATAAACTTATTTCATAGGCTAATGTGACAGTTAAATGAGATAATCCATGAAAAGTGCTTGGCGCATAGCACCAGGCATGTGCTGCAGACTCAGCAATCGCCCCCTACAAGCTCCCTCTCTCTTCGGGAGTCAGTGTAAGCGTCAGCTCCTCCTGGCTCCCCAGGAAAACTTGTTCTTTTACTCTGTACCCCCATGCCTTATCCATATAGTCATCTAGATATTATTGAATTGTATTTTATTGGTCTGCTTTCTTGACTGGCCTTTCCTGACTGACCCCCTTAAGGTCAGAATTTACACACAGAGCAGTACATGAGTAGTAAGTGCTCAATGCCTACTTGTTGAATGAATAATAATACAGCTCCTTTTTCTCATCCTCCCAGTGGTGGCTCACAACCATGTCGTAGGCCTGGGCTGTGCTCATTTTTATTCTATTCTCTAACACGAGATTCAACTCTTCTGAGAGACTACACCTTTTCTATGCCGTATATCGCCTAGCCCTGTGCCAGAAACATCTTAGGTCCTCAAGAATTGCTTGTTGACATCTATTGATTTGACAATAAGCAACTCTTTCAGGACTAAAATGGTTGTGTGGTTAATTTAAGATTATGGATGGTTTTCTTTTTTGTTTATCTGCTTTTAAAAAGTTTATTTCTTACTTGCATAATTACAAAAAAAATAAGAGAGAAAAAAAGACTCTATATCTTCTTCAACGTAGCAGCACAAGAGAGCAGGAAGATGGAACTCTTTGTTAGTGCTCCAAAGAGATCATGGGATTGATACTTAGTCTAACAGAGACAAGTTGAGGCATTTGGGGACCATGCTCTACCAGGACACTAAACCAGGTTAATTTAGGTGGTAAACCCAAGAACCAGGATCCTAGTCACACATTACATGGTTTGACAGAAAAAAGTCTTAATAACAACAATAGCATTCTCTCTATCTATCAGGTTACTTAGCTGTTCTGACTGTGAACTTTAAAGGGAAGGTTTAAGGAAATTTCTAAATAAACAGGGTTTAGAGAACCTTCCAGATGTAACTGAAAGATTAAGAACTGAATAAAGTTTTTGTGTTTAGAGAAATACAAAGAAACCAAACAGTCCAACGCAAATAGAAACATGTCTTAATAGTGGAAACATTTTACTTAACCCACCAATTATTAGTTCAATTATTCTTACAGGGTTACTAGGTTACGCTGGTGTTCGTCTTCAGCAGATGTGTCTGGGAGGTCCCCTGGGAGGTCCAGAGCAGCTGCTGGAGATGTCAGGGGCCCTGGCTGCTCCTAGAACATTATTCTGTCAAACATTAATGTTAAATCATCAGGTGATGATCAAAAGGCATCAGGTGATGCATTTTGGATCATGGCAGCCTTGAGGATTGGACCTGTCAACCCTGGCTCCTAGACTGTAGCTATCATCAGCTCCCAGTTGCTGCCATATCTGTTTTTCGTTTTTTGTTTTTGAGACAGAGTCTCTCTCCGTTGCCCTGGGTAGAGTGCAGTGGCATCATCGTAGCTCACTGCAGCGTCAAACTCCTTGGCTCAAGAGATCCTTCTCCCTTAGCCTCTGGGGTAGCTGGAACTACAGGCGTGCACCACCATGACAGGCTAACTTTTCTATTTTTAGTAAAGATGGGGTCTTACTCTTGCTCAGGCTGGTCTTGAACTCCTGAGCTCAAGCAATCCTCCCACCTTGGCCTCCCAGAGTGCTAGGATTTCAGGCATGAACCACCAAGCCTGGACTGCCCCAACTATTTACTGAGGACTCCTGCAACCAGAAAGAATCCTCTTTGCACCTGCCTGGGGGTGTTTCACATGTTTTCACAAACAAATCTCAGATCTCTAGCACCACAATTGGATCTCCAGTCTACCAGCTTCCCTCAACTCCTGCTTGGCCTCGTGTGCCCCACCACAGTGTGGGCACTGCCATGGATGCATTAGTGCCTTCAGGGCACCAAGTGCTGTTGTGTTCTGCATGGGAGAGCTGCTGGTGGCTCTTGGAGCACCCTTGTCTGACAGACCTGTGTGAAAACAGCGCCTGCAGCTCCTGGCAGAGCCTCTTTCCATTGGGCTGGGTGGAGTGACAGGCACCATTTCTATTTCATTTCTCCACATTATTTCCCCGGTACTTACAGCAGTAATGCTTCCTCCTTATTCAACCACGTGCATTCTTCATCACTGCAGGTCCAGGGCATCCCACATGTCTGATTCATACTCAGTAAATGTGCTGAATAAATGAAGGGGCATAGAGCGAGTGCCAATTCAGCTCCTGCCATGACAGTACTCGCAGCTGGGGCCCTGGAGCAATATGCCCTATAGTTCCGTCAAGTTGTAAGTAATCATGCGCTGTAAGCCACAAGCCTTGAAGACAGCGCATGTGGCCAGAATTTAGTGCCATCATCAAATTGTACTTAGAATGAAGTTGAGCTATAATTGTCATGGCCTTTAGACTCAGATGAAGAGCAGTTTGCAGAAGCAACAGGTTTATGTAGCCAAATCAAACATTTGCATGGTCATCCAAGGGGAGGCAAGCTCCTGGATTCATGGCACCATCATTCTGGGTATGTCCTAGAAGTTGGGTCTTTTCTTCTCTAAAAGGAGCCAGTCAGAGCTTGAGGATTCTGGGAGGAATCCTTGAAAGTGTCTATACAGAATGCGCACAGGCTGAGAATGACACCTGGCAAACAAAGTGTGTAGACACTTGATGGGGTGCAGCCAGGTGCACACACAGCTTTGGAACAGCCATGGCTAGGAGCCCCAGTTTCACCAGTCCTGTGGCATTGAAGTAACCCACTGGGAGTGGAATGGACATGTGTCATCATCCTATATTCAGGATGCTGGACTGGATCCCTAGGTGGCCAGAGATTATTGACATCTGGAATGATGGGCCACAGTGAAAATCCCACATCCATGCTACTAATTCTGCATGCGAGATGCAGTCTATCTAGCCTAGTGGTTCAGAGCCCAGATTCCGGTGCAGGACTGCAGCCTGCCTTTGAACTCCAGCTCCGCCACTGACCTTGGGGAAGGCACTCAATCTCTCCCTGCCTCAGTTTCTCACCTGTAAAATGAAGATGATAATAATATTATCTCCCTTAAAAGGTTCTTGTGATCATTAAATTGCTAATAGATGTAACCAAAACAGAGGCTGGAACATACTAAGCTCTAAAATGGTGTTTGCCATATTACTATGTCAGTTACTTGTCACATGAAAGTAATATTATCTTCTTGAAATTTAGCGCGAAGAGATGAATGGGGTAAATTTATCAAAAGAAAACATCTTTTGAGTGTTCTCAGTTGAGCAGAGGCATCAAGAGTGGCATTCAGCATAACACAATCCCTCGTGGCACGATCTTCTGCAAAGGCAAAGGGAGCATCCTGCTGCCCCCGCAGTGAAGCTGGAATGAATGAGGCAGAGGCTCCCTGTGCCATGAGGGAAGGACATAAGAAAAATGGGAAGGAATTTCAAAAACCAAGAAAAGGAGCCTGTATTAGTTTTCTAGGGCTGCCATAACAAAGTGCCACAAACTGAGTGGCATAAACAACAGAAATGTATTGTCCCACAGTGCTGGAGGTTCAAAGTTTAAGATTGAGATCTCAGCATCGCTGGTTCCTTCTCGGGGCTGTGAGGAAGGTGTAGAGTTTTTTGGCCCCATGCTTCTCCCCTAGCTTCTGGTGATTTGCTGGCAATCTTTGACACTTCTTGGCGTGTAGAAGCATCACCCCGATTTCCGCCTTCATCTTCACGTGGTGTTCTTTCTCTGTGCACGTCTGTATCCACATTTCCCCTTTTTATAAAGGGTACCAGTCATATTGGATTAGGGCCCACCCTAATGACCTCACCTTACCTAATTACATATGCAATGACTATTTTCAAGCTAAGTCACATTCTTAGGTACAGGGGCTTAGGTTAGGACTTCAACATATGAATTTGGGAGGGGGCACAATTCAACCCATGATGAAGCGCTACTGGAGTTCTCCAGGAATAACCCCTGAAGCTGAACCAAGAGAAGACCCTATTATTATTTCTGAGGGGAGAAAGCAAGCAACTCTGCACATGAGCTCAAAATACAACAAAATCTCTCTTGTCATCACAGGGGAGTGGCAAAGCAGCCAGCCCCTGAACTCTGGCTCTGCTGGCGCTCTCCCGCCTCCTCGCACAGGACTCCGAGCCCACCTGTCTGAAGGGTCCCAAGGCCGGCAAAGTGGCGCCAGCATGGATCCAGGTTGACCCAGGATGGCTAAGGGCAGGCAGGCCTGTGGTGGTGGTCAAAGGCTGGCTTGGGCCCAGGGCTCTCTGTGGCGTGCAACCTCCCCATCCGGAGCAAGCTGAAGGTGGCAACCACAGCTGGCTCCCTGGGCTCCCTGTCATGCTTTGTGCACTGTTGCTTTTCATTATTCAGCCATTTGGCAGGTGCTGCAGCCCATTCAGAGGTGCCTTCCTGCACCTGTGAGGAGCTTGTGTTGGGTTGACCACAGCTTCCTGGAGAATTGGGGCTCCCTATAATTCTCTGTCACAGGTGCCAGTCTTCTATGCCCGTCACAGCTGGGCTTGAATTTTGTAGCCGAGGGTCTTTCCTGGATGGAGCAATCTGGAAGGAGATCATTTTACCCTAGTATAAAGAGGGAGGCATTAGCTCATTTTACTGAATTTAAATTCACAGATGAACTGCAAACCCCTTTTCCTCTTCCTCTTCTTCATCCTCTTCCTCTCCCAAAATGGTTTCCAGATTTCATATATACATCTGCACACACTAGACTTGGATACGTGAATGGTTACTGTTAGCAAATTACTTTGATTTGGGCTTGGGGAAAATGGAAAATGGCAAAGAATAAAAATAAACATAAAGTCCCTAGAACATCTTCTGAAAAGCAAAATAATTTGGGGTCATTTCTCCCCAGCCCAGGGAGCAGGGAAATGTAAGTAACAAGAGGGGGGCACACAATTGTTCACATTTGTTGCAGAGCATGGGGGACTCATCTGGGTGTAAATATAGGAGGGAGAACTGCTGTCTCCCCTAGTAGGCCAGGGCAAGAATGTAAAACCTCATCTAGAGATTTGGCCAGGGAGGCGCAAAGATGGAACATTTGATGAAGGAATGGTTGCTTTGCTTCCCCAGAGTGGGTCATCTTCAGCAGGAATTGTGACACCCTCACTTTGAGGTGAGAGAGCCAAGGTCCCCTTCCACTGGCTATATAGCCCCTGGTGACTGCATTTTGGGGGCAAATGGAGGTACTGGAAAATAGCTTTTATCTACTCCCAGCTTCTTCCCAGACAGAGAAAGCGTACCCTAATGCTGTGGGTGTTTACACACTTACCACTGTGTGGATAGGTTGAAGCTCCTGCAGCTCACCTGCGTCAGGGACAACATGGGTTCAGCTCTGAAGGTCTGAGTTTAGTCCCTGCTCTGCAAGTAGCCGCGCCGATATGTAACCTTTGCTAAGACTCCTAACTTCTCTGGCTCATCTGTGAAGTGTAAAATGACACTTGCCACCTGGGATTGTAGTGAGCTGCAAATGAAATCACACATGTCAACACATCTTGTAGGCTAGAAGCAGCTCTGGATGGATGAAAGTTGGTACTATATGTTACTATTATTTTATAATTTAGCATTGGATTTGCAATTATTCTATCAAAAAATAATAGCAGTGGCTAAGCAAAATGTAATATATCTGTACAATAGAATATTATTCAGCCATGAGAAGGAATGACGTGCTGATACATGCTACATTGTGGATGAACCTTGAAAACGTTATGCTAAGTGAAAGAAGCTGGTCACAAGAGACCACATATTACAGGGTTCCAGTTATATGAAATGGCCAGAACAGGTAAATCTATAGAAACAGAAAGTCCATGGCTGGGAGGAATGGAGAGATTGGGAAATGTTAGCTAAGGGGTATAGGGTTTTTTTCTGCAGTAATGCAAATATTCTAAAATTGTGGTGATGGTTGCACAACTCTGTGACCACACTAAAAACCATTGAATTGTATACTTTAAATGAGTGAATCTTATGGTATGTGAATTATATCTTAATAAAACTGTTAACAATAACAACAACAACAGAGGGCAGCAATTGGAATTACTAAACTGTTCTTTTTTTTTTTTTTTTTTTTTTTTTTTTTTTGAGACAGAGTCTGGCTTTGTTGCCCGGGCTAGAGTGCGGTGGCATCAGCCTAGCTCACAGCAACCTCAAACTCCTGGGCTCGAGTGATCCTTCTGCCTCAGCCTCCCGAGTATCTGGGACTACAGGCATGCACCACCATGCCAGGCTAATTTTTTCTCTCTATATTTTTAGTTTTCCAGATAATTTCTTTCTATTTTTAGTAGAGACAGAGTCTCGCTCTTGCTCAGGCTGGTCTTGAACTCCTGAGCTCAAGCGATCCTCCTGCCTCGGCCTCCCAGAGTGCTAGGATCACAGGCGTGAGCCACTGCGCCTGGCCAAAAGTGTTCTTAATATGGAAAAATCATCCTCTCTTTAAACTCATTAAAGATATCTGAGTTCCTCTACTGACAGTAATATTAATATTAATAGTAGCTAATATTAACAAGCCATCCTGAAATACCAGGTACTGAGCATGTTAAGCTAAGCATGTTATAAGCATTCTCTGTTTCATCCTCACAGCACAGGTTTTTGTCCCTGTTTTAGTGATATGTAGCAGAAACTCAGAGAGGTTAAGCAACTTGCCCTAGATCACACAGCTAGTGAGTTGCCAAGCTGGTGTAGATGGCCTCCACAGCCTCAATCCTAACCATTACCTAGGCTGTGTGTGTCTTCATCGAGAGCCTAAGCTGAAATATCTTTACCTTCTAAGTACTTGGCTCTCTTCTGTCCTATGAGCTTTCAACTAAGTTTAAGTGGATATGGCTAATTCTACTTAAATATTTGCCATGTAATTTACCATTAGGGAGAAAAGGCAGAGTCTATCTTTTGGGGGGATAATTATTATAGAAAGGCATAAACTCGGTGCCAGCAACTCGCCTGACTTTAGAGCCAGGCATGTTTTGATGTGGAGATCATGCCAGGAAGATGTGGGTTTCTCAGCCTTTTCTTTCTCTACTCACCTTGCTACAAAGCCAGAGCTTCTGACACTATTTGAAGTCTAAGTATATACCTCTTTTCAGAGAGAACAGGAAGGCAGGTTAGGTTGATTAATTCAGGGGAATCGTTTAACATATTTGTAAGATATTCGGGGCCCAATATTTTGTGATAGAACTTGTATGAATACAAAAGGCACGACTAATCTGTGGTTTCTCAACACGCCAAAGATTGCTTTCCCCTTTGACGCGGGGTCGGATGCTGTTTTCCAGCTTTGCCACCAGAATAGATTAATTTTGTCATTACCCTTTCTCAATTTCTGCCTTTGACCAGAAAAAAGAGGTTAATTGTGTGCCATTTCTCAGGAGAATGAGGTATCAGCATTTTAATTCCTGATATTTTATGAATTGTGGGCAGCTAATTAAAACTTAAAGATTAGAGGAGCTATTTTGGCTAAGAGGCCATTTGCACAATTGTGAAATGAAGAGAACAAAGGGTTGTCTTTTCCTTTTATTCCTACAGCTTAAATGAAACTTCATGCTGAAATAGAGCCTTGAATTGTTTTGCATACTGAGTATTCATTGTATTGATTCTAATTTTAATCTCGCAGCAAATGGTACAATATCTGAAAGCTACTGAGGGGTTAACACTGAGATTACTGGGAATGTTAAATAGCAAGATTTGTGTTTTGAGGCCCTGTTTGACCCTTCTTGACCTCTGAGAGACATCTTAAAGTCAGATAGGAACCACTTACAGATTCTATTAGATGTCCTTAATTGCTGTCTCAGAACTCAATACATATTTAGATCTTCTGTTCTCCGTCAGAGTTAACTGTCTGAATCGTTCCATAGTAGATTAATTGATGGGCCTCAAGCTTTTTCTTGGTTCCTCTACTACCTGGTTGATTTTTAGGCCATTGCATTTCTTTACACATCACCAAAATTGCCAAGGGGCCCCATGTTTGGGATGTGAATCAAGGCAACCACTAGCCCCTAACATAGCTTCGTGCAAATTAGAAAAAGGATTTCTTCAGCAGATGTGGTCCCCACAGATGTGTAGCTAAGAAAGCCGAGCATGGTTGGATTTTAGCTCCTATCCATCTCCTGGTGAAACTCCCTGTGCAGTGCAAAGTAAAATCCACACGGCAGTTTACAGTGGCCATGACTCAAACAGCCCTTTCCATCTTAAATTGCTTAGGCACTCATCTCAACATGCTTCTTGTTATAAAATCATTTCTTTTTTCTGAGATGGAATTAGATGAGATGAAATTTGAACAAGTGTCCAAATGCAAACTCCTCGGGTGCAAAACCAGGCCTTACTCATCTATTATATTCCCCAAGCTCCTAATGTTTTCCTTCCACCCAAAATTGAATGTGCACCTCCCAGGGCCTAGGAACTGTTCTTGGTGCTAGACATTCACCAAGCATGAGATGGACAAAGCTCCAGACCCTATAGAAATTACAATCTAGTAAGGATACATTAAACAAATAATTATGCAAGCAAGTAATATTTTTCACCTGGGTATGTGCTGTGGGTGAAGTATAGGGGATTTTAGGAGTACATAATTAGCAGATCTGACCTAGACAGGGAGATCACAGGTTTCCCTGAGAAGATGACATTTATACTAGAACTTAAAAGATGAATAAGAAAAAAGTAGGCTGGGCGAGGGTGTATTGGTGGGGCAAGGAAGAAAGAACATTCCATCCAAATAGAAGAGAGCAGGCAAAGGCCCTGAGGCTGGAAAGAATTTGGTGCAATTGTGAGAACTGAAATAAGGCCAGCAAGACTGAAGCTTAAAGGGATTAAGAAGAAGCACAAATCAAGATGAGGCTGCATAGAGGAGAAGAGGCCAAATCATGGGCCCCTGGAGTCCATGCTAACGTTTTGAGACTTTATCCCATGAGGAAGTGAAATCTATTTAGATATTCAGTTTTAAGCAGAGACCTAAAAGGCTCAAACTTGCATTTTTAAACAATAACTCTAGTGTTGAGAAATGAACCAGCTGCAAGAGTGATGCAGAGATCTGTGTAGAGGCCATTGCTCCAGTTCAGGCAGATGATGATGGTGAGCTGAATGTGGCATTGGTAAAAAGCGGAGAAATATGAACAGTTTTGAGAAACCTTTAGGCAGTAAAATCAAAAGGACTTAGTGATGGATTGGTCAACAGGATGAGAAAATAAAAGTGTCAAGGATTCTGACATGAATAACTGGACAGTATTAGTGCCATTTCCTGAGCTGTGAAACACTGAGAAATAGGTTTGGAGAGTGAGATCATGAGATTGGTTTTGGACACATTGGATTTAAAATGTCTTCGTGCCACCTCCAAGTTGAGTTGGCAGTGATACATGTGTCACTGGAATAAAGCACTGTGGAGGGCTCAACTGAGGTTCACAGCCAACAATTTTGAATGGTACCAATCTGCCTGGTTGTGTGATTTTTCCGCAATGAGACTTAATTGCCCAGGTGCTGGCACAGAGATGGCTGATGGTCAAATTCATTGAGGACGGTGAGTAAGTCAGTTGGTGATGGAAAGAGGGAATTATGAATATTTGCAATATAGTAATGATGGACAATGGAAATTTAGATTGGATAGGAAAGGAAGTGAAGACAAAGGGGAAGGTGGAGGGGGCAGGGAGAAGGCAGATGAGCCATGGGGTTGTTAGTCCCCCAAGACTGAATAACACGTGCAGTGGGAGCATGTATTAGTTCCCTGTGGCTGCTGTAACAAATTGCCACAAACCTGGTGGCTTAAAACAACAGAAATTTTATTCTTTCATAATTCTGGAGGTCAGAAGTCTGAAATCATTTTCACTGGACTGAAGTCAAGGTGTCAGTAGGACCATGCTCTTCCTTGAGGCTCTTCATTCCTTGCCTCTTCCAGTTTCTGGTGGCCACCAGCATTCTTTGGCTTGTGGCTGCATTGCTGCAATCTCTGCCTTGGTCTTCACATTGACTTCCTGTCTTCTGCTTGTGTTAAATCTCTCTTTGCATATCTCATATAAGGACACTTGTGATTTCATTTAGGGCCCACTTCCCATCTCAAGATCCTTCATTTAAGCAAATATGCAAAGTCTTCACCATATAAAGTAATTTTTTATGGGACTTAGGACTTGATATGTTTGGGGGTTGTTATTCAGCTTACTACAGAGTCCTCGAGCAAGGAAACTGGAAGGATGGGAGGATGTGGTCATAGAGTTGGATATTTACATGTGTAAATTTTTAAAAATAGCACAGTTTCAGGTTATAAGAGTCAAGAATGGGACCAGGAGGGTGAAAGCTAAGGTAAAGGAAAGGAGGGATTCACTAGAGATGAGGTCAAGAAGATGAGCATCCAGGATATTGGGTGAGTGTCACCATGGACCTTGAAGTCACATTGGACAATGGCAGAAATGGTTGTGGTCAATTGTGATAGTCTTCAGAGAATGAGGAAAAGTGATTAGATGTTAGAAGAGGACAGAGGGAAAAGGAGATTTTTGTTGGGGGTAAAAAAACAACAAAAAGGGTGGAAGAGAAATTGTCAGGAGGCTGTTTCCAACCTATCCCATTCTCCTCAATCCTTACTTCACTTACTCTCTTGTGATTTAGTGAATGATCACATTTTGGGGGAAACTTTAGAAATGACATAATTACCATGCCTTGAGATATGTTATTTGCAATGGTGTATCTTTGCATAAACTTTGTTTTTTAGAATATACTTTCAGAATTAGTTTCTTTTGACTTTTCTTGAATGATCTTGTAAATTACTTGGTTGGTAAACATGGGTGTGTCTTGGTCCTTTTCCTGTTGCTTTTAACAGAATACCTGAAACTGGGTAATTTATAAAGAAAAAAAATTCATTTCTTAGGGTCATGGAGGTTGAGAAGTCCAAGGTCAAGAGGCTGCATTTGCTGAGGGCCTTCTTGCTGGTGGTGAGGGCCTCTGCAGAGTCCTGAGGCAGCACAGGGTGTCACATGGGGAGGGGCTGAGTGTGCTAGCTCGGGCCTCTCTTCCTCTTCTTATAAAGCCACCAGTCCCACTTCCATGTCAATCCATTAATCCATTAACCCATCAACCCACTAACCCACTAATCCATTAATCCATGAGCCCTCCTGACTCAATCACCTCTTAAAGGCCCCACTTCTCAATACTGTCACATAAAGGATTAAATTTCAACATGACTTTTAGAGGGGACAAATATTCAAACCATAGCAGGTTGTCTCTTAAGCATTTATTCTTTTAAAAAGCTTTCTCCCTCATTGCGAATGAGACAAGCCATGAAATCTTTAGCACAAAGAATTGCTTAATTCCCTTCTTTTGAACCATGTGATTTTCACCAGACCTATTTCTCTTCTGGGTGGCAGCTGTAGCAAGGGTTTAAATTAAATGTAGAAAATAGCCTACCCAGTGCATATCTCAAGCCCGAATTCTGCCAGAAGTTTTCGTCTCTACCTACACACACTTGACCATCATTGCTTCCTGCTTTTAGCTAACCCAGGCTCACAAAATCTGCAGCCACGTTCAATCACCAGATCGTCTTCCATATGCAGCCCTGTTCGACAGGCTGTGCACTAGAGAACATGAGGCTGGGGGCTTGCTGGGACCAACCGAATCTGGCTCCTGCATCCTCTCGGTGAGATGAAGGCCTTTCCTGGTATTAGAGAGTGGGTGGGCAGCATCAAGAAGCTCGGGTTGCTGCTTATGATGGCCTTATGTTTTGGCCTGCTGTGGATGCTGTCCTGTTGTTTCTCTCTACAGTGTCTCTGGGTGACTTTATTTTTGAGCCCCACAACTCTTAAAACTGTCCTTCTGGTTCAGAGCTCTTTGTTGTGATCTAGGTGTATATATCAAAGGTCCCACTTGGAGATCACACAGCAAACCCCAACTCAACTTTCTATTCTCCAGCCGAGCTCCCAGGTGAGTACCTGCTGCGATGCTCTGGGCAGTCTAGACAGCCGCCAGTGGCTTCTTGGAGAGTACCTGCCTTGGTGCTGCAGGCTGAGTTCTAAGCTTTCTGGAAATTCTTGAGATTCAAAGTAGCTTCTCTTCTGGGCAGCAGCTAAAGAGTTTCTGGGAACCACTCCTAGTCACTCTTGAGGCTTTGTAAGCCTCTACTTCCTTGTGTTAAAGCCCATCATGCTTGGAATAAATAGAGCAGCTTCAGTGTCCTGACCAGTACTGACCAGTACTGATTCAGTGCTTGGTAAGTGGCATTACCAGCTACCCAGTCACTACCCAGCTAGCTAAGCCTTAACCACGGGGTTTACCTTTCTTCCTCTGTCCCTCCCAGTCCACATCCAACTGGCTTCCAATTTCTGTCTATTCTTTTGTACCTCCTTATTATGGCCCAAATCCGTTTCATCCTCTTCATTCCCCACTGTGGCCAGTTTGGTTTGGAACCTTCTTTATTTAGTACTTGGGTCACTGCAACAGCCTCCTGGCTGATTTTGTGTCTTCTCTATCCCCTTAGCCCTGTCGTAGTCAGTCCGGGCTGCTGTATCAGAGTACCTTAGACTGGGAGGCTTATGAAAAACAGACATTTATTTCTCACAGTTCTGGAGGCTGGAAGTCTGAGATCAGGGTGCCAGCATGGCCAGGTTCTGGTGAGGGCTCTCCCCCTGGTCCCTACGCTGCCACCTTCTTGCTGGAAAGAGGGCTGGAGAGCTCTCTGCAGTCCCTTTTATTAATATAAGGGCACTAATCCCACCCTCACGACCTCAGCATCTCCCAAAGGCCCCGCCTCCTAATACGATCACATTGGGTTTTAGGGTTTCAACATATGAATTTGGGCAGGAGTGGGGGACACAGACATTTATTCCCTAAAAAACCCAGTCAACTTTTTCTACCAGATGAACCTTTCTAAACTACGACTCTGATGTGTTCCATCCTACAAGCATGTCTCTGCCTTCAGTATGACTTCCTTACTGTTCTTCCTGCTTGTCCCTTTGCCTGAACGCTCCCTGCCCTGCCTGCTCAGCTCCTTTGCTCGTCAGTGTGGCCTCTCCTGACACTGCCCCGGAGTCTGGGCCACATGCCTCTCCCTGTGCTGCCCCCGCCCCTGAACACACAGAACCTGCCAGTGACTCAGCCCAGCCAAGGCGTCCCAACAAACAGCCTCCAGGGACCTACGGCTCACTCTGCTTACTTCCCTCAGGCTCTTTGTGGTCAGTACAGCCTCTGAGGGCAGGGAGGGAAAAAGAGGGCGAGGTTCAGAAAGTCTGCTTGGATTCAAATGGAACGAGCCCCATCTATACCTCCTGGTTTGGTGGTTTGGCCTGAGCACCAAAAGTTGGTCCCAAAATTCATATTTTGCCACCTCCTCTTCCTCTGTTAGGCAATCCTCAGACTGTCACTGTGGCATCCATCCTGCGCTCTCCCCACATTTCCCCGGGGTGGAAGTGGTGGGAATGACCACACAGCGGGTGTCTGGGGATTTGCCCTGAGGTTTGTCCTCAGAGCTGAGTGTTGATGGCTTTTGCTTCCCATCTCTGGCCCCAAATGCCTAGCCGGTGGTCCCAGTCCCAGTGCTCTGGCTGCTGCATTTCCCAGCACTGACATTTAAAATCCAGATCAAGAGGAGAGATAAGTGTGTGTCTGTCTTTATCTAAAGGACGTCTTATTTTATCCTCCAGCCTGACTCCCTGGGAGCTAAGCGACATCTTCAGGGTCTGGTTAGTCCCAGTTTGCGGGTCTGGGCTCAAGCCTTGGCTTTTCCCTGCTGGTTTTGTCTCCCGATAACACGACATCCCTCAACAATCTCAGAGGTACAGCAGATTCTTAACAAGTGCTGGCCATCATTTCATACATTATTTCTGAACAATGGATAATTGGCAGTAGTTATAGAAATTGCTTGGTGTGCTGAAATTTACTCTAAGCTCAGGGTTATTCCACAGATGCCAATAAAACTGTAACAGACCATAGTTACCTCTCCACACGATAAATTCTGGCACTCTACAAAGCACTTTGAGCAGAGAGAGTAATTTATATGTCCAGGTGGAACTGGAACACAGATCCACTAACCAGCTTCAGACTGGAACATGAACTGGGAGGTGGCCTGTTAGCATCTCAAAGGAGATAAGGAAGGAGACATCCTTGCGTTCATCTCTGACAGTTCTGTAGCCTTGGCAATGGCTAGCATACATCAAAAAGACACATTCTTTCACCTAGCATCACAAGTGGCACAAAAGCACAGACATGAATCAGAAGAAATGAGGAAACCAGCCCTTTGTGGTTTTTAAAGACATGGGTAAGAACTGGACTTCAGAGAACATGCTGGTGGCTTCACCCAAGCTTTTGTCCATGCTATTTCCGCTGCCTGGAAAGCCCATCTTTCTGTCTTTTGTACATTCAGTACCCCACAATTTCCTCTTTAGATCTTGCCACCTGCATGAAGCCTCCCTGGTTACAATCAGCCACACTAAACTCTTTCTATTCTGAGGTTCTAATAGTGCTTAGACACTTAGCTTGGCTTTGTTGTCTTAAATGTTTCACGTGATTCTGTTCTAGCTTCTGTTTATTTCTACATATATACACATAGACATGTGTATGTATGCATGTTTATAGCTACGTATATATAGGGAAATATAATGTTCATTGGCATGTTGTACTATAAACAGTCCATAGATTTGTTAAGTTGATGAACTCACAAGGATTATTTAAGATTAAGTGGAAACATCCCATTCTTAGTCAATGCTTTGGTGGACAAAGCCATATTATGTGCAGGGTTTTGGTTTCACTAAGTAGTTTGTATCCTTTTCTTACTTCTGGCTTCTCAATTATTCATAATAGTTAGAATTACTATTGGTATATTTTTATTTTTAGATAATAAGAACTATTCCTCTTTTAATAAATTAGAAGCAATTTAAATGATGTCCTTCTTTGGGTGGTAGTTTTGCCTGGAAGAATCATGCACTGTTATTGCTATTTGATTATATTTCCAATTCCTTTAAAGAATATGCTCCTTAGTGTTTCTTGTGGTGTTTAGCATGGTCCTGGCACATGCTTAAATTTTATTATTTCAATAAATGTTTATAAAGTTCTTATTAAAAGAGGTGATACTTGAGAAGCAGAGAACACAGTTTCTTTACATTTACTTATTTTTATTTATTTATTTACTTATTTGTGACAGTGTCTTGCTCTGTCACCCAGACTGGAGTGCAGTGGCATCATCATAGCTCACTGCAACCTCGAACTCCTGGGCTCAAGCAATCCTGGGCTCAAGTAATCCTCCCACCTCAGCCTCCCGAGTAGCTGGGACTACAGGTGGGTGCGCCACCATGCCTGGCTAATGTTTTTATTTCTTGTCGAGATGGGATCTTGATATGTTGCCCAGGCTGGTCTTGAACTCCTGGCTTCAAGCAGTCCTCTCACCAAAGTGCTGGGATTACAGGTGTGAGCCACTGTGCCCCGCCTAGAGAGCACAGTTTCTGACATGTAGTAACCGCTCCATCCCTGTTGTTATTGCCATTCTTGCTGCTGTTATTGTTATTATTATTATTACATATCTTGCACTGCAGATACAAAGACAAGTCAGGACTGGCTACTGTCTTTAAGAGGCTCATGATCTAACGTTAGAAGCAGACAAAGTAAAATGACCATGACAATGCTGGGTACCACAGCAGGAGACACAGGTGGTTCTGAGAGCCTGGGGGGCGAGGGCGGGGGAGGCTCCTCCTCCAGGCTGGGAGCTGGGTTGGCTGGCGAGGGCTTTGCAGAGAAGGGGGGGGGGAGTCCTGAGGAGCCTTGAATAATTAAAGTCATGCAGGCGAAGAGGAATGGAAGGGCCCTCCAGCAAGTGAGCACAGGGTGAGGAAAGATCTGGAGTTCTGAGGAAGCAGGGTGCATGGGAGGAATCAGCATTTCAGTGCAGCTGAGGGGCAGCACCCGGTGCTCCGATGGGAACTGAGGAGAGTTAAGTAAGGACCTTACCCTGAAAGGCCTGATGGGCATTGTTAGGACTTTGGATTTTATCCTCAAGCCCATTAAAAGAAAGGTGCTATACAAGAATGTTTAAGCAGCGGAGATCTGCGTTAATGATCCATCTGTTGTTAGGTGCCTGCAATAAGCTGGAGGGGAGACAGAGAGACCATTCGGGAGGACGGAAATAGTGGAAACGGAGAGCGAGGGGGAGTTTTGAGAGGTGTTTAGAAAGTCCAATGGACAGGAGGTGGTTCACATGGTTTGGGGACGATGTGGAGAAGAGGAGGGAACTGCTGGTTTTTGTCTAGTAAACGAGTAGATGATGCCACACAGGCAGCAAGGGGCTAACCCCACAGCTGGCATCTCGCCCCCATATTGCACGGCTTCCTGCTTACAGGTGAGGTTGCCCAAGACCATCAGGAAGAAGAGTGGACAAAGTTAGAGTCTTCCAAGTTTTAGATCCCATATAGATCTCAGCTCTGAAAGTCGTTGGCAGCAGTCCACTGGCTGTCTGAGGCAGCCTCTTGCCTCCAAACACCCATTTAGTTTGCTTCTCTGAGCTCGACATACAAGCAGCCTAAAGCTATGACGCCAAAGAATAAAGAGTTGGAAACTGCCCTCTCTGAAGGGTCTCATCCAGTACCAAAGCAGAAGATTAGAACTTCTCACAGAGCATCCTGGCTAGAAGAGACTTTCAAGGTCATCTAATTTAAGTACCAGCCCCCTGCTTTTATTTTCCTTCTTTGAGCGTTGGTCATCCAACCTCCTGTGCAGCAGTCCAGGGAGCAGGAGCTCACCAAGTCCCGAGACAGCCTCTCCCATAATTGGACTACCTGGTTAGAAAGAGTTTCTTTATAATGAGCTGAAATGTGTCTCTGTAAACTTCCCCAATGGTCCCCATTCTTCCTTCTCAGATCACACACAACAGTTCTAATCCCCCTTTCCCCAAACAGCCCTTCATATTTTTTAAAATGTCATTTATGTTCCTCCTGCATCTTTCTCCTCCAATTTGAAACTTCTGTAATTTAAAACACATCAAAGTAAAAGTTCCATTTTTATGACAACATTAGATTCATTATATAACTCGAGATGGTTTTTTTCCTTCTTTCTGTCCTTTCTTCCCTCCTTCCTCCCTCCCTCCTTCCCCCAATCCTAACAGAGTTAACTCATTTAAAGACATAAATAGAAAGGAATTGATCAAATAGTGGACGTTGCTGTGACAACTCAGTCACTTCTGCAGCACAAACTTTCCCCAGGGCCCAGTGTAACCCACCCAGCTCTTTCTCCAAAGCCAGATATTGCTAGTGAATGTGTGTTTGCTGACTTACCCTTGCCTAACTCATAGTGCTATTGAAGGAATAAAAGAAATAGTCCTTAAAGCGGTCTGCTCAGTGGCTGGTAAGTAGTAACAATAAAATATTAGTTATTACCACAAATAATTAGGGCAATGATAGTTTCTGTGACCATAATACATAATTATTACTAATAATCACTTTTTCCTAATATCATCATGAAATGTATGCTATGTGTGTTCTGGACATATTTGCAGATAACTGAGGTTTGATTATGTAAGTCACAGTCAAAACATATACATGTATAAAAATGTGACTTAAGAGCTGTATATAAGGGCTCTTGATGTGCATATTTTTTTTCTTTGCTAATGATTTGGATGAGCAATTCCTTCTATCATTAATGATCTGAAGGATAGAGACTAAAACCTGTAGACTCTTGACTCTATAAAGTTAGAAGGGATTAATTAAAACTGAGCTCATGTCTTATAGGAGTTTAAATAAAAATAGTCAATATAGCAGAAATGCAAACTCCACCTGTTGTTCAAAAGCAGGCTGTCCTTTGATATGGGTTGATAAAAATCTACTGAGGAGAGACTCTTTTGTAAGCCTACATCAAAGGTATTGCACCCATTAACTTGCGGTGTGAGACCAAAAAGCCACGGAGTCCAATCTTAGAAAACCAGAGTTTTTAAATTTTTTTTTTTTTTTTTTTTTTGAGACAGAGTCTCACTCTGTTGCCCTGGCTAGAGTGCCGTGGCGTCAGCCTAGCTCACAGCAACCTCAAACTCCTGGGCTCAGGCGATCCTTCTGCCTCAGCCTCCCAAGTAGCTGGGACTACAGACATGCGCCACCATGCCCAGCTAATTTTTTCTATATTTTAGTTGGCCAATTAATTTCTTTCTATTTTTTAGTAGAGATGGGGTCTCGTTCTTGCTCAGGCTGGTCTCGAACTCCTGAGCTCAAACGATCCGCCCAACTCGGCCTCCCAGAGTGCTAGGATTACAGGCGTGAGCCACCGCGCCCGGCCTGGAGTTTTTAATTTTTTTTATTTTTAAACTTTGAATTTTGAAATAACTTTAGATTTTCCGAAAACTAATAAAAAAAGAATAGAGAAACTTCCTGTATATGCTTCACCCTCAACTTCCTCTTATGTTAATATTTTACATAGCCATAGTATAATTACCAAAACTGGGAGATGAACATTGATACGATGCTATTAACAAATCTAGAGATCTTATTTGAATTTTACCAGTTTTTCTCTAATATCCTTTTTCTTATTACACATGGCATTTAGTTGTCATGTCTCCAGAGTCTCCTTCCCGCTGTGCCACCCTTAATTTTTCTTTGTCTTTCATGACTTTGACACTTTTGGAGAATAGTGAGCAGTCCAACCCTCTCATTTTCCAGATGAAGAAACCAAGTCTCAGAGAGAACCACACAGTAAGATTGTAGTAAAACTCTCAATGTGCAGCAGTCAGATGTTTTGTTCATAAATAGACTAAAGTTAAGCATTTTGGACAAGAACATTACCAAGGTGATGCTGTGCCCTTCTTCTTCTTCTTCTTTTTTTTTTTTTTTGAGACAGAGTCTCACTTTGTTGTCCAGGTTAGAGTGAGTGCAGTGGCATTAGCCTAGCTCACAGCAACCTCAATCTCCTGGGCTCAAGCGATCCTCCTGCCTCAGCCTCCCGAGTAGCTGGGACTACAGACATGCACCACCATGCCCGGCTAATTTTTTGTATTTATATATTTTTAGTTGGTCAATTAATTTCTTTCTATTTTTAGTAGAGATGGGGTCTCGCTCTTGCTCAGTCTGGTTTCGAACTCCTGACCTCGAACCTGGCCCATGTCCTTCTTCTTAGTGAATGTTATCAAGAGGTACATAATGTTGACATGGTATGTCTCATCATTGGTGATGTTAAATCCAACCAGATAGGAGTTTTAGGCAATAAAGTAAATACCCAGAGGGAAGAACAGACCATGGTCACTGGTGTTTAGGTTGTGTGGTGGCAGATAACAAACTATATGTGAGTTCTTGACACCATATATATTAGTTTCCTACTACTGTGAAACAAATTACCCCAAAATGTAGCAGCTTAAAATGCCACACATTTATTATCTCACAGTTTCTGCGAGTCAGGAATCCAGGCAGGGCAGAGCTGGGTCTTCCACATCAGGGTTTCTAAGAGGCTACAATCAACTCAACTGGTCTGTGGCCATCAGAAGTCTCAACTGGAGAAGGATTCACTTCCAAGCTCACATGGATGTTGGCAAGATTTGGTTCCCTGTGGGTTGCTGGATGGAGGGTCTTAGTTCCTTGCTGGCTGTTGGTTGGAGCTGCTTTCAATTTCTTGCCATGTGGGTCTCTCAACAAGGCAGCTTGCTTGATCAAATTATGCAAGCTGAGAAGACAATAGAGTCTGCTAGCGAGATGAAAATCATAAGCTTTTATACAACATCACAAAATGACTTCCCATCATTTCTCTCCATGTTCTCTTCTTTCCACTTTTATGCCATATTCATTCTCCATCAACTCTGATTACATGGAACAGCTTTTGGTATCCTCCCTTTCTTCCTCCAGGGATGACAAGAAAAATATGCTGCCACAGAAACCAGGATAACACGTGACCATATAGCTTACATTCTCCAGCTAAGTGTATTTGTTTTTTAAAAATCTAACTTCTATCAACAATAAGTAAGGGTGTACTTTAAAATAACTAAGAGAGTGGAATTGGAATGTTCCTAACACAAAGAAATGATAAATGTCTGAGGTGATGGATACCCCAATTACCCTGATTTGATTAATCCAACTTGTATGCCTGAATCAAAACATCCTGTGTACCCTATAAAGATATATAACTATAATGTACCCACAATAATTAAAAATTAAAAAATAAATACATAAAATAAAATGTAGCTTCTATAAATGGATGTTTGGCCAAATCTAGACTCTGACATTGAATAATATAATGACTGCTGTTAGAAGATTAGTAGAGAATTTAGAAATTGTTTGCCCTTCCCAATAGGACTATGGTGTCTAATATTGGTGTACCATAGTCTTTATTTAACAAAGAAGCACAAGTTTTGAGCTGCAAGAGACCTTAGAATAATGCAGACCAAACCCTAACTCCCCTATTTCCCAGATGAAAAAACAAAGACATAGCAAGATAATGGTAAAACCCACATGTCAAGAATCCTAGTTCAGGATACAAAATCATATGTCTTTTCCATAAGACTAAACCAGAGTCCACAGGATAACAAAGAGTATTTCTGTAACAAAAGAGATAATTCATACTTACAAACATTTTCTTTTTTTTTTTTCGAGACAGGATCTCACTCTGTTGCCCAGGCTAGAGTGCCGTGGGGTCAGCCTAGCTCACAGAAACCTCAAACTCCTGGGCTCAAGCAATCCTCTTGCCTCAGCCTTCGGGTAGCTGGGACTACAAGCACACGCCACAGTGCCCAGTTAATTTTTTCTGTTTTTAGTTGTTTGGCTAATTTCTTTCTATTTTATAGTAGAGACAGGGTCTCGCTCTTGCTCAGGCTGGTCTTGAACTCCTGAGCTCAAGCAATCCTCCCGCCATGGCCTCCCAAAGTGCTAGGATTACAGGTGTGAGCCGCCACGCCTGGCCATTACAAACATATTCTAAACTTTTTGGTTTACCAAGCTTTCACTATTTCACTTATCTAACCTGATGGAGCTACCCACTCTGTTCCTGATGCTGTGCTGGGAACACAAAGATGAGTGAAGTGCCATCTCTGTTCTGATGGAACATGGAAACTACAGGGAATAGGACATGTGAACACACGTAATACAATGAGAAAAAAGTATAAGGGAATTATGCATAAAGGTGCCTTGGATACAAAGAGAAGCAGCCAATAAAATCATTTTTAATTATTTTTCCCCCATCTAATGACAAATGGCATGACTTTGGCATGTCACAGATGTTGCATTGGAAATTCTTAGCAATATTTTTTGGAGTGGTGCTTATGGGCATTTAGGGTGGGACACTTTGCCACTGCCCCACTGAATGCCAGTAGCAAGAACTCCCCTGGATCAAAAACAAATGCCCCAGCGCCACCAAGGTTGTACACTGCATTGGTTGAGAAGCTCCACCCAGGCTAACAGACGACAAGACTCTACCTGCAGCGAAGCCACTGAGCTCACCCCAAGAAACAAGCAGAAGCAGGATGCTGCTTGGCAAACATTTTCAAGCATTGAAAATCGAGTGTAAATGTGGAACAGATGATTTTGGCTGCAGATTAAATACATTAGCCAAACACAAGAATTACGTTCTATAGAAATAGAATGGGCCATTTTCCAGCAGCATCTTATTCATCCCACGTCTTGCAAATTTGGCTTTGGATTAGGATGGACTGATGTTTATTTTTGCCTTTACTCTGATAAAGGAGTTCACCAAAGACATAAACAAGAGAGAGAGGAAATGTTTACCTCACTTATGCACAAGTAACATCATTTGTTTTACTAGTAAAAAGCAAACATGTAGGTCACCAATAACTCTAATAGTTATGAAAGTCACGGCCTCCACTCGAGAATAATGGATATGTGCCTGTATTAGTTTCCTAGGGCTGCTGTAGCAAATGACCATAAACCAGGTGGCTTAAAACAATACAAATGTATTTTTTTTTTTGAGACAGAGAGTCTCACACTGTTGCCCAGGTTAGAGTGCCGTGGCATCAGCCTAGCTCACAGCAACCTCAAA
>VBSM01000605.1:17877234-17892301 GCA_008086735.1 Cheirogaleus medius
GATAGTCACCAAATGTTAATACGGTTATTTCTGAGTGGTGGGTTGCACTATTCTGTTTTTATTCTTCTTGCTTATCTGAATGATTTTTAAAATAAAAATGTATTTTAAAAGTGAAGACTGATGTTCATCGAAACATTCACAATAGCCAAGATATAGAAACAACCTATGTGTCCATTAATGGCTGAATGGATAAACAAAAATGCGGTATTATACACAATGGAATATTACTCGGCCTTGAAAAACAAAGAGATTCTGCCATTTTTGACAGCATGGATGAACCTGGAGGACATTTTGCTAAGTGAAATAAGCCAGCCACAGAAAGACAAATACTGCATGATCCCACTGATTTGTGAAGCCTAAAAAAGTCAACTTCTTAGAAGCAGAGAGTAGAATGTGGTTGGCAGGGGCTGGGGAATGGGAAAATGGGGAGATATGATCGAAGGGTACAAAGTTTCAGCTATGTGGATGGTACGTTCTGGAGATCTGATATAAAGCTTGGCGGCTATAGTTAATGATAATGTACTATCTACTTGAAATTTGCTAAGAGAATAGATCCTAATTGTTCTCAAACATGCAAAAAGGTAATATATGAGGTGATGGATATGTTAATTAGGTTGGTTGTGGTAATCATTTTACAATGTACACACATATTAAATCATGTCATATACCTTAAATACATACAACGTTTATTTGTCCATTATACCTCAATAAAGCTGGGGAGAAGATTGGGAAGCTTGGATGAGCTTTGGGTTAGAGCCCGGTGGGGGTGCAGTCATCCCCCACGGAGAGGGTGAGGACCAGGAACACAGGGTGGCTGGAGTCATAAGGAGGAGGGGGTTCAGTTTAATATCCTTCATGTCTCAGCCTTGAGGTCAGATCTGGGAGTCAAGGGATTTCTAACTTCATTTTTTGCTTCCAGTGTAAAATCGAAATGGTATTTAGGCCACTGATGGTACACTTTGCTTATTTGTCCAATAAGAATCTAGAGATATTTTGTGTTTAAAGTTAGGCATCTAATTCATGCAGCCAGTTTGGCTTTTGGACATGCTGAAGAGAACATTACTCTCTCTGTGTACTGCCATCAACAGCCACCGTTTGGTGCTTCAGAGGGAAAAAATATATATATATACTCCCTTGCTCCTTCTATTGCTTCTTTATGCTTTTAGTTTTCTTTATGCTAAATGCTTATGCTAAATTTTATTCAGGAGGGTAAATGCTCAGCTCCTTTCATGGTTCAGGCTGCTATAACAAATGACCACAGACTGAGTGGCTTAAACAACAAATACCGATTTCTCACACTTCTGTCTGGAGGCTGGAAGTTGAGATCAGGGGGCCGGCAGGGACAGGGTCCTGGTGAAGTCCTTCTTCCCGGTGTACAGAGGGCCATCTTCTTCTTTTTTTTCCTAATTTCTCCCTCCCCCCCCCGAATAATAAGTTGGCTCCCTAGCATTCTCCAAAGATGATCAATAATTTTTTGTTTGTTAGCATCATTATAAACTCATTGGTTTTAATGTGTTTCAACCCATTCATGCCAACGTTTGAATTGACCCATATTTGGTGCCTGGGAGCCCCTTCCAATTGGCTCCTCTGCACTTTGTTGTCATGACCCAGTAGTTTTTATAGCTTCCTTGCCTCCTTCTAATAAGACAAGATGTTCTGGGCTTGTCATAATCGTTTCCTGCCCAAGCTAATTAGCCATTTTCCTGAGCAGCCTGGTTTCCTTTTGGTGGGAAATTCTATTTAGAGACCACAGTCTAGGTGCTAGAAGAGACAATTGATACTGCATCTATCATTGTTTCTAGGCCTTTCCAGTAGACACAGCCAGGGAATGTCAGAGGGTCATCTTCTTGCTGTACCCTCGCATGGCAGAAGGAAAGCTAGCTCTTAGCCTCTTCTTATAAGGGCACTAATCCCACTCGTGAGGGCTCCAGCCTCACGACCTAATCATCTGCTAAAGACCCACTGCCTAATACCACCCACTGGGGTCAGGACTTCAACATGAATTTGAGGCAGTGACAGGGACACAAACATTCAGTCCACAGCAGCTCCCAAAGGTTTTCTGCTCAGTTCCGATTTATTTGTTTCTAATTCTTTGACAATTTTAACTGTGGATTGAATAGAAAAATCTGCAAAGTCCCTCCCATGATGGTTGGTCGACCCTTTTTTCCCTCACTGATGGATTAAGCAGAGTGCTTACTCTAACGGGGCTCCTCACATATTTTAGATGCATGTAGCCCTTGATATACCAACTTTAGGGGTCTGACCCTTCCAAGATCATTTCCTTCCTGGGGGAAAGGAGACCTGTGATTCTTACTGTTGTCCTTGATTCTGAATTTGCTTCCTGAGGACAGTGGCTCTTATTTAGGTTTCCAACAGGTAGCCTTGTCTTTTTAATTTGAGAATATCCTCCACTCAAAAGCACAGAGCAGGTATATTAGTCAAAGTTCTTCAGGGAAACAGAACCAGTAGGGTGTATACAAGTAGACACACATACACACACACTCACACACACATATACTTTGTTATATATATATAGAGAGAGATGGAGATTTATTTTGAGGAATCGGCTCACTTGGTCATGGAGGCTGCGGAGTGGGCCAGCAGGCTGCAGGCCCAGGAAAGAGCTGCGGTTCAAGTCTGAAAGCAGACTGCTGGCAGAATGCCCTCTTGCTCGATGGCGGTCAGCCTTTGTTCTAGTCAGGCCTTCCACTGTTGGCTGAGGCCAACCCACATTATGAAGGACAACCTGCTTGACTCAGAGTCCAGCGATTTAAATGTTAATCTCATCCTCAAACCACCCTCACAGAAAGATCCAGGATAATGTTTAATCGAATGTCTGGGCACCCAGTCAAGTTGACACACAAAATTAACCATCGCAGTAGGTTTCCCAGAGACCAGACTGAAGAACATTAATGAGACACAAACCGGTTCCATTCCCAACATGTTCTTGTGGCTTCTAAGGAGGCCCGGGACTTGGGTGAGGATGGCAAGGGGCACTGAGATGTGCATCCCTCGTGGCTCTCCAAGACCCCAGATGTATTGCACAGCCCCCTAGACCACCCTTCCCAGAGCCCGCGGAGGCTGTTTTATACATTTGGCTCTGGAGTCCTGGTGTATCTAGAAGTGTGCTGCCGCCTGCTGCTGTGGGTTCCCGTGGTGACCTTTTCCACCCACAGGGCGTGCACATCTGCTTCTGAGGCTCACCTGTGATCACGTGGAATGCAGGGGCGGGCTGTGGAAAGGGGTGGGCATTGTCTGAAGGAAGCTGCATTTACTTCGCAGTGCTGTGGGGAGCCGCGCACAATCTCACCAAACTGAAGGAAGCAAACGCAGAGAAAGTGATCCTTGGCCTGAGGGGTTAAACATTTTACTGGGATATTTTAACAATTGCTTTTTTTTCACTGTGGAAAGAAGAATGAATAATCCCAATATCATAAACTCAAGGACTAAAAGTACCACCCCAACTTGCTCTAGAAAACAATTTGTCCATAGAAACAAAATGACTAATACATGGGGGAGGGGGATGTGTATCCCAGCAAAAGAGAAACATGTTGTTTATCAAAGACTTCGAGAATTTGATGTTTCACAAGACTGGAATATTGTTCACCTAAATACGGTATATCATCTGATAGTCTTAGAAATATCCCACAAGACATGCTTTCTTTCTTTTTTTTTTTTTTTGAGATATGGTCTTGCTCTGTAACCTAGTCTAGAGTGCAGTGGCATGATCATAGCTCACTGGAACCTCTAACTTCTAAGCTCCAGCAATCCTCTGGCCTCAGCCTCCCGAGTAGCTGGGACTATAGAGACGTGCCTCCACGCCTGGCTAATTTTTCTATTTTTTGTAGAGACGCGGTCTCGCTCTTGCTCAGGCTGGTCTTGAACTCCTGGCCTCAAGCCATCCTCCACCTTGGCCTCCCAGAGTTCTAGGATTACAGGGATGAGCCACTGTACTCAGCCAAGACATCCTTTAAAAGCTACCAAGTCCTTAAGTCTTTTGCAGAAGAAAACATTGCAGTTTATATGAGTATAGTACGAGGAATTCAGTTGACTGGGCAAGGAAAGGCAAAATAAAGAAATTTGTAAATGATGCTTTAATTCTCAATTTATCTAAATTTAGTTTAAGATGTCTGCTTGCAATGCAGGGAAGTAAGTATTTTCCCCTGAATTAACCTGATTTATTATTCACTTTTGACTGGCTATTTCTAGCTAAACAAATATTCCACTAATAGGAGGCAGATACACGGTGGGGAGAATAGCAAAACACAGGGAGGCTTGTGCCTGTTCTCGGGGCTGCCATAGCACTTCCAAGTGCCTCTACTTAGCATCTATTTGCTGTCTCACTTTTGCATTGTTTGTGTGTTTTTCTCTGTCGTCAGATCTAATACAGCATCTGGCACGTAGCAGACTCTCTGTATGTGTTATTTGAATGAATAAATGAGTGAATAAACAAGAAGAAAGCCAAGGTGCAATCAAGATACAGGATGATGCTCTGCTGAACCCTAAGAAAGAAGAGAATAGACATTCTTTACCTTTCTCCTTGCTGATCAGTTGAGACTGTGTTGATATCCCATAGCTGCAATGCTATAGCTTTAGTTACGTTAAGGTCTGCAGGTTTTTTTTTTTTTTTTAAACAATTACTGAGGTAGAAGAGGACTATGTTGTGGAGAAAACTATCCAAGAAGCATTTTATTAGAAGAATATTGAGAAATAGACAAGGCTAACAATAGGTAAACACAGGTAATGTGAAAGTGTATTTGACTCTCTTCTTAAGACTATTTTGGTTTTGGGTGATTTCTTTGGGTTCTGGCCTGCTCCATCTTTCCCAGGGAATCTTCTAGCACCTTTGCAAGTGTGAATCCTTCTCACAAGACTTGGAATTTTATTTGTAAAACTTGGGGATCTAGCTCTAACTAGTCCACCCATGTTTTGGTAAATAGTTACCTAACATTTGGCATGAAGGTTTTGGCATGAGCCTGTCTGGCTGCCCCAAGGTCTTTGGAGCATGATGATCTGGGATTGACAAGAAACCAACCTGGGATGGTTTGGCCTATATAGAGCCAGTCATTGCATTGCATTGGTGACCTTGGGAAATCTGTGGGCAAGAGTAGGTAACAGTATAACTTTTGTTCTATATTAATAATTGAATGTTAGCCAGGTGTGGAGGCTCACACCTTAAATCCTAGCACTTTGGGAGGCCAAAGTGGGAGGATTTCTTGAGGCCAGGAGTTCAAGACCAGCCTGAACAAGAGTGAGACCCCGTCTCTACAAAAAAGAGAAAAATTAGCCAGATGTCCTGGCATGAACCTGTAGTTCAGCTACTCAGGAGTCTGAGGCAGGAGGATCCCTTGAGCCCAGGAGTAGTTCGAGGTTGCAGTGAGCTATGATGACACCACTGCACTCTAGCTGGGATGACAGAGAGAGACCTTGTCTTAAAAAAAAAAAAAGAAGAAGAATGTCAACCAGATTTCACACAATGTCACAGTTTTAGTGCTTTAGCAGTTAAAAAGAGATGCTCAATGTATCAAGTGTAAAATATACCATACATAACTCTCTTCTCTCCTTCACATCTCATGTTTACATGACTTAGCATATCCAAATTATGTCCCTTACCATCAGTCCATACTTAAAGAAGATCAGCAAGAACTGTATGTGCCATTGCGAGGTCTCTGAGATGGGCAGAAATGTTGATAACCTGTAAGAATCCATTCCAAAGCCAACTAGAATAGAATGTACCTAGTAAGTTCTGAGTTGATTAATCTAGATTGCACTTTCGAGGGTTCAGAAAGAGGTCAGAAGATAGGGCTGGGTAACATCAGCATCTCATTTAAGACAAATGAATGTTGATGACAGAATGAATAGGGTAGAGAAAGGCAGATGGAAGAGCAACGGGCAATGACCAGATGCATGCGGTTATATTATTCATTTGTGGGAAGACCCTGCCATCCAGACTTTCTTTTATACAACAGACTTAACATGCAGAGTCAATAGCTCTGCAGAGTAAACTCTGCTTGAGTTCTGAGGAGGTGCCATACTAAATTATTTATAACCAGATTTAAAAGAAAGTCCTCATAATTGAAATATGAAGGGATCATGTTAAACTTCTTATTACTCCCAAAAGGCTTGTATGCTTAAACTCAGTCTCCTTTTCCCTTTGAAATACTAGGTCTCCTACAATTGTGAAGTGATTAATACAGTTAAAGAGAGGGTGACAATTAACATTTGAACAGAAATATTAATGTTAGTGTCATGACATCTTCCATAAAGGTCTCATGTTATAGTCTTATTTTCTCTTTGAATATTTTCATCTTACATTTTGACAAGTACTCTCACACCTACTAAAATTTATACTCTGATGAAATGCAGAATATGTTTTTTTTTAAGTTTTGGCTTCAAGATGAAATTCATTCCTTCCTTCCTTCCTTCCTTCCTTCCTTCCTTCCTTCCTTCCTTCCTTCCTTCCTTCCTTCCTTCCTCTCTCTCTCTCTCTCTCTTTTTTTTTTTTGAGACAGAGTCTCACTGTGTTGCCCTGGCTAGAGTGCCGTGGATTCAGCCTCACTCACAGCAACCTCAAACTCCTGGGGTCAAGCGATCCTCCTGCCTCAGCCTCCCAAGTAGCTGGGACTACAGGCATGCGCCACCATGCCTGGCTAATTTTTTTTTCTATATATTTTTAGTTGACCAATTAATTTCTTTCTATTTTTAGTAGAGATGGGGTCTCACTCTTGCTCAGGCTGATCTCAAACTCCTGAGCTCAAACGATCTGCCCACCTCAGCCTCCCAGAGTGCTAGGATTACAACAGGCATAAGCCGCCACGCCCAGCTTGAAATTATTTCTTGAGCACTCTACTTTTGGGAGTGGGAGTGGGTGCAATCTTTCTGGAGAGCAATTTGGGAACATGTAACAAAAGCACTAAAAATAAACATGTAGTTTAACAAACAATTCTACTTCTTGGAATTTAACAAATGGAAATGATCAGAGATGGGGGCAAAGATTAATTGACAAGGAGGTTTGTTCCAGAATTATTAATATAGGTGAAAAACTGTAAACAATACTACATGTCTAAGAATAGGAAAATCAATTATGATGATATCATAATTATTTATTACACAATAAGTGATTATATAGTCCCTCAAAATCGTATGAGAAAAATGTGCATAATATATTGTTAAATGGAAAAAATTATAATACGGGATGTAAAATGATCACAATTTTATTTAAAATTATATATATGCACAAAAAAAGATTAAAAATATAAGCATCAACATGTAAGCCATGGTTATCTCTAAATAAAGGAATAATGATGAATTACTGCCTTCTTTGGGCTCTTTAACACTTTTAAAAAACTTTCTATCATAAAATTAATTTTATGATAGAAATAAATAAAATTTTTTCATAATGGGGTAAATGATAGGTTAGTGCTAGGGAAAACTCACAGGATGCCAGATGACAAAGGGTTAAACAAAATTCCACACATTTATTTCCTAATTTTGCTGCTGTAATTGTCATAGGTTTGTTGCCAGATGCAGAGACACAGAATTGAGCCAGAGAAAAAGGTTTAATTGTAGGGCCTCTGAATGAGGAAACAGGAGGAAACCTCAAATCCACCTCCCCAGGAGTTTGGGGCTAGGGATTTTAAAGGGTTTGGACTAGCAGTGGGCTGAAATGTGGGGATCATTGATTGGTGGAAGAGCGCAGGGTGAAGTCATGGGATGGGGAGATGAAAAAACTGCATTTTGATACTCATTTGGTTCCTCTGGGAGGGGGGTCTTCAAACTGGTTGGCATCAGCTGGAATTCAGGGTCTGAAAAACATCTCAAGCAATTCTTAAACAAAAGGCTTATGATTCTAAGGTCAGAGATCCTATCTATAGGCGAGATGGGGGTGCAAAGGGTATCCAGGTTAGTAACCAGCAACAATGGAGTGGGCCAAAGTGCAGCCAGCTGAGGATAGAAAGGGCAGATCAGTGAATAGTATCAATCAGGCATTCAGTAGGACTCCACCTGGGAAATCTCCAAAGACAGAGAAGAAACTAGTCTCAGGGCATGAGGAATCAGAGATTTAATATCAAATACCCTCTCATAAAGTATACTAGTTGTGAAAATAGCCCAAAGTGTTCTTTTCTTCAGAGTCATGTTGCAAAGGGTCTCTATTCTCTTGAGTACAGAAATGAAGCATTTTCACAATCTGATACAATGAACCTTCTAAACACAATGAGTCCCTTGAACACTGCCATTCTCTGTGACTGTCATGTTTTGATACGACTGCTATGGTTTTGATGGAGTGAAGGTTTCAGATTTCCTTTGTCCTGTACTTTGACAACTGTAAATTATGAAAAAAGCATTTTCAATATATAATTAAATGGGCGGGGTTAGAAGTAGATTATGAAAATGTGTGTTCTATAATTCTAATTTGATTTTAAAAAGCTAATGAAGGAATGAATAATTACATTCATCTGGAATTATAAACATTCAAAGATTAATTAGAATAGTTTCTTGATGGTGAGATTATGAGTGATTTAAATTTTCTTCTCTGTACCCCTCTGTGTTTTTCAGACTTTCTAAGATGAATGTGTCTCTTGTTATCAGAAATAATAAAAAATAATTTTATATTAAACCCAAAATTTGGGCTTTTGATTTGGAAGAAATTAGTAAATTATTTGGATTAAGTTCCCATTCCCAACTAATTTAGACCCTAAGATAACTATTGTCATTATTTAATACTCATTTATTCATTCATTCATTTACATATCCCTCCAACAAACTTTTATTATTCAGTTACTGGTGCTAGGCACTGTGTTAGATGTTGGGTATAAAGATAAACAACATTGTAATCCTCTTTCCTTGGGAAGATCTCTCTATAGCTGACCAGTTATCTGGGTCAATTTATTGATTTGAAAGGGTCAGTCAAGGAGGTGCTTAAGACTTCAACTAGGAAGCAGGCCTTGAAAGAGGAGGAACTGCTCTTGGTTTTCAAAGATGAGTAACACATTCCAGTGATAAATGTCGTTCTACATGATTCTATCGGTGCTTCCATGGGAGAACTGCAAGCGCAAGGAAGGGCTCATAAGTGCTTCCACACAGTGAGGACTGCAGTCATGCCAATGTGCTTGTTGACTCTGTTATTTGAGAGATTTTTAAAAGTTAACTTTTTACATTATGATAATCGTAGATTCACATGCACTTGTAAGAAATAAGACAGATCCTGTGTGCCCTTTACCCAATTTTGCCCAGTGGTAACACTTCGCAGATTTTAATACCTAGGAAAACGAAGAAAATACAGCTTCTGCTCCTCCTCATCTTTGGTATGTAGCAGGTAACTTTCCTTTTCTTAGCACTTTAATAAAGACCTCCCTCTCTTATTAAGGGATATGAGACCTTGCTTATTAAGGGAGGTCTTAATTAAGGGAGACTTCCCTCCCTTATTAAGGGAGGTCTTCTCCTTTTTCAAAGCCTGTTTCCCACTTGAGGGATATGAGACCTCGTTTATCAAGGGATCTTAAAATATTTAAATGTCGCCTTAAAAGGTTACATGGCAATCGCCTTAAATCTGGATTATTTTCTCGATTGTGGTAAGTAAGTAAATATGAAGGAACAGTTTCTAATCAAATTATGGGAACTTTGTGAACAGAAAAACTTAACCTATGAACATTAAATATGTTTGTACAAGTAGGAGGAAGACTGATGGAAGGAATATTCCCGAAGGAGATCATTCAGCAATGCACGGTCTCAAAGGGGCCTTGACGGGCAGCAGGCAGTGAGTGCTATCCCCAGGCACAGCTGGAGGACAAGGAAGTGTCCATGTCTCCTGCAAGAGGAGCTGTCACACCAGGAGACTCTAACAAGCTCAGTCCAGGGGGAAAATCTACAAGGGAAAGTTTTCCTAGGAAGAGGCCAACCCACCTTCGACTCAGAAGGAGGCAAAGGTGCTCGCTGGACTCCTGTGTCAGGGATGAAGCGGCAAGTAATTCAAGAGACTGCCTGGATGTTTCAGTTGAAGAGTTTATCTTTAAAGGCACACTGCTTCCCTGGCCTCATTCCTAAGTTCATTTAATAAATATTATCGAGCATTTTCTATCTGTCTCATCAGCTAAGTTGAGTTGGCAGAAAGATGAGTTATACGTAAATTTTACACATGAGATGCTTGAGACAAAAGTGACAAGAAGAAAAAAAGTGTCCATATCAGGAGAGAGATATCTCCTATTTTACTCATGCCTGGTCGCCTAGTGTGAGGACAGAGCACTGTGCTAGGAGTCAGGAGACTGAGGCTGTGTTACTCACTAGCTCTGTGGTCTTGAGAAAGTTACTCAAGGCTCTGATGGGGCTTGGTTTCCTCAACTGAGAGTATTGGTCTAAAGGATCTTTAACTTCTCATCCAGATCTAAAAATATTCCATTATTATCAACTTCTTTTATAATTGAAGGTAAATTAAAACCTCCAGGAAATTATCCTGTTATTTTGTACTATTTTTCAGTTTGTTTTTCTCCTTACACTAAAACACTTTTTAGAAATAAAAAATTCATAACAGCAATATTTACATTTACTAATAAATGTAAATATTACTACATTTACATTTACTACTATATTTATATTTACTGTCTGCCATGATTTGTAACAACATGTCTTTTCTATTGCTTATAAAATCAAATAAAAGTTCAGAGGGGCTTTTAGGGTGGCTTTGTGTGTATCTGTGTATGTGTGTGTGCACTTAGCCCATTAAAAATAACTTAATTAGTGCAGATGAGATAAAATGAGAAGAGCCATTTCCAAAGAGAATGTCAGACAGACACCATGGTTACATGCTTTTTGACAGCAGTTATAAAATAATGAGCTTGCTGTAAAAGCATCAGATTCAATCCAAGGATTTTTTGAAGAAGATTTTTTTTTCCTTATTTTTAATGATAGAATTTATTTCTGGCGGCTCCTGAAGTTAATAAGAGAGGTCTCATATCTGGTTTGTCCACAGTTTTCATGGCTTACTCAAGCTCTGTCCTCACATATGTTTATTACAATTAATGGCAGAGATTTGTAAGTTTCCAGGTTAACGGAATAACATATCTGTAAACATAACATCTCGTCATTTGATTAATTGGGCAGAATCTAAGAAAGAACAGGTAACTTCATTTTTGGACAGTAATATTACATTATAGGCAAAAATATCTTCTATGTGCTGGAGTTAGAAATTCTAATTTCATTTCCAGAAGAAAAAAATACTATAAAAAGTATTTATAATTAGATTCTAAGATTAGATGTGTATATATATATATATGTATGAATATGTATGTGTGTGTATGTATTAACAGATAACTCCTAGAATCAAGATTTTCTCATTGGGGAGGATTTGCCAGTATTTTAGTGGGATTTTCCCTACTTCCTGGTTGAAATAGAGGCCATATGGGCTATTGATTAAAAAGATAATGGTTTTCCAAACAAATAAACAGTGACATAATGAATCAGACCAATGGTTTGCCAGTGCAGAAATTTGAAGCTAACGGTGGCTTTAATGGATTATTTTATGGAAATAATGATAATTATAGTCATTCTTTGCTGAGTATCTATTGTGTGCCGGGTTCTTCTAGGCAATTTATATATGGTGCCATATTTAATCCTTACAATTAAACTTTATTAAGTAGACATTATTATCCTGGGTTTACAGATGAGGAAACAGGCTGAGAGAGGATAAATATCTTGTCCAAGGTATAGAACTAGTAAGTTCTTTGCCTCTCCATATAAACTTTAGAATCAGTAAGTAACTTGTTGGGATTTTGATTTGGGATATACTCTTTTTACTAATTCCAGGAAGTTTTCCTATTTACATAATGTCATCCCCACAAGTATACATTATTTAAAATTTTTTTCAACTTGAGACTTTTTTATTAATGAGTTTTTTTGAATAAGTACTATATGTGCATGATTCAAAATTCTACATGTACAAAAATATAGAATGAAAATAAGTCTCCTTTCCTCTTCTGTTCCCCAGCCCTTTAGGCTTCCTTTCAAGGAACAGCACTCAACTAGTTTCTTATGTATATTCTCTATGTTTACACACACAGACAGGCAGATAGGCACAGATAAACATCAGACACAGACACGGACTCGCCCCCACACCCCCAGCCCTTCACACATAAATGTTAGCATAAACATAGTGAGTTCATAGTTATGTAACATGTTTTTCCCTTGACAATATATTTTGGTGATCCTTCTAGACCCAGAACAGTCCTTATTGCACAATTATAAACCCTGGTAGATCTGTTAGTACTAAATTTGTCTAGAAAAGTGTACATTTTCTGCCCATACAACCTCTTACAAATGTATAGGTGGTATTTCCTGGTTTTGATCAGAAGTGGGCAGGACAGAAGTGATTCTCTCCCACCTGCAGATTTGTATTTTGAAGGAGGAGTAGATCTATTACTTACCCAAGTCAGTCATTAAATTGTAGGGGTACACATAAAAAAAAACCCAAATGGAATCTCATGTACCGGGATGAAGCATAAAAAACAAAATGATAAGAATTAGAGTGCACAGTGTGCATAACAAAAAACTGAGATGTTTACGAAGATGAATGATACAAAATCTGAAATTAGAAACTGTGTTTGATGTGTAGACAGAGCCTTACGGATAGACTATCAAAAATGCATGCAAGAGGGGAAAAAATGCACTCAATTGAAATGATGGAAACTACACAGTCCATTCCTAACCCTTAATTCCTCTGAAGAACAATTCACACCACCAAGAAAAGAAAAGCTCTTAGATGTAGTAGAAAGCAAAACCCTTATCAGGACAGATGCCCAGCATTTAGGAAACAATGTGGACACAGGAAAAAAATAATCTCTTTTCCCCATGATGTGGCAGCAGAGAATGGATAAAAAAATGATCAGATGGAGCAGTCAGGCAGGTGGCTAAAAAACAAAGAGGATGTTCACATACAGAGGCATGAGAGAAAAGAGCAGGCAACTCAATGACAAGCAGAAGAAAGATGCACATGTTTTCTCTGCATTAATCTTAGCCATGGCTCTAAAATATTCACCATCCTCTTCAATTGCTTCCCAGGCTTTGAGCCACTTCTTCCTCCTTTGAATGTAGGGAAGGCATAGGCTGGCAGCATCCTAGCAACAAAGTTGTGGATGCCTACCCTGCATCATCCACTCTCAAATTCTCTAAGATATCAGATTCAATTCACTCCCTTGGACATGCATGGAGTCTTTCTTGCATACAAGACGGTGTTAGTTGCCAAAATGCAAAATGACAGTATGCAGAACATCTCTTTTCATTCAGAGTCTTGCCTCAACTGTAAAACGAGAGGGTGAAATTGAATTGCTCTCTAATAAGGCACTTTTCTACTCTCAGATTATTTAGCTGTTATGATACACAGTGGCCTCTCTTTACTGGGTTTCAGAACATTCTGTATAATAGACCTTGATGATGGACCATTATGATGGCTCCCATTGGTCTCAATACATCCACGAGATATCTCTTCCTGGATTCTGCCATTCAGTTTCTAATAAAGACTTTCACTTTTGTAAATGAGGCAATGTTTAATTACAGTCACGCTTATGATCTGAGGCCTTCTTAGCTTGCATCAACTTATTGGGGATTCTTCTTGAATTCTTCCCTAAGCCCTGTCTTGCAAACAGCTTGGTTGGGTGTTTATTACCTTTTCACGTACACAGAAATATATGCGTGCTTGTGTGTGTGTGCATGTGTGTGTGTGTGTGTATCTGCCTCATTTCTCAAAGGATTTGAGACAAGCTAGAGAAATACATAAATTTGCAAAAGGATAAAATAAGAATCCAAGAACCCAGAAACATAAGGGAAGAAAAATATCAAACTAGATACTGCATGAATCAGTTGCTTGATGTGGAGGCTGCAAATTTAGCTCTAAGCTTCATAACCGAGAGAAAGAAACACCACCCTAAGATTCGTACGGTCTAAAAGTCCAGGACAAGCTGCATGCTGTGAGGAAACACAGCCTTCCTGGATACTGAGCCCTGAAAGAAATCTCTCCGTGGATGTTCATAAAAATCATACTGTGAGATGTATTCGATGCTATAAAAAATACCTTGCAACTTTCACATGATGTTTTCTCATCATATGCTCTAATGTGGGCTGATGGCTTGATACCAAAAGGTAGTTTAGTTAATGCAGGGCTAGGAGGAGCCCAACTCTTATTCTCAACTTTAATCAGTCTCCTCTGTCAGAAGGAGGATTAACTCTTAATTCTATTCTGATCTGCTTAGGGCTTCCATTTAGGGTAGCAATATTAAAATAATTCATTTAAATTAGGAATACTGAAATTTCAAGCAGCAGTTCCTTGTAATGTAAAGAGCTAACAAAAGGCAAGGGAAGCAAGCTGAGCACAGTTGCCTGGCCAAGAGGAGGGCAGAAGAAAATGTAAGTTGCCAGCAGCATCTCAGTGGGAGGCACTGTGGTGACTTCCCCCCGAGAAGGTGGTAAGTTTGGCAACTCAGCGAAGTGAAAAGAACATGACTTTGGAGTCTGGAAAACACAGTTCTGTTGGCAGGGTTTGTTACCCGAGGTCTGGCAGCCTCTGTTTCCTCTTCTGTAAAATTGGGATAATAACTTGTGAATAAATAACTAGAAACATTACGTACCAACTCCCAGCCTAGTGCCTGGAGCACAGCAGGGATTTGACACACTAGGCTGCTTTCTTACTCTTTTTTTCTTTTTTTGAGACAGAGTCTTGCTCTGTTGCTCCGGGTGAAGTGCAGTGGCGCCACTGGAGCTCACTGCGACTTCAAACTCCTGGGCTCAAGTGATCCTCCTGCCTCAGCCTCCCGAGTAGCTGGGACTATGAGCATGTGACATGACACTAAGCTAATTTTTCTATTTTCACTAGAGATGAGGTCTTGCTCTTGCTCAGGCTGGTCTTGAATTCCTCAGCTCAAGCAATCCTCCTGCCTCGGCCTCCCACAGTGCTAGGATTACAGGCATGAGCCATCGTACCCGGCCCATATTATCCTGGATAGAAGTTGAACCCCTCCTTCGAACTGAGGTATCAGAAGAATGGAAAAACAAGCACCACATGTACTCACCATCAAATTGGTAC
>VBSM01000605.1:17892401-17905694 GCA_008086735.1 Cheirogaleus medius
GAAAAAAAAAAAAAAGGGAGAAGAAAGGGAGAAATGTCTATGGAAAATGGACTGTACCTGTTCTAGGGGGGCCTGAAGGGATTATGAAGAGCTTTTGATGGAAGTATTGGTAGATGAAATTTTTATTAAAAGCATATGTATTTAAATTTACATTTAAATTATACTTAATATTAAATACTTATTAAAAAGGAAGAATTTCCTCACCCTTAGAACTGTTCCTGAAATGTTGTGAGAATCTCCTCACTAGAGAGGTTTAAGCAGACACTGGTGATATCTTGTCAGAAATATTGGGGAGGGAGTTTGTGGGTGCTGGTGACGTGGGGTCAGGGGTGCAGTGTGGGATGGGGCTGGTGGTTTCCAAACATTTCCAGTAGTTTAACAAAATCTTACATGGAGCTCCCAGTGTAATAGTGATATTTCTTAGTCTGAATTTATTTTACATGTGTAAATTCATAGCATTAAATTTGTATAAAGCCAATCACTATAATAATGAAGCTCTTCTGATGAACATAGAAATTTGAATTGGGGCTATTTATTCCTCACCCATTACCAAGCAGCCTCTACTTGCCACACCTTGTTCCAAGCACTGGGAAAACACAGCACAGTTAAGGGTGTTGCTCTCCTGGAACTTATGCTCAAGTTGAGGAGGCAGACTTTCAGCAAGTAAACTGGTAAGCAGGACAATTTTAAAAAGTGGTAAGTGCTATGAAGAAAATAAAATAATGCAGCGTGGTAGAGAGCAAGTGGCTGGGTGTAAACATGTTACGATGCCAGGGAAGGCCTCTCTCAGGAGTGGAAGATTCTGAGCAAGAACATTCCAGGCAGAGGGAACTGCAGGACAAAGGCCAAGGTGGAAATGAAGGGGGAACATTTGAGTAACAGAATGGTTGTCGTGTTCTGTCCCCGCAAAACAAGAGGAAGGGAGGCGGGCTAGGGACAGACCATGGAGGATCTTATGATATCTATGGTAAAGGATTTTTATAAAAGTTTTCAGCCACAATAAACAAAATGTGGTATATGTATACCATGGAGTACTATTCAGCTTTAAGAAACAATGGTGATATAGCACCTCTTGTATTTTCCTGGATAGAGCTGGAACCCATTCTACTAAGTGAAGTATCTCAAGAATGGAAAAACAAGCACCACATGTACTCACCAGCAAATTGGTATTAACGGATCAACACCTAAGTGGACATATAGGAATAACATTTATCGGGTGTCGGGCAGGTGGGAGGAGGGAGGAGGGATGGGTATATACAAACATAATGAGTGTGATGTGCAACATTTGGGGGATGGTCACGCTTGAAACTCTGACTCAAGGGGGGAGGGGGGCATGGGCAGTATACATAACCTTAATATTTGTACCCCCATAATATGCTGAAATTAAAAAAAAATTTAAAAAAGAGCAAATGTAAAAAAAAAAAATTTTTAGCCACAGACCAACATGCAATTCATGTGCTCATGACTAGTTTTTAGTCTATGTCACATGGTCATCACCATGCAAGTTTGACATCCCCCTTCAACTGGACTCTACCCTCTTGAATGAGAGATGAAGAATCATGTGCTTGAATGTTATACCAAAGTCAAACTGCTAAGAGAGTTTCCCAATGCTGACCCTCAATTTCTGATCTTTTTTTTCTCTTTTGAGCCAGAGTCTTGCTCTGTTCCGCGGGCTAGAGTGCCGTGCCATCAGCCTAGCTCACAACAACCTCAAACTCTTGGGCTCAAGCGATCCTCCTGCCTTAGCCTCCCAAGTAGTCGGAACTACAGCTACGAACCACCACGCCTGGCTAATTTTTTCTATTTTTAGTAGAGACGGGTCTCGCTGTTGCTCGGGCTAGTCTTGAACTCCTGACCTCAAGCAATCCTCCTGCCTTGGCCTCCCAGAGTGCTAGGATTACAGGTGTGAGCCACCTCACCTGGCCTGCCTAGTGATTTGATAACAAATGCTGATGTCTGGAACACTCTCCAGGATTCTGATTAAATGGAGCTGGGATACAGGCTGGTATGGGTGTGGAGTTAGATGTAAGAACTGCCATTTAATTAGTCACGACAACTTAATATCATGAGGATGGCACAGAAGTAATGGGGTAGGAATAGGTGTATAATAGGTGTATTTTTTTTACCTTAGGAATTTGCTTTGAAACATACCAATATGTGTGTGTCTTTACGTCCAGTCTTGGAAACTGGCTGAAGCAGTTTCACATCCTTATGGCACTAAGTTCTGTTTCCACCATGAAACAGGCACTAAGACAGTCTTGTTTACACCGGGAAGGGATAAATGGATACTCTGACAGGTGGCCACTGCTGCTGATCTGTACACTCCCCTTGCTGCCCCCAGAAGCACCAGGGAGACATTGCTTTCTAGACTGAAGCTTGATAATGCTGAACTTTAATATAAATCAAAATATTTGCATGAAAATTGTCCCTCTGCCTTCCATTGAATCAGATAGTGACAATTGTGAATTTCTGGTGGCATGCTACTTCGTGTCATTATTAAGAAAAGAATCTGCTGCATCAATGTGCTGAATAGGAGAAGAGTAAGATATTATTTGGAGGAAAGAGGATCCCTAATCGTGGAACACAGCAATTCCTTATACACTGGTCCTAAATAAATGTTTCTTTATTTTTGAAGTTGTATGACCTCGTGGTGGTCTTCCTCTCACACACGTCAGTGAACAGTCATGAGTGCACTGTAGTTAGCAACGTGAGCTCGTCTGTAAAGGGCCTTTGATGAAGAGCTCACTGCATCTATTGACTCTGCGGGACGTCTGAGGTCACAAGTTTGGCTGGAGCACATGAGCCCAAATGAAGATGTTTTTGCCCTCCTGAAACAAAGCCAGAAACTTTATCTCCTTCATTGTGCACTTTGGGTCATGTGCTAACGATGAGGATTTCTCTAATACTAATCCCCCTAATGAAGGCTTCTCCCAGCTCTTACACAAACCCCACAGGGCCCCGTGGCTTGGCAAGCCAGGCAGAATAAAGGCAGCACGGCGTTTGGCTTTTGAACTGAGTTCAAGGCAATTAAAGTCAAGAGCTGGGGAGGAAAGGAGGAGGTTTAGAAATACCAGCCTAAGTAGTGTGACTGGGTGCTCTGTAAATTAATGCAATTAGACAAAGCCTGATTTAACGGGAGAAGATGGTGAGAAGTGCTACCCTCATTAAATTTGGTTGTTAGAAGCGCTTCTAATGAAATTAACTTTGTGTTAGTTGTTTGAATCTCATAAAAGAGTGTGTGCATGTGCATGTACACACGTGCACACGTGTAGGTTCTGTGATTTTTGTGGGTACTTTTTTAAGAGGAGAGGGATAGAATGCAAAAAAATATATACTTGGAAAAAAAAAGACTGAGAGAATATTCAAGAACTCAGGAGTGGAAGACAAGGAGAGAGGCAGGAGAGAGACAAGGAGTGGAAAGAGAGAGAAGAGAGAGAGCTCTCAATAATAAAGCCATGCGCCCCCTTTGCTGGGGGGTTCTGTTCAGCTGCCTGGGCTGCGGGATCCTGCCCGGAGCCTGGGCTCAGTTCCCTCGCGTCTGCATGACGGTGGCCAGCCTGCTCAAGAAGGAGTGCTGCCCGCCGCTGGGCGTGGACGTGGCCAACATCTGTGGCTCTCTGCAAGGCCGGGGCCAGTGCACAGAGGTGCAAGCCGACACCAGGCCCTGGAGTGGTCCTTACATCCTGCGAAACCAGGATGACCGTGAGCAGTGGCCAAGAAAATTCTTCAACCGGACCTGCAAGTGCACAGGTGAGTCTCCCATGGGCAGACCCAGCCCACACACACTGCTCGCTTGGTGGGGAGGGCGAGGTGGGAAAGGACCCCCTTCTGAGGAAGAGTTGAGACTATTGGGTGTTGGTGGGAAACATAGTCAGTGAGGCTGCTGTCGGATATATCCTTCACATCCTGTAGTGCATCTAGTTACGAAAACTCAATAAATTTTCCATGGGCCAAGCCTGGTTATATGAACGCATGCCAACATACATAGGCTTGTTTGTTGGAAGGGGAACTTAAAGAGCTTGAGAGGCAGCTTTGAAACTCAAAGCAAGTCCTTTCAAGATGGATTTGGTGGCCCCCCCCACCCCCCAAAATAGGTTTGCACTTGTCGAAGAGAGGGTGGGTGAGGCCTGGCATTTAGAAGGCAGGACTTGAAGGCAGGTGTTCTGTAGTCCTGGTCTCAGCATTTTGAAGGGTTTGAACAGCTCTCAAGCAGGATGCACCTTTCTCGTTAAAGCTATGACTGGGCTGTAACTTTGCCAAAGTTGGAGAGATGCAGCAAGACAGAGCTTTCTCAGGGAGCTGGGAAAGGAGGGGTTGTTCTTAGATAACAATGGCTTTCTTTCACTCTTATCTGAATTTGAACCAGGCTTTACAAAATTTGCCCCATGTCCCTCCTGTAGCCCCGGGTCTCTCTTATTACCTGTTTCTTTGAAATCTCTGTGCATTTCATGTTCCTGCGGCTCTTCCGGGCCTTCTCAAATCTTCCTCAGTCACATTTCCCTTTGGCTTTCAGCAGCCATGCACAGCAGGGCTAAACTCTCAAAGGCTGTCCAGGCATTTGAAACACAAAAAACACAAGCGGCAACTTCAGCAGAGCCCTTGGACGCTGTTCAGTGGTGGCTGGCTGCATGAGACTTTGTCCTTTTGAAAATCTTTTTTACTTCTGTTCTCATATGATGCTGGAACATAGGAGAAGACATATTGAGCTATGCAAGGCCATGAAGAAGTCTTACTAAGGGAATACACAAAGGCCTGTGATGTTGATGAAGGAATGACATTAGATTTATTTCTTTAAATATCCCGGCTTTATAATCATTCTGTAGTCATATTTTTAATTCTGTGATTCAAAGGAATTCTTAGGTCCTAGTTTTGCCCTGGGTATTAATGATGATGATTTTTAATAGCATATTGAAAATTTGATTCTGTTGACATTGTCTCATTAATAGGTTCTCATAGTTCGGAACAGGTGGTTTCATATTACCTGGGAACCACACTAACACAGTAACTCCTTTATCCAAAACCCAAAAATATTTCTAGAATAATTATTTCTATGTCAATCATTGATAAATTGCCACCACTTTCAAAAGAAGGAAATCCCCATTTTATAGAATCCTGGGACAGAAGATTTTAGGAAATCAGAGTAATTGTTGACTCTTCTTATCACCATCTCCTTTATACTTTTGACCTGGCTAGCACGTTGGGCTTTTTTTTTTTTTTCTTTTAAAAAAAGGTGGGGATAGAAAGAATAGAGAACAGTAGAGCAGAAGAAACCATTGCTATTTCCCTTTGCTGAGGAAATATTTATAACCATTACCCCAGAAGTGACAGAAACTTAGGATCACAGATACCTACTTTCAAAACATAAAAAGAGATCCCCTGCTCTAAGAAGGAACTGGGCCAGAAATACAGCATGTCCTATAAGTCCAGACTGTAAGGAAATCACACGGCCAAAGACCAGTCCGATGATGCAGGGTTTCCTCAAGTCCTGTGGTCTTTGTCTGCGGTCATTGTCAGGGCCATGGCTGCCCCTGGACCCCAATCCCAGGCTGTGGTTCACTTTCTCTCTGTGATTTTCTGATCTTGAACCTCCCAAAGACCCTCCTGTCTGGTAGCCTCATGATTCTTTTGCAAATGGAGTCCCTAGGACACTCGAGTCATCCAAAATGTCTTAAGGAAGAGATGTAGATTAGCTTCTGGCAACCAGACTATTGATGACCCTGAATTTTGTTAATTCATTGGAAAATAAACACTCCATGGTTTCCACAATCATGAAGCTGGTGAAAGGATTTTTGCATAATAAATAGAAACAAATACAAACTCTGAGATTTTAAATAAGAAGAAAAAGACCTAAATTCTCAAATTCTCTATAGACAGTTTCTCTAGTCTCTGTAGGGATACTCCGAAACATAAAGGCTACTGAGCTTAGTTGTCAGGAAGAGCTGAATTTTAAGAGACTCTAACATTAGCCATTCACCTTGTAAATCTTACCTGCCAGTTGGCATTTATGAGAATACACCATTGGCAGCTGTGTCTTTGGGCTTTTGAAAAACTTGTGCACCAAATAGTTTTTGAACAGTTGGCTGAGAACTTCTTGTTTGTACAAGTGACTAAGTACCTCCATTTTCCAATCTCTGAAATGGGGATAATGATGAAACCACACTTGTAAAGTCCTTTTGAGCTCTGTAGATGAAAGGACCTATGTAAGTATAAAGTATTGTTATTAAAATAATAGAATCTCTAATTAAAAGGAATAGGTTATTTAGACTTCCTTGTAAATTCACTAATCGGTGGTCTTTAAGATTATTTAGTCTAATGGCTTTCTGAGATTTAGCTGATGCAGTTCATGTAGGAACGTGTGGTGTTTAGATGTTCTCACTCTCTTTCCAGTCCTAAGTAGGTATAGGACTTTGACTCTTCAAATTTAATTTTTGCTCAAGGACACATTCGGTGGTAGATAGATTGATATCATCTAGGGATCCTTTTCTCCTCTCTCTCCATTTCCAAATAAGATAACACAATTCTTTCTAAAATGTCCCTCTTCTTATATATTTTTTAACTATTGGTTGATTAAGGGAAAAAATTAACTGATATTAATGTTAAGATGCCACTAGGAAATCTAAATTAGAAATAAATGTTTGTGCAATAGGCTTTCATGTTGTTACACTTTTCAGTTGTCTTTGGCATTTTAACAAATTCTTTAGGCCGGGTTTGTAAGCTCAGAAACGAAAGGGACCTGACTGCAGAGCTTTGGCATATTTTCTCAAAGACATGGTGGAAAAGGAATTTTTTAATTGAATACATTTCTGGGTCATAGGTGAGCTCACATTCAGACATAGGTTTTCTTTTTTCTTTCTTTCTTTTTTTTTTTTTTAGCACTTCAGGTCCTTTTAATAAACAGATTTGTCGACAGTTCCAAGGTACAACAGTAGCCCAGGCTTTCTTATTAGTACTTGTACATTGCTCTTTGGGGGGCAACTCTGGTTACATTAAAGTTCCTTGTTCACCATAGTTTTGAAGCATCTCTGAACTTCTGAGTGAGGATTAATCATTTTGTCAATTTTTGTCCCATAGAGCTTGGTTTATTCCTGTTTTCACTTCTCCCACCTGTTCAACTGTTGGACTTGTGTTGATATTTCATTGTGTATGTGTCCTTCATTTACAATAGACAAAGGCATTGCGCCTTATTTCTACAGATGCTTCCTGACTTACAGTGGGGCTACGTACTGATAAACTCATCGTAAACTGAAAATATCATAAGTTGAAAATGCATTTAAAACATTTTGGACATCATAGCTTAGACTAGCTAGCCTACCTTAAATGCACTCAGAATATTTATGTTAGCCTACAGTTGGGCAAAATAATTTCACACAAAGTCTATTGTATAATAAAGTGTTGAATATCTCATGTGCTTTATTGAATACTGTACTGAAAGTGAAAAATAGAATGGCTTGTATGGGTACTTAGAGTACAGCTTCTACTGACTGTGTCTCTCTTTTGTACCATGGTAAAGTTGAAAAATCGTAAGTTGAACCGTCATGAGTTTGGGATCATCTGTATTTGCATCTCCTGATGTTTAATGCCTTTTATTGAATTATTCATTGATTCCTTCATCACTCGCCCAACCAATATTTATTTAGCACCAATTAGGTCCATCAGGTACAGAGAAGGGGAAAAAGTTAACATGATTTCTTCAGGTGTGTACAGTGTAGTATTAGAAGACAGATATGCAAACAAATAATTGCTATACTATCTGATAAGTAGTATCTACTGATACCAGTAATAACACAGGACTTACTACATATCAGACACTGTTCTAAGTGCTCCATATTAACGTACTTGTGTTTCATAAGAATTCTATGAAATGGAACTCGTATCCCAACATGACAGGCTCTGAGAGGTTAAGTCCAAAGTTACCGGGTATGGCAACCTGTCTGAATATATAATACAAAAAGTTATGGAAGCATAAAGGAAGGCGTATTGTTTTTTTTTTAAACAAGATTTTAATTTTAGAGCAGTTTTAGGTTGATGGCAAAATTGAGTCAAAAGTACAGAGATTCCCTATATACCCAGCCCTCACCCACTCCTACCCTCCCCTACTATCAAGACATGTGTAGTTTTCGCTGCCCTTTAGGTAGTAAGGGCTTAATAAATTATTTGTTGAATAATTAAGTGAGAGAGACAGTTAGGTATTGACAGTTTTGTTTCTAACAACCAAAAAGAATTATGGTAGAGAAAATAGAGTAGTCTTAAAATTCATGGCAGAAGTTATGAATCACTCAATTTCAATAATCAGACCCCAAAATTCCAAAACAAGTTTTATGCTTTTATTTTATTATTTTTTTTTGAGACAGAGTCTCACTCTGTTGCCCGGGCTAGAGTGAGTGCCGTGGCATCAGCCTAGCTCACAGCAACCTCAAACTCCTGGGCTCAAGCGATCCTTCTGCCTCAGCCTCCCGAGTAGCTGGGACTACAGGCATGCACCACCACGCCCAGCTAATTTTTTCTATATATTTTTAGTTGGCCAATTAATTTCTTTCTATTTTTAGTAGAGACAGGGTCTCACTCTTGATCAGGCTGGTTTTGAACTCCTGACCTTGAGTGATCCGCCCGCCTTGGCCTCCCAGAGTGCTAGGATTACAGGCGTGAGCCACTGCGCCCGGCCAGTTTTATGTCTTTAAATGTAGAAATGTATCAAATTCATTATTACAAAATATAGATGTGTTATTTTAAAAAATTAATAGACTTTACTTTTTAAGGGCAATTTTAGGTTCACAGGGAAATTGAGCAGAAAGTACGAAGAGTCCCTGTGTGTCCCCTGCCCCTCCCCCACTCTACCATCCTCCACTGACATCCCCCACCACAGTGGCACATTTGCTGCAATGAACCTACACTGACATATTATTATCACCCAAATTTCTTTGTTAAATACATAATTTATGGTTAGTAGTTTCACTCCAACAATCAACATAGATTTTAATGTTTAACTCAAACTATTCAAAAACATGATTTTCAGTGTTGGAAAGGGTAGACATTTTCCTTTTTAAGTATTTTTTACTTATGTTCTCATATGGTGCTGAAACAGGAAAATACAGATAATTGAGCTATGGGAAGGGTAGGTAGAATATTCTGTGTACTATACAGAACATAGAACATAGAACCCAAATATAGAACATAGAACATATGTTCTATAAAGAACATAGAACCCAAATAAACAATTATAATTTTTTAAAAAAATTATCCCTACTTATATTTTTAAGGAAATTTTCTTTAATAATCAAAAAATCCATTAGGTTAATAGAAAGCCTGTGCATTTTCTTTACAGAGTATAAATGTTTATCATTTTGTTCTCATGCTATTAGAAAATTTTCTTTACCTTGAGAGATTGAAATAACACTCTCTTTCCTATGGTCCTAGCACTTTTTACTCACCTCTATTTTGGTCCTAATAGTTTTATGAAAATTATTTATAGCGGCTCCTTTTGCTGCTAATCCACAAGGAAAGGGAGAGAAAAATGTATGTTTATTGCTTCATCTACTACATGCTTTAACTTCCTTCATTCACTCAACAAACATCCATTTTGTACAAGGCCAAACACAGGCCTAGGCACTGCTTGGAGCGGAAACAAATGTAGAGATGTTGACAATCCATGTGATATATGCGATGAACGGGGAATTATGGGTACAAGGGAGCACAGCGTGGGAGCTTCTTGATTGTGGCATCAAGAATGACCTTTCAGCCAGGAGTGGTGTCTCACACCTGTCACGCCAGCACTTTGGGAGGCTGAAGCAGGAGGATCGCTTGAGGCCAGGAGCTTTTGAGACCAGTCTGGGCGCCACAGTCAGACCTTGTCTCTGCAACAAATAAAAAAAATTAGCAGGGTGTGGTTCTGTAGTCCCAGCTACTTGGGAGGCTGAAGCAGGATTGCTGGAACCCAGCAGTTTAAGGTTGCAGTGAGCTGTGGTCACACCGCTGTGCTCCAGCCTGGGCAACAGAGACCTACCATGTCTGTAAAAAAAAAAAAATATATATATATATATATGACCTTATAGAGGACCCCACTGTCCACAATGGAGCTTAAAGAAGGTATAGATCACCTGGCAAAGACAGAGAGAAATGCCTTCCAGGCAGAGGGAAAAGCAAGCACGTAGGCCTAGGGGCATAAGGCAGACTAGGAGGAGGAGGAGATTAAATGAGCTGGTCCCCTGTTACATGCTTTACATAACCACTTTACTCTTACCCTTCTGGGAAATAAGTGTTATTACCCCTTTTGTTTCAAGCTTTTGCTCCAATATTTAAACTTTTACTCTCTGACTTATCACCACCCAAAAAAGGAGGTGCCGGGCGTACCCAAAGCAGCCCTCTGGAAGGCTGAGAAGGGAAAAGTCATGGGTGAGCGAAAAGGAATTAAACTTTAGATGCTAATCAGAGAGATGCTTGACTTGGTATTCCTGGTACTGTACTCACTCCCCGGCTCTGACAGAGCGGGGACATCCGTGCAGCTGACAGGAAACCCCGCAGTGATTTGCACGTCCTGACATCGCAGCAGCTGATTCACCTTTACGGCCTGCCAGCCTCCATCGATTTTGTCTTAATGCCTGCCTCCTTTGTGAAATAAACCAGCTTTCTAAACGTGAGATTTCATCTGAATTCCTGGATATCAGCTTATTTATTTATTAATTTGGCTTGGTGTCTATTCTCTTCCCTCTCTAAATCAGCGACCTGTCCTGCGTCAGTCCTTTCGTGTGTGACGCAGAAACAGCAGGGCTGCACGGCTTGGCCACCCTGAGGCTTGCAGATGGACATCTTCCTCACATGGTCTTCCCTCTGGAACTGTGTCCAGATTTCTTTTTCTTTTACTAACACCAGTCATGCTGGGTTAGGGCCCACCTTAATGACCTCATTTACTCTTCATTACCTCTTTAAAGACCCTATTTCTAAATACCGTCACATACAGAGGTACCAGGGTTTAGGACTTCAGGAGGACACAGTTCAGCGCATTACAGCATATAATGTACTTCGTATCCTGTTTCTTTGCTAGGGGTGTTTCTGGGAAACTCTCTAGTACTTAGTCCCCTTGGAATATAAACATTCGAGAGACCAACGGAAGGACATTGACTTTCTCTGTAAGCACCTTCATCTTCTCTTCTATTCAACCCCAGAATACAAATTCAGAAATTTCTTCCAAATGACATAAACCCACTTCCTCGTCCATCTTTTCCTGTTTTATAAACTAGGAAACTTTGCTGGCTATAATTGTGGAGACTGCAAGTTTGGCTGGACCGGCCCCAACTGCGATCAGAAGAAACCACCAGTTGTCCGGCGGAATATCCATTCCTTGACTCCTCAGGAGAGAGAGCAGTTCCTGGGCGCCTTAGACCTTGCCAAGAAGAGCGTACACCTCGACTACGTGATCACCACGCAGCACTGGCTGGGCCTGCTCGGGCCCAATGGGACCCAGCCTCAGATTGCCAACTGCAGCATTTATGATTTTTTTGTGTGGCTCCATTATTATTCTGTTAGAGATACATTATTAGGTGGGTTTTTCCCCTTGGCTCAAGGTATATTATTACAGGTTTGTGATTGGGTGTGGGGAGGGCATGGTGATGGGAAGTAATTTCATGCAAGTTAATTAACAAGAGAGAACCTCAAGGCAGGGTTAGGTTTATGAAAGTCGTGGAATTATCAAATACTGCCTGAAGTTAGAACAGAGTACTTTCTTCCTGTACATTGACTGCAGACACTTTAAATGTTCTCTCCTCTACTTTATGTTCTTGGTTCAAAGTCTAAACTCTTCCCTATGAAGCTATTAATCATCAAAGGCATGAGTTGGTGAAGTGGAGGCAAATTCCTTTTGATTCCAGAAGAAAACATTTGTAAATCTGGCTGTGGAAGCCCTCTCTGACCTTTTCTTCGAATTAGAGGAATTAACTGAACATGTGCCAAAGCACATGAAGCTTCTTTGTGCAGAACTAGAGTGTTCATGTCGGAAGTGTGTATCTCATTAAACTCACATGATAGATAAACTTTAGGTAGTCTACCACTTGATAGACACACTTTCAGATAATCATTCGTTGTATCATCAAGGAATAGCATAAGCTGAGTCATGTAGAGTTTTTCCTGCTTAGCCTTTTGAACCAAAGTTATGTTGGATTCTTGAGAAAATGATGCCCTGCCCTTCCAGGTCCTAAAATTGGAGCCTGGGTAGGCCTTGGAATGGGGAGTTGCCTGTTATAAACTTCATTGATCTAATAGGTTCAGCTTTGTCCTTTTTAGTTATTTTTCAGTCAAGGGAAAGCAATAGACACCAGCTTATTCCAGGAGGACCTGAATCCATTCTAGATTCTTCTCCTAGCCGTCCTAAATGCATGGCTATACCTGCAACTGTTCCCACTTTTGGGGTCCTTCATTGGGATCAGGATGGCTGAAGACATCAAACTCGCTTTGAATAGTGGGATTCTCATTTGGAATCTTTTGTCCTTGTGTTAATCAATCACTTGTTCCTTATCACTCGATGTCCCCTCATCCTTATGTTTTGAGAACTTGAAACTTTGCTCTGGATTAAACATTAAAAAAGGACTGTGTAGCCAACATCAATGACAGCCGTTCTTTTCTCGGTGTGAGCCTTTTAAAACTTGCCTCACAGGTAAGCATCTGTCTTTCTTTATCGATAGATAAGGAGGCTTTTCTGGCTATAAACCTTTATAGTTTTCCTGTCATCATTCAGAAGCGTTTTTGCTTTATGAGAGGGTAGTCTCTCAAGAGGAAAAGAAAACTATAGTTTCTGGTCATACCTAGGAATTAAATTTATATTCATGTCTGTTCAGCTCTCTGAAGTTATTATAGGTACTTTGAAAAAGAACTCAAGTTAGCTAGAGTTTCTACATAACCATCAAAAGCTGTTATGAAAGAGGGAAGAAGGATGGAGCAGGCAGTAAAGAGATCATTAAATCGTCCAAAGCTTTTTGCTAAAATTGGCAGTTCCAGTGGCCGGCCAAAACGGTTTGAATGTATTTTTCCCTCTTCTGGTCTCAGTGACCAGGTTTATCAGCTTGTCAGTGGTTATAACTGATGGATGGATGAAACAAAATCCGTGGAAGTTCTTTTTGGTTATATAAATGCCACCTTAGGACTAAGTGTGGTTGAAGTTGCTATATTATTAATTAATCCCTCCTTACAAATTTATATATTTGTAAGGATTAGGTTAGTAAATGTCTTTAAAAAATATATTTCATTTAGATCTTAATGATCTATTCTTTTGGATAGTCTATTTCATCTTTTTTTTTTTTTTTTTTT
>VBSM01000605.1:17905794-17938055 GCA_008086735.1 Cheirogaleus medius
TGAACTCCTGACCTTGAGTGATCCGCCCGCCTCGGCCTCCCAGAGTGCTAGGAAGTCTATTTCATCTTAATGAGTTTTTGCTTAAAACAATTAAGGGGCTCTTAACACTGAAAGTGACCTGAATTTCCTAGATTTCTGCTGGAAATCAAACTTTTGGGAGATGAAGGAGAGTTTATGTTAAAAGTGCTAGTTGCTTCTGAAATTCCTCTGTTGTTGTTGCTTTTGGAGAGATAAATAACAAAAATTTTCTTATTAAACATCATGGATTTATTGGCTCTGTAGATGTATGCCAGGTAAGGTTTAACATTTAAGGAATTCTATTCTGTGGTCTCTAATACGTTTCCCAATTGTTTCAGGACCAGGGCGACCCTACAAGGCTATAGATTTCTCACACCAAGGACCTGCCTTTGTTACCTGGCACCGGTACCATTTGCTGTGGCTGGAAAGAGATCTCCAGGTTGGTCAGAACCATACAGTTAGTACTTTTAAGCTAAAAAACATTTTATTGTATATATTTAAGGTGTACAACATGATGTTTTGATATACTTATCTTGATATATATACACATAGTGAAGCGATTACTGCAGTCCAGCAAATTAACATAACCAGCATCACATACAGAGTTATCTCTTTGTCTATGTGTGGTAAGGAGTACCAAAAGTCTATTCTTTTGTCATATCACTAGTATATAATACAGTATTATTAACGGTAGTCCTCATATAGTACATTAGATCTCTAGACTTATTCATTTACATAAATGCAACTTTGTACCTTTTGGCCTACTTACCTCTCCCTACCATTTCTCCCTGCCCCTGGTAGCCACCGCCATTTTCCTCTCTCTTTCTATGTATTCATTTTCTTTTTTAAAAGATTCCATATATAAGTGAGATCATGCAAGAATTTTCTTTCCACGTCTCGCTTATTTCACCTAGCATAATGCCTTCCAGATTCATCCATGTTGCCATGAATGGCAGGATCTCCTTTTTAAAGGCTGGATAATATTCCATTGCATACAGCATATATATATATATATATATATACCACAATTTCTTCATTTATCCATCTGGTACTTTTAATCTTGCTATACGTTTGGTGGAGACCCATATCAGTCTTGGCCTCGTATACTTTCTTCTTGCATCTGATGGCTTGAGTTAAATGACTGGGTCTGCACTTTGCTTTTAGCGACTCATTGGCAATGAGTCCTTTGCTTTGCCCTACTGGGACTTTGCCACCGGAAGGAACGAGTGTGATGTGTGCACAGACCAGCTATTTGGGGCAGCCAGAGAAGATGATCCGACTCTGATTAGTCAGAACTCAAGATTCTCCAGCTGGGAAATTGTCTGTGACAGGTAAGGACATTTGTGTACCTGCAATGGTATCCGGAGACTGTCTTTTCCAATGTCTAAGAGATGGAGAAGTCACTTTATAGTTCTGTGTCTAATGCATGTGGAGTTCTGTTTTCATGTTTCTGAAAACAATTGTCCTGTAGGAGGTGGAATTTTTAAAATTCTAAGCTCTAACAAAAGAAATAGATGTATCAAAATCACATTTGTGACTTGAATATGCTTGGCCATCATTTTGAGATCAACCGTTTTAAAATTAGGAGTAGTTCCTGCATTCAGCCAACATTTGCTAAGCACCAGCCATATTCTAGGTGATGAAATCCTGCTGGGGATACAAAGATGAATAAAATAGAGCCTCCCTTTTGAATATCACTGGGTATTAACAAAGAGAGAGTTCTTGCAAACAAATTACAATTCAGTGTGAGAAGTGCTATAATAGATGTGTGTGCAAAGACGAGAGTCAGGGCATGTCTACAAGAGGCAGAAACTTGTAGATGTTCTGAGATGGAAGATGGAGAGGGCCTCAGACCTCAGGCAGGTGTAGGGGCGATGAGGGGAGTGGGAGGGTGGTGGATGAGTCCTTGGTGGCAGGAACATCATGTATGAAGCTGGAAAAGTCTCTGGAAATAGCCTGGGATTGCTGGACCACAGGACTCTGGTTAGTTGAGGAGGATAGGGTCATGAGACCGGAGAAGGGTGGTCTCTGAACCACAAAAGACCGTATGAGCAGGTAGGTGGCCCGTAGTCCATGAAGAATTCTGTCTTGAAAGACACCTTGAATTTGTTTCTCTGTCCTGGCATACATCTCAGAAAAAGATTCCCCAGGAAGTTCCCCTGCCCTCCTTTATTCCATATTTTTTCCCTCTAAAATGCCCATGTTTTTGACCCCACTACTCTGCCTCGCCTCCTGGGTCCTTAGAGTGCCCCTGGGGACAGAGTCCCACTCACCCTGTGTCTTCATTGCCAGCGGTGGCTTGTATTTTGAGGGGCCTGGGTCCAGCTAGCCGGGGACCTCGCTTCCCACATCCTCACATTTCCTGCAGCCCTGGGAACAGCGCTCCACACATAGGGACGTCACCCGCGCTTTCTCCCTGACCTAGCTTAATTCCACAAAGCGCCATTTCCAGTCATGCCTCGGGATAGGAATAGGTGGTATGTGAAAAGAGATTTCTATGAGCAAATAAATTTAGAGAAGACTGAGTTTTAAAGGTTTTTAAAAATTTTTAGAATGTCTTTGAGCTTTCCATAGATAAACATATTCTTCTTCTTCAAGAGGAGCCTGAAAACTTACCTGACCCTGGAACTCTTATGTCACAGCCCATCTCCTGGGGACACACTTTGGGAACCGCTGCCTTGGAGGCCTTTTCTTGCTTAGTGTCAGGTCCTGGCCCCTTTCATCCTCGCGGGTCTGTCGATTCTATTCTCTCGTATCTTCTATATTCCATCCCCCATTAAAACTCACATAGTAACATCTTTAAAATTTGCTCTCTTCCAATGAAATAATGCTCTGGCAGTGAATTCCAGGCCACAACAGGCATGTATGTTATAATGTTTTATGGACATGGGACCTTCTCAGCTCTGTGCTCACCATGTGACTATCTTTTTTTTTTTTTTTTTGAGACAGAGTCTCTCTTTATTGCCTGGGCTAGAGTGCCGTGGCGTCAGCCTAGCTCACAGCAACCTCAAACTCCTGGGTTCAAGTGATCCTCCTGCCTCAGCCTCCCGAGTAGCTGGGACTACAGGCATGCACCACCATGCCAGGCTAATTTTTTCTATATATTTTTAGTTGTCCAGCTCATTTCCTTCTATTTTTAGTAGAGTCGGGGTCTCACTCTTGCTCAGGCTGGTCTCAAACTCCTGAGCTCAAATGATCTGCCCGCCTGGGCCTCCCAGAGTGCTAGAATTACAGGCGTGAGCCACAGTGCCCGGCCACCACGTGACTATTGATATCCCACTGTCTTGGAACAGTTTCCAACAAAGTGTTTCTTCTATACCTTCCCTCTATACAGTTCCATCCGCTTTTACTCTTACCTCCTCTGTTTGCCTAAAATGCTTTCCTATTTTTACAGACCACTTCCCAAAACTGGCCTAGCTCTGCATACTATGGGCCACCCTATTCTCTCTTCAGTTACCCACCATTCAAATGCACACAGTCGGCGTCGCTATCTTGCCTTGTACACCTTCTCAGTGTCTTTCCAGTGGAATGGTAATTATTACTTACATTTATGCCTGTATTCATATTTGGTGCACCTACATTTTTGAAATGTCTCGATCCATCATGACTTTTGTGGGTAGTACTTTTACAACATGTTTTTGCCCCTTGTAAGGTAACTGTCATAAAATTTTACCATGACTCTGACCTTGATGGATTTGCTTGGTCCGAATTTAGTATCCTATCCACTATACTATTATTGTTAATCTTTTACGAATCTTAGCTTAGATGACTACAACCGCCGGGTCACCCTGTGCAATGGAACCTACGAAGGTTTGCTGAGAAGAAATCAAGTGGGAAGAAACAGTGAGAAATTGCCAACCTTAAAAGACATACAAGATTGTCTGTCTCTCCGGAAGTTTGACAATCCTCCTTTCTTCCAGAACTCTACCTTCAGCTTTAGGTGGGTGCCCTGAGCTCTGCGGTACTGGCATTTAGAATACTTATAGATTTTCACACCTGTGGTTGTAACAGACTAGAAGAAAATCCAGGTCTTGTGAGGGATATACAAAGCTAAGTAATGGAACGAGTCTTGATAAGAGAGGTTAGCAAGGAATTAGTGTTAGGAGAATCATTATCCATCTACTATAACTAACCATGTAGTTTTAATATCTTCTAACTTAGCTGGTCAAAACCATCTTCTTCTTTTTTTTTAATGTTAATATTTTTTTTTATTTCAGCATATTATGGGGGCACAAATATACGGTTATGTATATTGCCCATGCCCCCTCCCTCCTCAAGGCAGAGCCTCAAGCATGACCATCCCCCAAACCAAAACCATCTTCTGTAGCTCTAATTTCTGTATATATATAACTACAATCTGTGGAACCAGGGTACTTTATTAAATATAGCAGTTTTTAAATACCCATGCTTTTTCTTTTTCTTTTCTTTCTTATTTTTTTAAATGTTGGCATTAGAAATTTATCAGCCATAGACCTTAACATTGGGGACTGAGATCTCAGAGGATTATTGCGGACTAGAGCCAACTGAAATTACAGCACAGCAGTGATGTTACAATACTTAAAATTTAAAAACCAACTATTAATTTTCTACCACCAAAAAGACTTTAAGAATGATGAGAAATATGCATATAAATAAGATTTTAAACAAAGATGGATAAGGCTTCCAAAAAAAAGTGGTACATAGATTCATGGTCTTCTCCAAAACTGGATTTTCTCTCTATCTGTGTATAAATTATGCAGTTTGTATAGACCTAGGAGTAGGATAGGCTGAACTCAAATGTAGAGGTTGTGCTAAGTGTAGCAGGGCTCAGAGTTTGTCCTAGGATTGGACACAGCCCTCAGAGTAGTGTCAAAGGCAGGTAAAGTGTAAAATTTAAGATTGTTTTGAAAAGCAGTATGCATTAGTTTTTTGTTATGACAAAAATCCTATCAAAACAGATTGCATTCCCTATAGATATAAGTTAGGAGTGTAGTTCTTAAAATACAGTGCCAAGACCACTATAATTGACATTTGAGATTTGATTAGAAATGTAAATTGTGAAGACCCAGCCTGCACCTACTGAATCAGACACTCTGGGAGTGGATCATGAATATATGCTTTTCTTCAGTGATTCTGAAATTGGAGGATCACCAAGTTAGAGTACGGAATAATTAGAATTTCCTGAAAATGGGGAGGGAGAAAGAGGAAAAGAGGAGCTCGGGGGTATGTTTAGAATGCTGTATACGCTTCAGTCAAGCTGAAGGTCTATTTAGTTGAGAAATAGGAATATAAGATTATATGTTAAATCAAAAACCATTTATTGATCATAGACCATGTGCTGGGCATGGTACTGAGCCATGGGAATGAAAAATCTGAGGAAAACACAGACCCTGCCCTCTAAGGGCATGAAAGACAGATATGAAGGTAAATAATTGTCATACAGTAAACAAGAGAGATATAATTCAACTGAGCAGGTACAGAAATAGCATTGATTAAAAGTTCCTTCCCCTTGACTGGGTGTGGTGGCTCACACTTGCAATTCTAGCTGTTTGAGAGGCTGAGGGGGGAGGATGGCTTGGGCCCAGGAGTTAGAGACCAGCCTGGGCAACATAGTGAGACCCCATCTCTACAAAAAAGTTAAAAATTAGCTAGGCATGGTGGCCCGCACTTGTAGTTGCTGCTACTCAAGATGAAGCAAGAGGATCACTTGAGCCCAAGAGTTTGAGGTTGCTGTGAGCTGTGATTGCACCACTGCACTACAGCCTGCTGGGTGACAGATTGAGACCCACAATGTCTCTTTAAAAAAAAAAAATTCCCTCCTCTCATAGAGGATTATCATTAAAAGCTGGTGTGGATTCTTAGTTTATTAGCTATGACAGAGCTTCCCACATCCTTACCCAATCTCAAATTGGAAGACTATCATCTAGGCTGGAAACGAAAAAAGACCTGCATTTATCTTTGCCTGTTGTCACTCACATATTGGTTTCTCCCAGGAATGCCCTGGAAGGTTTCGATAAAGCAGATGGGACCCTGGACTCTCAAGTGAGGAGCCTTCATAATTTGGTTCATTCTTTCCTGAATGGGACAAGCGCTTTGCCACATTCCGCTGCCAATGATCCCATCTTCGTGGTATGTTCAAAGATTCAGAATAGATCAAAAATTTTCTACGTACTATGTCAGATTTATCTGGTTTTCAATAAGATTAAGGTTTGGTGGTGCTTTATTCTCTGTGTGAACAATGCCTGTATGCAAATGTAAATTAATTTTAATCTACACTGTAGAGATGGTTAGATAGCATTTGAAGCCCCTAATCAGAAACCTGTGCTTCAAGGATGGTTAGCTTTTGGATGCCCTTAGACAGGAGTTTACAGTCCAGAGGTGGATTCGTAAGTTAGCATAATGATAAATGATTTTTCGCTGGTGAAATGAATGGTACTGTAGTCCATTAACCCATAAAAACCACCGTCAATGTTACCTGTAGGAAAGAAAGGTTCTGTTAGCCAGAAAAGGGGAAGAGTGGGCCGGGCGTGGTGGCTCACACTGTAATAGTAGCACTTTGAGAGGCTCACTTGAGGCCAAGGAGTTCGAGACCATGCTCAGCAAGAGCGAGACGTGGTCTCTGTTAAAAATAGAAAAAATTAGCCAGCCATGGTGTCGCATGCCTGTAGTCCCAGCTGCTAGGGAGGCTGAGGAAGGAGAATAGCTTGAGCCCAGGAGTTGGAGGTTGCAGTGAGCTATGATGATGCCACTGCACTCTAGCCTGGGTGACAGAGGGAGACCTTTTCTCAAAAAAAAAATGAAAGGGAAAGAGGAGGTAAAGGAGTGCTGGACAGACAAAAATGACAAACACCTCCAACAACTTTTTACAGGCATGGTTATTAAATTCTCTCTCTTTTTCGCCTGATCCATCACGATCACAGAGTGGCCTTGTCTGATATTCATGTTCTATGAAGTTGTTTATGTCCAACAGGAGGACGGGTTAATATTGAATAGTACCAGGCCAGCTCCCGGATGTCAGCTCGTGGGGCTGCTTTTTTTCTTCTTTAAGTACATCTCACTGGAGTTGGCTCAGGAGGTTTAAACAACATAAACGTTCCTGTTCCAGCAGCTGAGTCCCAACACCGTGCCTGCTTTAGAGACACTTGACTCACCATCATCTATTTTGACATTGTCTGTCTTCATAGTTATATGTCTAGATAGATGGTTTTGGAGCAATTACAAGAAGAAATTTTACCTCTTTTCCTTTTGCTAGTATTATGAGTTTATATTTTTATCCACTTCGATTGTACTGTAGTCAAAAAGGCTATTTTTTTTCCAGAAATTTCCTCACCTTAATGTTAATCTTAGCAGCGTGTCTTAGTCTGCTCAAGCTGCCATAACAAAATGCCACATGGCTTAAACAACAGAAATTTATAGCTCGCAGTTCTAGAGTCTGGGAAGCCTAAGATCAAGGTGTGGCTAGCTTAGTTCCTGGTGGGGAGGGGTTCTTTCCCTGAATCTTCTAGCTGTGTCCTCACACTGTGGAGAGAGAGAGAGTAAACACTCTCTGCTGTCTCTTCCTTTTTTTTTTTTTTAAAGACACAGGGTTTCTCACTCTGTCACCCAGGTTGGAGTACAGTGCTCTGATAACAGCTCACTGCAGCCTTGAACTCTGAAGCTCCAGCCATCCTCTTGCCTCAGCCTCCCGAGTAGCTGGGAGTACGGGCACATGCCACCACACACAGCTAATTTTTCATATTTTTGTAGAGACGGGTCTCACTTTGTTGCCCAGGTTGGTCTTGAACTCCTGGGCTTGAGTGATCCTCCCTTCTTGGCCTCCCAAAGAGCTTGGATTTCAGGCAAGAGCCATCAGACCGGGCCTGCTGTCTCTTCTTATAAGGATACTCATTCTTTTATAGGTCCCACCCTTATGACCTCTTTAAACCTTAATTATCTCCTTAGAGGCCCTATCTCCATATACAGTTATATCGGGGGGCTAGGGCTTCAGCATATGGACTTAGGGGGAACACAGTTCAGTCCATACATAGCACAATACATGCTCAAACTGTCGGTTTCTGGCGGTTTGTTTTTCTGGACTCCTGGGAGGCTGCATGACATAGTAAAGGAGTACTGAATTACGAGTCAAATCAGTTTTATTTGGTACTGACTTGTGCAATATTGGGAATGTAATTGAACTATGCAGGGCCTCTGTTTCCCACTTTGCAAAGTACAGGTCTCACGACCTGATCTGGTGGTGAGAGTGTTGTGCTCATTAAAGTGACTCTGAGTAGATTAGGGCAATATGAAGTTGCTCTAGAAACTGTCAAGTACATTGTGGATGCTATCATAAAAATAATAACATGTTTTCTGGTAGTCAGTGGGAAAGAATTAGAGAACCGTGTGTTGGGTTTGAATTTCCAAACCTTAATTAAGTTTCCTTCTCTGGTTCTCCAAAGCAGACAGTTGTATCCTAAGGCGATTTACTAACAAGCACAAAGTCAGAGTTATTTCAAAGATGATTTATTATTTTTACTCAACCCAGGGTACAAAAGAAGGAGCTATGAAGAGGGAGAATAAAAGTGTAGCTTCCAATGAGCTTGCCTGGTGGTGTGAAGGACGGTGTGCAGTGGCTTTCTGGGGCTCCCAGATAGATTAAAGCGTGGTCTGGTGAGATGCAAGAAATCCTGAGATGGAAGCAGCTGGTAGAGCTGTTTCTTCCTTCTAAAAAAAATGTTTCTCCCCTCATGTTTGTGTGGTAGCAATAAATAAAGGGGTTGTCAGAAGTATGCACTGATGGTCCCAGCCTCTAACAAGGTGGGGGCTTATCTGTGAGTTTGCTATCTTTGCCATTCTCTGGGATCCTGCATTGTTCAGGGGTCCTAACTTGATATTTCAGATCACTTTTCTTGCTACTACTTCAGCCATCAGTTTATGCCAGGCATTTCTGGTGTCTGTTTTCTTTGCTGTATATCTGTACATCTATTTATCTATACTATACGTCTCTAATCAAATTTTTAGTAAAACATACATTGCCAAATATATAATTTATACACACAATCTATAGTCATAAGGAAAAATGTCAAAATACTCCTTATTTAGTACTGCAAAATATTTTAAGTAGAAGAGTGGAATCCTCTGAAAAATTGAGGATTATACTCTAAACCTTTCTATCCCACTAAAGGTGATATTAGCAATTCGATTTTCAGCATCTCAAGTCTCCAGGATTGCTAAATCTTGTCTCTTTCTTTTTAGGAAGCCCACTAAGTGTACAGAGTCTGACAATATTTTTCTATAAATGGCCTGAAAGCAAATATTTTTAGGCTTTGCAGGCCAGGTGGTCTGTTTTGCAACTACTCAACTCTGCTGCTGTAGCATGAAAGCAGCCATAGATAATACATAAGCTATTGCGAGTGGTGTTCCAATAAAACTTTATTGACAAAAACAGGCTGTGGGCCTGATTTGGCCCTCAGGCCTTAGTTTGCCAACCCCTACTTTAAGGGATCAATGTCTCTTCTTTGTAGTAGGGATATCTCTTTAGTCACTTTTCTCTTCCTGTTCTGGGTTGAAGCCCACATTGCACCTTTATGGATGAGAAACTCCATGACTTACATGCGGTTCAAAGATGTTAGATGTTTAATTGTCTTTGTCTTTATTACTTTTAATGTCTTTAATATTTAAAATGTTGTTTTTCTTTGGTAGTATGTGTCATACACATATAAATAAACAAAAAACCACAGCCTTTTTTTGAAGACGCAGAAGGAATAATGTTTTGGCACTAGTTCCAGAACTCACCATTACTTTAGGCTATTTTCAAAGAGTTTTATGTTGAAGTCAATTTGGCCTTAAATGATTTTTCACATATTGAGATCCAGGTTAAAGCATTTCAGTTAACAGAATTATAGCTTCTGGAATTTCAAATTCATGAGGCAGTTCATGCAAATATATTGCACATGACATTTATTAAAATTATTTTTTGTGAAATCTCTTCAAACAATAGAGGTATAAAGTTGTATATGATCACAATAATGAGCAAAAGCAGGCAGAACATTAAAATACAGGAAAAACTCTGCACCAATCTCTGAAATTCTAATAATTCCTAAGGTAATTGGAGCAAACGCACACATTTATCATGGGAAATAAGATTAGGCCACAGAAATGGTAAGTGCTGTCTTCAATATTAAATTTAGATATAATCCAGAATGAAAAAAAAAAAAAAAACCAACAGACTGTAAAGTTAAATAGTTGAGTTAACTGCCAAGAAAGAAACTATGTTAGACACTAGGAATTTTCTTCCTGATTACTAAAGATATTATTCTTAAGAGTATATTTGGATGTCATCTTTTTAGAAAGTACATTTGGTGAATTCTAAGTTCCTTCAATTGCTCAGTGGCTGGAGGTGGTCTGTAAGTTGCACAGTTAATACTCACTGAACAGCCTCTGCTTGGTTTCCACTTTGAACACTGAAATTCTAAATGGATTAGTACATAGAGGTAGCCTGATTACCATTAGTATTTTTTAATAATGCTAATTGATTGGATAAGATAGATGCATCACTTTAGGAATATACAGCAAGAGAAAATGAATTTCTAAAAACAAATTTCTAATGAACTACGCAATTCCTTTCTGATGTTATTGTTTTAGGATACAATAGAGTTCGTGAAATAAAAAGGTCACAATAGCAAGTATAAAATACTACTGAGTTATTAAGAATTTAATTGAAATTTTTAAAAAGAAGTATAAGACATTGCTTTCCCCTCCCCCAGGAGTGAAGCACTTAAAAATGGATCCATTTTATTCTTCTTTAAATAAGAAAAATCATAATTAGGCTAATATTTTTAGAAATTAAAATAAATTTTTTTATGTCAAATTTTTACTTTTAGTGATTTAATAGCTTTTATATTATTTATGATTACAGAAATATTGGTGAAAAAGTTTTAAAATGCTTATAATTCCATTTCAATTTTCTGCCTATTCCTTTCATATTCTCACATGTTTTATACAGTTACAATTAACAGTCATCCCTCAATGTCTTAAAGATTAGTTCCAGAACCCCCACCTCCCCTGTATACCAAAATCTGTGGATGTTGAAGTTCCTTATATTTGCATATAAACTATGCACATCCTCCCATATGCTTTAAATCATCTCTAGATTACTTATAATACCTAATAGCGTGTAAATGCTATGTAAATTGTTATTATTCTATATTTTTTATTTGTATCATTTTTTATTATTGTATTGCTTTTTTCATTTTTTTAAAAAAAATATTTTTAACCTGCCACTGTGGAACCCATGGATATAGAGAGCCATCTGTATGATGAAATCTTTTAATCTTAAAATAGATAATACAAGGCCAGGAGTCATGGCTCATGACTGTAATCCTAGCACTCTGGAAGGCCGAGGTGGAAGGATCACCTGAGCTCAGGAGTTTGAGACCAGCCTGAGCAGGAGCGAGACCCAATTTCTACTAAAAATAGAAAAAATTAGCCGGGTATGGTGGCATGTACCTGTAATGCCAGCTCCTCGGGAGGCTGAGGCAGGAGAATCGCTTGAGCCCAGGACTTTTAGCCTAGCCCTGTGAGCTAGGCTGATGTCATAGCACTCTAGCCCAGGTGACAGACGGAGACTCTGTCTCAAAAAAAAAAAAAAAAAGATAATACACATAAGAGGTTCAAAATGTAAAAGATACAAAATAAAGTCCCTGTATCATTGCCATCTCCTAGCTATCCAGTATCATTTTTTCTAATTTTTCAGGTATATTTTATAAATATATAAGCAGATATGTTTGTATATTTATCCAAATGATAGCGTGCTATAGACACTTTTGTGCCTTCCTTCCTCTCTCTTTCTCTCTCTTTTTTTTTTTGTACTTATTCTAAATCATTTCAGTTCATAAAAGGCTTTCTCATTCATTTTTTATGTCTGTGTGGCATTCTGTTGCATGGATTTATCCTGAATTGTTTAATTTTGATATTTAAAATTTTTAACCAGTTTCCCATTGATGGGCATTTAGGGGGTTTCTGATCTTCTGCTTTACAAACCACACTACAACAGATAACCTTGAACATGTAGGGTAAATAAAGAGAAAAGAATTACTGGCTTGTAGGGTAAATAAATGCATTTGAAATTTAATAGATATTTCCAAATTGCCTCCGGAAGGTTGAACGATATTCCCTGCTGACACCTATGTACCAGAGCAACGGTTCCCCCGTTCTGTCTCGTGATGCTCTTTGTCCCTGTGTCATCACGCTTTCTCATCTTTGTCAATCTGAAGGTGAAAAAGTATTTCAGTGAGTTTTAATTTGCATTTCTTTTCTTATAAGTGAAGACCGGTATGTTTTTACACATTAAAAAATCTATTTGCATTTCCTTTTCTGTGATCTGTCTATTCATGTAGGATCATGACTTCCGGAAAAAGAAAAAAAAACAAACTAAAGATTCAAAGAAGTCAGAATTAGTGAAAGTAATTCGTTCTCTATGGCAGGGAGTAACAAAATACAACATTCTGTATTGATATTTTATTTTTTTGGAAACCTCATAATCTCGCCATATAAAGATGTGTTTTTTAGTGTTCATTAGCTATAGGAAACTAATTTGATCATTGACAACATATTCAACTTTTAGAACAATGGTTGGCACTTAGTAAATGCTTCATAAATTTTTGTTAGGAGATGTTATATTATTGCATTTATTCTGTGGCAGCCTCTACGCTAGGTGTTATGCAAACTTTATCTTTTAACTTCACAGAACTGTCTATGGTAGACTTCTCTCCTTGTTTTAAATACAGGGAAAATAAAGAGAGAATGAGAAATGTGTTCAAGGTCAAACCAACCAGTAAGTGGCTGATCACACATTATAAGAAAAGTTTCCTACTCAAAAATTTCCCTTTGTCCAGTCTTTCAGCTACAATTTTGCCTTTTGTCAGTTTAGACAATTCTTAACTTGATCCTTTCATAATTGCTTTCATTATAGCTGAGGAAATTTAGCACTGTTAGAGCATGTTAATAGGAATCAACCCTGATTGGCAAAGGGCAGTTCTGAATAATTTTGCATGGCTTTTGAAATGTTAGGGCCATTGGTTTTTATCATGAGCGTGCATTTATGTTTTTAAAATGCCATGTTTACTTATTTATAATAATATACAGTTTTAAAATAACAGATATACAGACATGACCTCCTAAGTAGCATAACACCTTGGTAAGTTTTGTAAGAGCCAAGGTATCTGAGAAGGTGACTGACCACCTGTTTGGAGGAGCCCCCAGGGTGGCAGGATTTATCTGGACTCAGTCTGAGCAATGGTTTGTTTTCTGTAACTTGACAGGTGCTAAATATCACCTGAATGGGTTCTTTTCAACTCTAAGCTTTATTAGAATAAACACATACTCTATTGAGAAGAACTAAGCCTATAGACAGGAATACATTTTATATAATTCATTATTGATAAAGTGTAAATATAATGGCAAATCACAATTTATATACAAATCTAAGGTGATTCTAGCATTGCTGCGAGTTCCTCTCAGAGTTTTAATGATTCTGTAGCCATAAACAGCCTGGGAGTAGCTCAGTCTCCATCTAGAATCTCTTCTAACATCACCTTGGTTCTCTCCCTACAAAATGTACTGTCTGCTTGGTCCCTTCTATAAAGTTGACATACTAATAGCAGAACCTGCTTGTAGTCTTCTGTTTACATCTGTTCAGAGTTTAATCCTTGAAGTACAAGCTTTCTTCCTCAAGGGTTTAGCAGCTGAATTTCTAATGCTCTAATGCTCTTGATACAGACGTATGCTATTATATCTTTTATACAATGTATCTTGTATACATTGTATGTATGCATATGAATATTTTGCATACAATGCTATTATACAAATCTCTGTAAGACGTTGTTTCCTATGTAACTCATTTAAAATGCCTGAAAAATACTTTCCATTCTGTCTTCTCAGGGTGTGATAAGAGGGTGGCCAGGGAAGGATAGGGAAAGAAAATTATAACAAAATGGGAAACACACCATCCTTGTGTTTCCCTAGAATACACGATTACAATTCAAATGTCCTTTTTTTCTGTGATTGTGTCTTACTTTGTTCAGGCTGCTACAACAAAAATATTATAAACTGGGTGGCTCAAACAATAAACATTTATTTCTCACAGTTATGGAAGCTGGGAAGTACAAGATCAAGACACTAGCAGGTTCAGTGTTGGGGACATTCTTCCTGGTACATAAGTGGCCATTTTCTATGTCCTCACATGGCTGAAAGGAAGGAGCTCTCTGGGGTCTCTTTTATAAGGGCACTAATTCCACCCGTGAGAGCTCTATCCTCATGACCTAATTACTTCCCAAAGACTCCACCTCCTAACACCATCACATGGGGGTTAGGATTTCTTTTTTTCCTCTTTTTATTTGCCATTCAATTAGCTGGCTGGGAAGGGGTTAGAATTTCAACATATGAATTTGGAAGGGAGGGGCACACACATTCAAGCTATAGGAGATTGTTTCTTTTCTGCCACTGAAATATGCTCTCTGTGGAGTACCCACCTCTCTGTGACAGAGCTTAGCCAACTAAGTAGAGCTTGGGTGTTGTTTAACTATTTCATCCCTATTACATATGACTTATTAGGCAATGTGAAACCAACATCCTGATTATATATTCCTTCAAGTCTTTGGTAGAATAAGATAAGAATAAATAAATATTTCCATAAAATAACAAGCATGATTAAATATGATTTTTAGAAATATACCATTAGGAACTCTCTTATCTAGAAATTCTGACCCAACTTTTTATTTATGTCTTCTACCTTAAGTTTTAAATTGGATTTCCTATATGCATCTGTGTCTATGTCTACCATGTGACTTTTGAGTGATCACATCTGAACTCTCAGTTCTGATTCTCAGAGGACCAGAGTGGCATCATGTTACCATAATCAGATTCAGTCTGATTACAAATGATGCCTTTTGGATAGTAACACATGAACTCAAGAGGTGAAAACCACAGTGTGCTGGTCTTTGATAATGTGCACACATCTTTGTAGGAAGGATCAGATTTCTGTGGCCTCTTTTCTCTGGATGCAGAATCTCTTCTCATTTCACTAGTGTGGCAGGAATTTGAATTTACAGCCATCTAGGTGAAGGCCCTTTGATAGTAACTTTATCCTCTAATTATCTTGAAAAAGAGATGCATGCTTTCTTGTATTTTATTTGGTTATGCTTGCAAGTACAATATTTATTGATGGATTACTTTCTTCTGCAAGGGTTACATTAAAACATTTTTACTTTGAAAGCTCATGTAATCACATTTTCTTCAATATTACCCCGAAGTTGAAATCTAGTATTTTTTCCTTCTTGTACCTACCCTTATTTTATTGAAATAAGCTAGAAGTGGTTTGTATACCAAAATTAGGAACCTAATTTCTGAAGCCAATTTCTAATACCAAAATATAGCTGTGTATCTCTAGAGCAGATAAAAGATAACAATATACTTTTACTTAACTTTTGCTTTTATTTCTTATCCTCAAATGACATTTGGCCCTTACAGAGATATTAACTGAGCTTATTTTCAACTTGTGTGCAACAAAGATACAATTAGTTTCTGAAAAGCAACTCAAAGTATCTTGCTGAGAAACAATGTCCACAACTTTAACAAAAATACCTATTCTGTAGGTTGTACTACTTCTCTTTCTAGCCTGTAGATATGTTATTGCTTGCAGTAGTTTTGTTTATTGTATTCTTTTCATCTTCTCAGCACATACCAGCCTTTTAAAAAATTACATTCTATAAATCGGGTACTCTGTATATTGTTCCTACTAGAGCATTTATTGTATTAATAAAATGTTTTATAGCCCTTCTGAGAGCTACACTCTCTCATTATTTTTCCCTATTCTTTTATTTCTCCAGTTTATGAATTGTTTGGAGACTTTTCTCCTCCTTAATTATTTACACTTTGTACAGGGTGAATTCTTGTACTTTCCAAAAGTTATTTCCCTCTTGCAGCACTAAATCTGCATCTTTCTTAAGTCCCGAGAGTCTCCTGTCTCTTGTTCTAATCACAATTTGATCTCTGACTTGAATTCAGTCAGTATCTAAAAGTTCATGATCAGTTTAGGACTCATAGTTCAAACTCCATACTTTTTCTCTATTGTTAAGATTTGGGGATATGGCTTCAAAGTAAATTTTTCTTATTCTAGTTGGCCTTGAGAGGTGTATTAATAATTGTATTACAGCGTGGTGGTGTAGAGAAAGCAAAGTATGTAGACAAGGAACTCTGACTTTAGAACCAGACTTCCTGGGTTCAAATTCTTGCTCCACCATATATTAGCTGTGTGATCTTGGGCAAGTCACTTAACACTTGTGTGCCTTATATTCCCCATCTATAAAGCAGGATAATGTTGTAGATTGAATTTGTGCCCCCAAATCCATATGTTGAATTCTTAACCACTAATACCTCAAAATGCGACCTTGTTTGGAAATAGGGTAGTTGCAGATGTAATAAGTTAAATCAAGTAGGGACCTAGCCTACTCCAGTATGAGTGGTGTCCTTATAAAAAGGGGAAATTTGGACACAGACACTTGCACACTTGTGAGTATGAAGACAGAGATCTACAAGCCAAGGATTTCCAAAGGTTGTCAGCAAACTACCAGAAACTACAAGAGAGACATGGAACAGATTCCCCCTAACAGTACTTTGAAGGAACCAACCCTACTGAGATCTTGGTCTTGGACTTCTAGCCTCCTAAAAGTGAGACAACTGTCTCCGGCTGTGAGACAGTAAGTATCTGTTGTTTAAGCCACCTGCGTCTGTGGTGTTCTGTTGCAGTAGTCTGAACAAACTAACACAGATGGTTATGTACCAAATCAGGTTGTTTTGAGGATTCAATATGTTATTATTGGTAAAGTACTTAGAATAGTATTTGACATAGAGCAAGCACTGATAAATATGAATCTATTTCTTAAGTGCTAGCTGTGTGCCACATGCTTTCCTAAATGCCTAGCTTTACATGGGTTATATGCACAGAGCATGTGATTTCAGAGATACTAGTAGGCCCCACATACCTGAAAAATGTAAATTCCTTTATTCTTCTTCCATTAGTCCTTGTTTCTAGTTAAAATAATAATAGTACTGATGATATAGTCATAGTGATAACAACTATTTCATAAATATTTCTTACATAAAAGGCACTGTACTAGGTACTTTATATATATTATCTTCTCTGTCTTCCCAACTGCCATGTATTGGTGTCCACTGTAGATGTTTGCAGACCTCTGTGACCCCTAGTCTTCAGGTCCGTAGGCTGTGTCCTTCTCACCGTAAGCCTCATCACTGACCCTCTCCCAGTACCTCTGCCCTCTCATTGAGGACCAGGTAACTCCCCTCTACACATTCTGGGGTAAGTGTGAGCCTGTGAGACTATACTTAGGCTTTTCCCCTTTGTTTTGTTTATCCATTGCTGCATTACCGATCACCCCAACACTTAGTGGCTTGAAGCAACAATGACCATTTCATTTCTCACAATTGTGTGGGTCAGGAATTTGGGAAGGGTTTGATTGGGCAGTTTTGGACTATGCAGATTATGCAACTGCAATGCAGTTGCAGTCAGTTGGTGACAGGCGTTGGAACAGCTATGGATTGGCCAGCTATCTCTCTCTCTTTCTTCCTGAAATCTCAGAAATTCTCCATGTGGTCACTCTGTGTGGGTTGGTTTGGGCTTCCTCACAGTATGGCTGCCTCAGGACAGTTGGACTGCTTATATGATGGCTCAGGGCTCAGGCACAAGACAGGAGCTACAGTACAATTTATGATTTAGCCTCAAAAGCCATGAAATGTCACTTCTGCTGCATTTTATTAGTTATAAGAGAGTCGGAAAATCACCCAGTTTCAAGGGGAGGGCAAGTTGAACTGCAGCCCTTGATGGGGGAGTGACAAGATTCTAGAGGAGCATGTGAGTCAAGAGATATCATTTGGGCAGGGCGCGGTGGCTCACGCCTGTAATCCTAGCACTCTGGAAGGCCAAGGCAGGTGGATCGCTCAAGGTCAGGAGTTTGAAACCAGCCTGAGCAAGAGCGAGACCCCATCTCTACTAAAAATAGAAAGAAATTAATTGACCAACTAAAAATATATAAAAAAAAAATTAGCCGGGCATGGTGGCACATGCCTGTAGTCCCCGCTACTCGGGAGGCTGAGACAGGAGGATCACCTGAGCCCAGGAGTCTGAGGTTGCTGTGAGCTAGGCTGATGCCACGGCGCTCTAGCTCAGGCAACAGAATGAGACTCTGTCTCAAGAAAAAAGAAAAAAGAGATATTGTATGGCCTTGTTTGGAAAATTTACTCCTGTGTACACCCCTAGGCACTTTTTCTGTCTATCACTTAGGATTTGGTTTAGCCACTTGAACAGAAAATTCAAATTACAGAAGCCTGAACAAAAAAGAGATTTAATTTTCTCTTATGTAAGAGAGCTCCAGTGGCAGGCAGTTCAGGGTTGGTGTAGTATCTCCACAGTAATCATGGACACCTTCTGTCTTTTTGCTCTACCATTATTGGTGAGTGGCTTCCTTTCTTAACTTTGCTTATTGGCTGTAAGATGGCTGCTGTAGCTCTAGCCATCATGCCCATGTTCCAGGGAGGAGCAAGGAGAAATGGGAAAGCAAAAAGGGACATTTTTCAGCTGAAACAACCACCTTTATAAAGCTTTCCTAGAAGTTCCATCCAGTGGCTTGCTTCTAAATCTCATGGGTAGTTTGGCACATTGCTTCACCTAAAATATAAAAGAAGTTACTGAGGAAAAAAAGGAAGAATGGATATTGGGTAAGCAACCAACAGTGCTCACCACCCTTTTACATTCTACCTCATTGCTTGGCCTCCATGCTTCAGGCCAGACTTCTCTTTGAGGCTTTCAGGCTCCCCAGGCCACACGTGAAGGATGAAGTGTAACTTCCCTTTCTGGAAACTTTTCAATCCTATCTGGAGTTCCTAGAGTTCATGGTATGACGTACCCTTTTCCGGGACTGACACCAACAACTAATGCTTAGTTCCTTTTCCAGAACTGACGCCCCTCGTCAAAGATAACTTCTTCTGATTCTACCTGTGGGAAACATTTATCACTTCCATTATCACGTGTTCCTCCAAAGCTGATGCTAATGCAATAAACTCTATGCCTTTCTTCCTTTGGGACTTGACTTTCCTTACTCAGAGCCAAGATTTTAGAATTCGAAAGTCTTGTATCTCTCCAAAAGCCCAGGTCTTATAATTTGATGCTTTGGTTTTTTAGATGATTACCTCTGCTATGAACTTTAAAAATCTATTCAGGAAAAAAATCCCTTCCGAAAGTCCCTTGATTCCCTTTTCTATCTTGAATGTAGCCTCAGGAGACAACACAGGTAGAGAGCTCTCTCTGCTGCCTGGAATAGGGCAACTAAGTACAGGTAAGGAGGGAAGGAACCTTGGGTGAGATTTGAAAATAGGTACCAAGATAAACAAGAGTAATACAAGGCAGAAGGGCAATTCAGTTAAAGAGACTGAGAAGTACGGAAAGCAAAGCATTCATACTGGGGGCGATCAGGGACGCTGTCACAGGACAGGGACCACAACGACTCTGATGCCAGAAAACAGAAAGAAAGGAAGGCACTGCAGACTGAGGCAACAGCTTTGGCTAGAAATGGTTCTGTTAGGTTGAATTGTACAAAAAAACCCAAAAAAAGCCTGAAGAATTATTTTACCAATTTATTAGGAAAAGGATTTTTCCTTTTTTTTTTTTTTTTTTTTAGCAGAATCAGATGATTAAGAATGTATGGGAAAGCAAGTGAATAAGGGTAAACCATTTATGCAAATAAAACTACTTTAGGCTAGTCTCAGTGGCTCACGCCTATAATCCCAGTGCTTTGGGAGGCCGAGGCAGTAGGCTCACTTAAGCCCAGAATTAGAGGCTGCCTTCCAGCCGGGACGATAGTGAGAGACTCTCTCTCTAAAAAAATAAAATAAAATAAATACAAACTACTTTGCATGACACTGTTTCCTCAGCCAACAAATACTTATTTAAGCATTGACTCTGCCCAGGTTGCATGTTAAGCCCGAGACTTCAAAGTCTGGGTTAGGGGTCTTGCTAGGGAAAACAGATATACACATAACAATTTATAGTATAATTTGATCAGCGCTATAAATAAGGTGCAGGGTACAGTGGTGAAAGGAGGAATGAATTCGTTGAACAAGTATTTATCGAAAGAAGTACCTCCCTTCCTCATCTGAGAGACCCTGCGGCGACAAACCCTGGCGACCTGGGGAAGGAAGGCAGACACTCTCCCCGGCCTCCCTTGAACTTCCAGTCTGGGAATGACAGAGAAGCTCTAATGGCCAGACATAAAGGCTGGCTGAACTCTCACTTTTATATCCTGTTGCAAAATCAGGGCTATAAATGTGGAAATTTTGCTGTTAATATTTGTAATAATTACTATATTTTAAAAGGACTTTAATAGCTTCCTTGAGAAAATTAAAATGAGCAGTATGCATATTACATTTTTAGACTTGCTTTTGCTGGCATAACACTAAGAATTCCAGTGAGAGGGTTATAAAATGAGTAGCTAGAAGGGGGTTTCTGGTGAGAAAAATTTGAAACCCCAATTTGGAGATTTTCTTTTCTTTTTTTACTGTCCATTTATATTATAATACTGGTACTGATTGAATGTCACTTATCTGAAATGCTTTGGACCAGAGTGTTTTGGATTTTTTTCAGATTTTGGAATATTTGCATTATATCAGTTGAGCATCCCTAACCCGAAAACACAAAATCCAAAATGATCCAATGAGCTTTTCCTTTGAATGTCAAGTCAGTGCTTAAAAAATTTTGGAGTTTGTAGCAAATAAAACTACTTTAGGCCAGTCTCAGTGGCTCACGCCTATAATCTCAGTGCTTTGGGAGGCCGAGACAGTAGGCTCGCTTAAGCCCAGAATTAGAGGCTGCCTTCCAGCCAGGACAACAGCGAGAGACTCTGTCCCTCCAAAAAAATTTTGGATTTTTACATTAATAATACTCAATTTGTAAATGCATCTTCTTCTTTCTCTCCTGTTAAACCAAAGTATCTGAACATTGACTGGAATGGATACCTTATCATACTTGCCATTTTCTGAATTTGATAACAAACAAGTACATGTTGAAGGCCTCAAATGTTCCCAAATCGATGTTACATTTGCAACATGAACTTTCATTTGTTCATTTCTCCTGTTTGGAGAGATATGTCTGTACATCCTTGAAAAGTTAACAAAAGATGACAGTGTATATGCCATTAAGGTTGGATTGGGTACACAGAAGATCTTCACATGAAGAAGAACTCCATTCCATTGTAGAGAATGCTCCAATTAGACTGGTCTGATTAGAACAGACTAATCAATGTTAAACACCACGTTTGACCCTCTTGCAGGTCCTTCATTCCTTTACTGATGCCGTCTTTGATGAGTGGATGAAGAGATTCAATCCTCCTGCCGATGCCTGGCCTCAGGAGCTGGCACCCATTGGTCACAACCGGATGTACAACATGGTTCCTTTCTTCCCTCCAGTGACTAATGAGGAACTCTTTTTAACTGCAGACCAACTTGGCTATAGCTACGCCATTGAACTGCCAGGTAACTAACACATCTTCTGAATGGGTGATTCATTCATCTTCTAAAGGTGCTTTCTTTCTTTCTTTCTTTTTAATGTAAACCAAGACCTTTAATTGAAGCCTTCAGGTCTAGTTAAGTTTATTGGCCATTTTCTAGAATATGTGTTTTTAGCAAAACGAGCCTTTAAATTACCCATTAAACATCGGCAAAAGAATACTTAGCTGATTGTTGCTTTAGAAAACTGAAAGTTATTGAGAGACCTTATTCCCCAGAGGAAGTATTTAATCCTACACTTGATTTGACGATTCTTTCTGAATTAATCAAAAACGGCCCTATGGTGGTTTGAAATGCCTAACCAATAAAGTAAAAATGAACTAACCACATGTGGGCAGGAACTAGCCGGATGGGCGTAGAGACCATTCCTTGGAGGCAGGCCTGGGCTCAGGTGAGGCAAGTAGAGCATTTGCCTCGAGCACAAAATTCAAGGGGAGGCCATAAAACTCAGTAATCAGAGAAAGTAATAATATAATGCAATATTTAAAAAAAAATCAAAATTAATGAAAAAAATTCGTGAATAATACACCATCAAAGTTTTAAATAAAGTCAGACTGTTGTTGTTTCTTTGTTTTACACACTGACATTATTTTGAAACTAGGTCAGTTGCTTCCAATTATCCCATCCCATCCCTGCTAGGGGGTTATGAGGGTTGACGTTGGCTTGGCCGCAGATGGGACGACATGCGACTCTACGTGTATGTTTTTTGAGTTATTTTTTTAAAGTCATATTTTTAAAATTATAGATCCTTTATTGACTTTACCCACTTGGTTCAAAATTTGGGGGGATATTTTGTTTAAGTATATATGGAGGCACACATTTGTCTTTCTGGCCCAGGCCCCAACAAGGCTCCATGTGCCATTTAAAGAATCTTAAGGCAGGTTGAGAAAAGAAAAGTAAAACAATAAAGAAAATCTGAATTTTTCAAGAAGCTAAAAAACACACAGCCTATCTGCTGGTGGCTTTTCCCCACTTGTGCCTATTTTTTCTCCCCTAAGTCTCAGCCTGTAAAGTAATCGAGATGGTTTCTGGGCTCGATCTATCTCTTTCTGAGCTCGATCTATCTCTTTCTGAGCTCAATCTATCTCAAGCCTGCTTGTGGCGGAAGGTTTGGGCAGAGTATTATTGTAAATTAAGGTCAGATCTGTGAGAGAGCCTAAGAACTTAGGGTCTTACACATTGGCAGAAAGCCCAGTGAGATACCACCTCACACCAGTTAGTACGGCTACTGTAAAATCAAAACAAAACAAAACAACCAGAAAATAGCAAGTGTTGCTGAGGATGTGGAAAAATTAGAATCCTTGTGCATTGCTGGTGGGAATGTAAAATGGTGCAGCCACTATGGAAAACAGTATGGAGATTCCTCAAAAAATTAAATGTACAATTACTATATGATCCAGCAATTACACTTCTGGGTATATACCCAAAAGAATTGAAAGCACTGTCTCAAAGAGATATTTGTACACCCATGTTGATAGCAGCATTATTTACATAGCCAAAAGATGGAAGCAACACAAGGTCCATCAATGGATGAATGGATAAACAAATTATGGTATATACCTACAATGGAATATTATTCAGCCTTAAAAAGGAAAGAAATTCTGATACTTTTTACAACAAGGATGAAACTCAAAGACTTTAAGCTAAATGAAATAAGCAAGACATAAAAGGACAATGTAGCATGATTCCACTTATATGAGAATAGAGGATAGTCAAATTCATAGAGACAGAAAAATGGTGGTGACCATTGCAGGGAGGGGAGAATAGGGAGCTACCATTTAGTGGATACAATGTTTCAGTTTTGCAAGATGAAAAAGTTTTGAGGATAGATAGTGATGATGGTCACACAACAACATGAATGCACTTAATGCCACTGCATGCTTAAAAATGGTTAAGATGGTAAATTTATGTTACATGCATGTTACCACAATTTTTTCTTAAAATGATTTTTGAAAAAGCTAGGCAGGGGATTTGGACAATAACAAAAGGCAGTCGTTTTGGGTTGCTGAGCAAAAAAATGGCAGAATTAAAAAAATCTGTACTTTAAGAAGATGAAATTGGCAACAGGTGCTACTAGATTGTAACAGGAATAGACAAATTAAAATCTTCTTGGAGGAATCCCATCAGGATGAGACAGGGCCCTCTGTGAGACTAGAGGAAAAGGAACCAGAAAAAGAATCTTAAGGTAATTATTTTTTAAGAGACAAGACTTGCTCTGTAACCTAGGCTGGAGTGCAGTGGTGCGGTCACAGCTCACTGCAGCCTCAATCTCCTGGGCTCAAGTGATCCTCCTGCTTTAGCCTCCCCAGTAGCTGGGACTACAGGCATGTGCCACCATGAGTGGCTAATTTAAAACATTTTTTAGAGATGGAGTCTTGCTAGTTGCCCGGGCTGGTCTACAACTCCTGGGCTCAAGCAGTCTTGCCTCCTTGGCTTTCGAAAGTGCTGGGATTACAAGCAGCTACACCTGGCCAAGAGAGAGAATCTTAATACTTGATGAGTGTAGGGTATAGAACAAATTCAGAGGAACTGAATTTAAAAACAGCTGGCTAAGGAAAAGATAATTTTTAAAGAATTGACAAATAGGCATATCTTAAAAATGAAATCCATTAATTTTGTGAAAATGTGTTTTTAAAATATATTTGAGTAGAGGACTGGATTTATTATGTGGAGATCCAGATTTTATTCACAACTATTTAAATGGGTGCAAATATCATCCGCTTCTATTATTGAATGTCTCCTGTTATAATAGCCAATAGGATTCCTCTCACACATTTATCATCCTATAGAAAAGGCAGAGACAATAGCAGAATTTCTCTACCTGAGGTTGTATATTTTGCGGTTCCCCAGATACCATTTTAGCATGCACTTTTACAAATGAGTTTCTAACTCACAAAAGTAGTTATATGCTTCCTTGGAGGGTTTAGTCTGCATAAGCATTTGTTGTAACAAATTTTAAAAAATGCAATAAGCTGTATTTAAATAATGGAATGCCATTTCCAACTTGCTCAAGAAAAACAATTGTGGATATGATAAATCGTGAGAAAGGGGAAGATAAATTTTATTCTAGCAAGAGTAGTTTTGCTTTATCAACAAAAAAAGCATGTGTGAGGCAAATAAGTTTATTCTTTTCTTTCGAAGAGGATTCAGCTGATGAAAATTCTGACTATAGACCCTTCTCTTCTGCTTTCATTTTAGTCAAAGAAATTCCAGGTTGGACCACAGTCTTCTCAGTGGTTATGGTGATACTGGTGGCTTTGGCTGGTCTTTTTGTGCTGCTGGTTTTCCTTCAATATAGAAGACTTCGAAAAGGATATACACCCCTGATGGAGACACATTTAAGCAACAAGAGATACATGGAAGAAGCCTAGGGTGTTCCTGCCTTACACAGAGAAAAAGCTGGCCAAACCATAGGTCTCACCTTGACAATAAACAAACTAATCCTCACTGTTCTTCCTTTAGTTGAATATCTTTGCCAAGGTCCTCCTATTGTAATGGTGATCCCAAATGCAGAAGATGCTTAGCTTAGCTTAGAAGATGCTTAGTTTCTGCTTTACTTGTTTGTTTAGCAAACATAAGCTAAGGTGCATGGGGCTATCTCTATCATCAAATAAAGATACAGTTGACAATTTATGGTATCTGATAATTCCCCATATAGATTTAGCACCAAAAAAAAAAAAAATTGAGTGCATTCACTTAAATTTGTAAGTCAGTGTAATTTGAGACCTTGACAAGACCATGATCCGGTTCTTAGCACTTGTGTCTTCATTTGTAATGACGTGGAGGTGGTGGTGGCAGGAGCTAGATGACTCTCCAAGGTCCCTGTTTTTTTCCCCTCCAGCTTCAAAGATAAAAATAGCCTTCTTTCCATATAGGATGGGGAATGATTAAATGAAGGATCAATTCAGCTCTATTGTGTAAATTAGACTTTACAGATTTTTAAAAAAAATCTGGAGTTCTTAACCATTAGACCTATTACAAGATTCAATAGTTGGATAAACATTGATCCTATAGTGATAAATAAACAGAGAAAAGAATAAAATTATAGAGCTTAATTAATACACTGTTCTAAATCTATTAACAAATATAGAATCCATCTGTTCAGGGACGGCTGGTTGGAGAAGGCTGGTGAGACTATAATCCTGAACGTGAGACAATTTGATTAGAGTCTCATTACTCTGCGGTCTCATTCGGCTGATCCTGAACCAATTCCTTTGCTAGGTAGCCTCAGATGAAAAATTACTCCCATGTAATGCACTTGGCTTATTTTTAAGAGTCGACTTTAGAATCATTAATGCTGCACTATACTGACAGTTACTTAGGAATGCTAATCAATGAAGTCTTATTGTTGGAAAGCAAACCGTCTGAACAAAATATGACAATTGAGAATTAAATGACGATGTTCTGCTAAGCAATCATCCGATCATGAGAAATAAGAATGAGGCAATCTGTATTATGATGTTCAGACTTATCTTGATAGGCCCCACTTCTGAAAAGTCAATGGTTATTGAGATTTCAAGGCAAATTTCATCTGCTCATATTTGATATCTGTGCATCTAGAAGGTGGCCTGTCTGAGGGCTCCTGCTGGCCCCTCTTACTGGAATGGATGTGTGTAAAGCAGGGGTCCTCAAACTTTTTAAACAGGGGGCCAGTTCACTGTCCCTCAGACTGTTGGAGGGCCGTTGGAGAGTGCGGCGCACATTCCGCACATGCGCACTGTGAGCCCGGGACAAGTCGGTGGCTAAGCAGGACAGGCAGCGGCGGCAAAGACACCTGGCAGGCCAGATAAATGTCCTTGGCGGGTCACATGTGGCCCGCGGGCCATAGTTTGAGGACGCCTGGTGTAAAGCATGGGTGTTAAGAAGGCCCTGGAGCTGCTTTCTATATGCCGGGGGACTAGAGGGTGCAAGGTTCACCCAGAACTGGTGTTATCCCCTGGAATAGGATTGCTAAAGCCAGGGAAGTGGACAAAGTCCAGTTGGAACTGAATTTGACGTTGAGTGTCATAAAGTGACAGGTGTATGTGACAATAGGCTCAGCACAGCAAGGAGAATAGTGATCGCCCAGAGTCCTTCATGGAGTGAAGCCCTGCTTGGGCTTTTTAGCCACAGCTACATGCATAGATCTCAATTCCTGCCGTGAATAGAATTCACGGAAAATACAACAGTCCATCATTAATATGCTCCCCTCTCGAAGGTTTATGTTCTGATCTCAGGGTTGTTGGAGAACACATTTTTAAATCCTACTTTTAAACCCAAAGAGAAATACATTAAAATGAAGATATAATTGTGCATGGTACACATGTTCCTGAAAAGTTATGTATAAATCAATTATATGTTAAAAGCACCAGGGGAAATTACTTTTTATAGGTGAACTATTATGAATAATTCTATAAAGCAAATAACCACCTCTAACTTATCTTTCAAGTATATCAGAATTTTCATACATCATATTCTCATAAGATTTGGCTAAAACAAGATTTATCTGAGGTAGAAATAAATAGTAATCATGTACACTTAGCTACTTTTATCTTTCGTATGTGCAACTTTTTATAAGTATTCTGTTTTATAATATCTTCCTAAGAGAAATAATTTTCTAATTTTGTAGTTCATATAAGAGGAAAAAAATTTTCTAGCATTTTCTAACCTTATAATAAATCAATTATGAATGCCTTTTAACAAATCTAAAAGTATGATAAACCTGCAGAATAAAAAGTTGGTATTTACTTACATTGAATATTATGCAAATGGACTCAGAAAATGTCACTGAGCATTGCAGGGCCATACTTCTCAATGATAAGGGAAAAAAATTCAACCTTGAAGAAAATGAACAGATCACTTTATATGCTTATTATATCTTCAGTATTAAAAAAGTATAGGTATATGAATTATGATTTCAATAGAAATGCATGTATAAAGCTAAAATTCAGAAATGAAATTCAATAACATCTTTTATGAATTAAATTCCCTTCTAATTCAAAAATTCTTTGATAGTCATTTGTATCTTGCTTAGAATTTAACATTGCTAATTATAAGACTTCTAATGAATAGTTTTAATCTCACATTAACAAGAAGTAGAAAACTTACTAAAGATGAAAATAAAAATAAATGTTTTGCAGATTATTGTTCATCTTTGGGGGTTATTGTTTTTAAATTTGTACTTATCATTTGTACTTATCAGTTCCCATCTTTTGAGCACTCGACAAATCTATATAAATATATATACATGTAAAATGCATAATAACTATTTGACTTCTGAAAATAACTTCTTAAGCTGATATTCTACTTTCTGATGTCCCTAAGCAATTGCTACTTCCTGGGTCTCTATTGTACAGGTTGGAAAAGGAGACACCAGCCTTTCACAGGTAAAGTTACCTGTGATATCTCCACAGTCTAATGACTAATCCTGGGGTGGATATAGTGGGCTACCTCAAGTCACTGGCCAGAGAGGAGGGGTACTAACTTGTGATCATCCAGGTAATCCTTCCAGATCAGTCAACTTGTTGGAGAACCCAGAAGGAGGAAGTTAGAGCCAAGGAAGTAATGGTTACATGGAGTTCACTTCCACATCTAGACTTGAAGTTAGAGGTCAGTTGTACATCCACTTGTACAGCTCCACTGCCATTATATTCATATCAAAGGACGTTATCTTAAGTACTTAGAAAGTGGTGGTAGTTAATTGATATCGGTGCATAAAATAGACAATTCACTCCCAGTGCCAGGTCATTCTTTTCTCCAAGATAAGGACAAAATCCAAGGTTTTTTAACCCTTTCTATTTCTCTAGTCCCTTGCTTATCCTGAGTACTTTATAAATATTCTTTGAATGAATAAATGAATGAATAAACTGATCTCAAAGTGGAGCTTTTCATTCAGGGTCTCTGGCATCTGTTTTAACATGTGCTGCACAAAATAGACAAGAGTAGACTCTCGTTCTCTGCCATGAAATTAGCAACAACCTATCCTTCAGATTTTAACTGTACGAATGCTAGGTGGAATTTTACTCTATGCAACCTAACATAGGGGGACGCTCTTCAGCTGTATTTTCTTTCCAGATGCATCTTCTTGCCACCATTGGTAGGCCTTAATTCTGCCATGTGTAAGGGCCAGGATAGAAAGTTAAGATTTCCCCCACCTCTCCTCTAATTCCTCACACATGTCATTTTAGGGCCCGCCACTGTTTGATATCCTAACAGGTTTGTTTCAGTCGAAGCAGTTAGTAGGCAAACTATTTAGTCAGGCAAACCAGTGCCTCTCTTACCCTGATGGCTCAAACAACATTGCTTTAGAAAGTCTCTAAAGGTGACTCAGTGCTTTGACTTTAGCTGTAACAGCAGTTCAAGCTGAAAATAACCCTGGTGAATTTAATTTTGCTTTGGCAGGTGGTTTAATGAAATCTTGAAAACAACACACAAGAGAATCGTGAGCTAGAGGATAAGTTTAAAGTTTTCTAAACATGACAAAACAAAGCAAACAAAAACATAAGGTCTGGTATGCTCTATGTTTTTTCGCCAGGACTCCATCTCCTTGGTAGAAACCATTAACACACTGTGTTATTTGCCACGTCAACTGAAGTCAGATTTGTTGGATGGAATATTACTGAATTTGGTCCTCCTGTCTTTTAGCCATTCTCTGCTCCTTTGGCGGTTTATAAACATAAGCTAGAACTATCACGGTGCGTCCCAAGTGTAATTGTTCTGGTTGTAAATAATGCTAAGTAGAAATACTTGAGCTTGGCCTTCTTTATTATAATAATAGAGATTTCACTGCCAGAGTTACACATCCTGATTACTCATTCACTTGGTACGTTATTGAGCATTTCTGAATTTGCAATTAGCACAATGACCATCTTGATTACCACTGGAGTGAAATTAGGCTTACAATAAAGCAAAACCTGCCCTCTTGTGTTTTATTAGAAAATTGCACAATGTAGTAAAGTTCTCACAGCTATTTTCCTCTATCATGCTTAATTGTTTGGCCATAGGAGGGAAAATGCTGGAAGATTTGCCATGAATCAGAAATCAGAACAGATAAAGCACAACAGTTAGAAGGAAATAATTTCCGGCACAGGGTGTCACAATTTCCTTTTTAAATCTATTTTGAAATGTTAAATGTTTACCAGCAAGCCATAAAAGTTTGGGGGAACAATTCAGGCCATCGGGCAAAACTCTTTTAGCCTTGGTAAATATGCACAGAATATTTTTTAGTTAAATATTATTTATATGATCACACTGCAGCTGGAGATTGGGGTAGCTTCTTTTTCTCTTAAAAACTGTTATTTAGAGGAAAAATTGGGAGAAAGTTTTTAAAACAAATATTGGATCAGTATATTAAAACTAGATATAAATATTTGAATTCAGGTATGGATGTGAGCAACATCTGAAAATGTCTTTTACTGTGGAAAATTCACTTTTTAAAACTGGACTATTGACACAATGGTGATAAAAGCAATTTAAATAATTTTTTTATTTTTATTTTTTAGAGACAGGGTGTTGCTCTGTCACCCAGATTGGAGTGCAGTGGTGTGAGTATAGCCCACTGCAGTCTTGACTTCCTGGGCTCAAGCAATCCTCCTGCTTCAGCCTCCCAGGAGCTAGGACTACAGGCATGTGCCACCATGCCTGGCCAAGTTTTTAAATTTTTTTGTAGAGATAGGAGTCTTGCTATGTTGTCCAGGCTAGTCTTGAACTCCTGGCCTCAAGCAATCCTCCTACCTTGGCCTCCCAAAGTGCTGGGATTACAGGTATGAGCCACTGTACCCAGCCCAAAGCAAATATTTATTGGGAACCAACAGTGGCTTTATATTAGGTGACTGAAAAAGGGACAGCAATGATAAAGAAAACATGGTCTCTGGGTTTTGTAAAGCTTTCCTTTCTAGTACATATACACAGGTAAAAATTAAAGGGGAAACAGAGGTAGGTCATTTATTTGCTTATTCTGGGACCTTTTATTTAAGTGAGAAAATTGGGGCTCTAATTTTCCAACTGGGTCCACCTGCTAGTCTCCTTCTCTGGCTGAATATTCCAGACATGATGATCATAGCTGATTTTATGGAGAGTAAGGAAAAGGAAAAACATAAGTGGAGAAATTGAAGAGTCAGATTGGAAACACTTCCAACGATGGCAGGAGATGCAGTCTTCCCCCGAGGACCACCATTAACTTGGCTCCCCACTGATACCTGTGCAGTTACATGGCACACTTTGCTGAAGACTTAATTTCCAACGCAGCAAAATTTTTATTGTCATTTCTACTTAAAGTTTCATTTCCAATATTTTTATTTGCTTCTTCAAATAGCAAGTGTTGTCTTGATTATTGCCAATAATCAGCTTTTCTTCTTAAAAAAAAATTTTTATATTTCAAATCATGCAATTCATGTCAAGGAGGGATGCTCAGCTAAAGCATGTGTGTGTTGGTGCACGTCATCAGCCCTGTTTATACAAGCAAATAACCGGTCTTGAAAACAGAAATGTCATCTCCATCGTAATCCGTGCAGTTAGCATTCCTTTTCCTCTTCCTCAGCACACAACTCTCAGCAGTTCCTAGCTTGAAAATTCACATTTGAGCAGCACATTTTCTTTTCATCTCAGGCATATTACAATTCCGAGGCTTGTAACATTTTTATAGACTCAAGGTCGTTTCCTTTCCACGCATCTCTCTCCTCAGCGATGTCCTCTTATCAAGATGCAGGCTTCTTTGTGTTTTGAACATTTTTGCTGGAGCTATTCCCACCTCTTTGATCCTGTGCTGACTCTAAATCGTTTGCTGTCAGCTCACCCAGCGCAGATCTGGTGCGTCTCCGGTGCCACTCGGTCTGCCCGGCACTTGACAGCATTATCGGGCCTCTCCAACCATCAAAGAGCTCCTGTGACCCAGTAACATGCAAATTTGTTCCTTTTCTGCTTCAGTCTGTCACAGCCCACATCTGGCAGCTTAGCTGCACAAAAGCAGGCCCTGATAAAATCATTCTGAAGTTGACACTGGGAGTAATGGATGTAAATTCGTTGTTTTCAAGCAACAACTACTCAGAACATCCAATTACGGTGAACTAGCCTTGCAGCTAGGTAGATGGCTGCCTTGGAGTCGGGTTTCCCCTTGCCAGCCAGAGGATGCAAGCCAGTGGCTTTTATCACAGAGCAATCTGCTCACCTTCCTTGTAGCTGTCAGAAGGTAAAACCCCTGGTGCTCTCTGGGTGTACTGAGGCTTCTGAGTACGTACCTAACTGTGCGTAGTCACAGCGAGGACAATGACTCCTCTAGGGCGGCAGCTCGTTTCCCATTTATATCTGTCAGCTCCTCCCCCCTCAACTTGGTCCCTTCCTCTGAATACTAAAAATGCCATTAAAAAATATCAGTTAAAGGCTGGGCGCGGTGGCTCACGCCTGTAGTACTAACACTCTGGGAGGCCAAGGCGGGAGGATCACTTGAGGTCAGGAGTTCGAGACCAGCCTGAGCGAGAGCAAGACCCTGTCTCTACTAAAAATAGAAACAAATTAGCCAGACAACTAAAAATATCTAGAAAAAATTAGCCGAGCATGGTGGCGCATGCCTGTAGTCCCAGCTACTCGGGAGGCTGAGGCAGAAGGATTCCTTGAGCTTAGGAGTGTGAGGTTGCTGTGAGCCAGGCTGACGCCACGGCACTCTAGCCCGGGCAACAGAG
>VBSM01000605.1:17938155-17960240 GCA_008086735.1 Cheirogaleus medius
TTAAAGCCGAATAGTACTCCATGGTATACATATACCACATTTTGTTAATCCATTGAGAGACAGTTTGAGGCAGCCAATTTTATTTTATTTTTTTTAAATTTAAACCAGTTTGAGTTGGATTCTTTTGCAATATAAAGAATCCTAGCTAATAATAAACTCATCTTCAGGGAATGTTTATTTATTTAATTCCAGACACTGTAATCCATGTCTTCAACTGAGTAAAAAAAGTTTTGTCTTTGTTCTTTAAAGACTGCAAGAGAAACAGAGCAATATGTCAAGACATAGTGAAGGACACCTTGAAGTATAGAGGGATAGTAGCATGTCGTGCTTCAGCATGTGGCCTCTGGAGGCAGACGGAGAACAGGCATTTACATTCTAGCTCAATCATTTATTTCCCATGTAATCTTTTTTAACTTTTGACTGCTCTGGGCTTTAGTTTCCTTGTCTGCAAAAGGATATTAATAACGCTCCTCTTGTTTCACACACACACACAAACACACACACACACACAGGCTATTGTAAGAATGCATTGGATTAATATAAGTAACTTCTTCAGAACAGTGCTTATAGATTAGACTGGGTGGTCTAAACAACAGAAACTTATGTCTCCCAGTCTGGAGGTTGGAAATCCAAGATCAAGGTGCTGGTAGGGCTCTCTCTGTACTTGCAGATAACCACCCTTTTGCTGTCTCTTCACCATCTTTCATTTCCTCTGTGTGTGTGCACATGCCTGGTGTCCCTTTGTGTTCAAATGTCCTTTTCTTATAAGGACACCAGGCAGATTGGATTAGAATCTGCTCTAACAACTTCATTTTAACTTAATCACCTCTTTAAAGACCCTGCCTACAAATATGGTTACATTCTGGGGTACTGGGGATTGGGACTTTAACATATACATTTTGGGGGACACATTTTAGAACAGCCTGGAACAGGGGAGTCGCTCAATAACGGTTGATATTATTTGTCAAATCTTTTTGGAATGCCTGGTATGTGGAACTGCAGGTTAAATTTCATTGATCGAGACAGGGAATCCTGGCTCCAGAGCATCAGCTCTGCAGAGTATGTCCAGATACCTGAACAACTGAGCAGGGCGTAGCTCCAGGAGATTGTTGCTCTTTTATTCGCGATGGAAGCCCCTGTGTGATTTCTTGGTGCTCAGGTGGATCACTGAGGCACAGGGTGGTTTCAGTTGGAGCAGAGGGAAGGAAGGGAGCGGCAGAGAAAAGGCACTTCAAGGAGAGCCGACACTCCTGCTCAGCCCCAAAGGGCGCCATTGCCTTTTCCACTTGGTGGAGAGAGGACTGGAATGTAAATGGTGTGTGAAATGTTAAATGTGGGTGAACTTTAAGCAATTGGCATGGTGCTTCCGCTTCATTACCAATTTCATTTTTTCTGCTAGTGAAGCCAGAGAAAATGTTCCCGGTTTCCAATTCTTGCTAAGAGGTGAACGACTTGAATGGTGACCCAGGTGGATTTGCCACAGACATACATCGGATGCTCAGGGCCTGCCCTTTTCTTGGTTTGCATCTTTGATTTAGCTTTGGGGTGGGAGAGAAACAGAAGGGGTTTGGGAAATCCGAGGGAGCGAGCCGACTAGCTTGCCACCTCTCAGCGGGGAGCTTGAGCTATTTACTACCTTGCAGAGCAGGCAAGAGAAGCAAGCGAAGCGCCTTCTCCCCACTTAGCAAGCACCCAAATCCTTTACAGCTTTGATTTGTAATTTTAACTTTCCAGAGGTTGTTTTTATCTATGCATATTTGGTTTGTTGTCTTTCACACATTTGACTGTTGTAGTAGAACACATTCTTCCAGAAATTATGCACTGACACTCTCAGCCTGCCTTACAGACTGTGCGTTGGATTTGCATATGTCATTGAACCCATGAACATTGTGAGCTATCCTGCACCAGGTGCTGCCTGCCAGGCCACAGCGTGGTTTCCACAGAATTGTTAGGTTTTTCTCCCCTGCAGTATTTGTGCACCTATCTGCATGTTTAATGTTTTCCCCTTAATATTGTAGAAAAGTGAATGGAAAATGAAGCAAAAAAAGAAGAAGAAAGATGAATACTAGTGATGAATTTCACAAACTTACTCATTTGGGACAAAGATGGAAACCCAAACCCATTGGGGTGGATGGAGCCCCAATGGGATGTAAGCTAGTTAACTGTGGATTTAACTGTGAAAGCAAAGAATAGAGAGAATAATACAAAATCCAGAAAACATATCAATCCAGAAAATGCATCAATTTGTATTCCACTTCTGACAAAGAAATTATATCAAAACGATAAGGTGTAATTAGGAATTTTAGAATCTTTTTTTAAAACTTTCTGGGAATGTATATTTATTATTGGACTTTTCTCTCCAATATTTTTGGATATTTACTATCATTAGAATTATTAATAGAATTGGCTGCTGTCAGGCACATGTGATTTGGCTGAAACTAATTTTAATCTACGATCTCAGCCTGGACTATTCTTTTCATTAGGATGTAAAGTATCAGAAGAATGTCTATTTATTTAAACTGTTAAACCTAAGAAAAATAAGCTACATTCTTCCCTTTTGTGAGATTATATACGCACGAAACAAAATTTAAAGAAACAAAGGCAAAAATAATTTGGCTGTTTTGTTGGTTATTACTGCTACCAATTCGACACCTAACGAATGGAAATCATATTGCTAACCCTAATTGGAAAGTTTTTTCCAAAGGTAACAGGTATGACTGCGATCGCAACCTGGGGGGTCTAGACATGATCACATCTCTTTCTTTCCAATTAATTGCTATATGACCCACTTGCTATATTAGTAAGAAATCCAGAATGTCTTTCTTAGCGTTTCCTTCTTGCGTTACTCAAAATTGCCTGGGGTTGGTATAGTCCTCAGTCTGACTTCCACCCCTAGGAGAAAAGCACTGGTGATTTATTAACCTACTCTTGCTGTTACTTCTTATTATCCCATCATGTGGATATTGAAAACTGGTAGTAAACAGTTTAGCAGGTCACGGTGGTCCACTCTGTTCTGAAAGGAGGCATGCACAGTTGTCTACTGTAGCCCTCCGAGGGGTGCTGGCCCTTCCCGTTTGTGCAAGATATGGCCTTCTCAGGTGGCAGCTGTGCCACATTCAGGCATCTCCCAGGGTACCAGTTGCCTCAGGAACATGGAGTTTGGCATCTCTTTCCTGTGGAGAAAGGAGGGTGTTTTCCCCTTGGGTCCTGGCAGCTTTTCTTTCATAAATTTTAGAACTCGAAATGCCTGATTATACTTTTTTTGGGGTCAATGGCATTACCTGTTCTTATTTCCAAGAGAAGTCAAACAAGGTCTTTCATGGGACCCTGCATTGACTCCCAAAGAAACCTCCATTCAGTGACTCACCTTCCCTAGGATGTCTCAAGTGATATTCGGGTATCCTTCTTTTTGGAGCCAAAAAAACAAAAAAACCCCAAAAAAACAGAAATCAACCCAACCCAACAAAATAAATTAAATCTCTGATGGAGTGTCTGGTTTTATAACTCAACCCAAATTTCGAATCCTGAATCTCATCCAGGACTGTTATATCCTTCTGAACTTTATAAATATTGGTTATTGACTTTCTAGCAAAATGTCTTTGACTCCCACAGGCGTTCTTTCCTGATGGGTCACTTATGCCATTTTTCCCATCCCTCATTTTCAGTAAAATGAGAAATACTCAATGTGAAATGGAAATATGTCACAGGGATGGGAGAAAAAGTATTTTTTTTTCTTATTTCTAGCTTCTTGCTTGATTTTTCATCCTGTTCAACAGAAGCAGAAGTGGATCACCTAAGTTTGTCCCTATGTAGACTATAGGCTATTTTGTGACTCCGTCTGTTCCTGTCTGTCCCTTTTCTTCCTCCTAGTTTTTTAATCAGAAGGGAATAATTGTTGGTTATGAAAAGTAAAAGGCATAACTGTTATTCACTGTGCTAGTAGGTATTAAGAATTTAGTTAATGATCGATAGTCAACCAGTTCATATGGTACATAGATGCCTCTGCTTTGAGGCATAATAGGCATAAGAAATAGTTTTTTTATTAATAGCTCATATTTATATCAGAATAAGAGTTAAATCTCACCAGATTTTCAGTAGGAGGAAGTCAGATTACATAATAAATGGAGCTTGGATAAATGGCTAGCCATTTGGAAAATTATAAAGTTGGCTTCCTAACTTTATTCCTTTCACCAAAATAAATTGCAGATGGATTAAAATTTAAATCTAAGACATGAAGTTATGAGGGTGCTAGCAGAGAAATAAGTTAATATCTTTATAATGTAATGATAGGAAAGAAATGTTTCTAAGTTAGCACACCAGATTTAGAAATCAGAAAGTAAAAGATCAACAGATTTGAAACCCCTCAAGTGTTAAATATTTATGCTTTGAGCATTGATCATGTGTCAGACACTATTCTAGAAGCTTGGGATATAAGAGTGAACAAAACGGGAAAAATCTATTACATAAAGTTTATGCATTCTTGGGCTCAGGAGGACGGGTGAGACAGTTAACAAACAAACAAGTGAAATATATCATACGCAATATGCTGAGAAATTCTTCACACAGCCTCCTACAGCAGCAGTCGTCATCCTGGTGTTCCCCACTGAACCTCTCGGGCCGCGCCCCATCACTCTCCTCACTCCTTTACAAGTCATTGTAAAGCCAAAACCTTACAATGACTTAATAGGCCCACATGATCTGCCCCATTTCCTTCCCTCTGTGAATTCATTCCTAAGACTCTTCTTGTCTTTGTACATTCTGTGCCAGCCAGTTTTCTAGCTCTTCTTCAATAGCATATTCTGTCCCAGGGCCTTTGCACATGCTGTTCCTGCTCTGGAATACTCTTCCTCCCTGACCCATGTATGGCTTGCTCTCTTTCTTCTTCCATACTTATCCCCGAAGTCACCTGCTTCGTGGAGTCTTCCCTGACCACCCTATATAAAACTTCAGCTCCTCACCTTGGCACTGTGTATCCCTCTCTCTGATTGTTTTTTCTTCTTAGCACTTAACATTATCTAACATCCCATCCCTTTTCTTATTCGCTTTGTTTATTGTCTGTCTCCCACACTATAAAGTAAGCAACGCGAATACATGGATGTTTGTTCATTTCCAGTGCCTGGCATATAGAAGTCACTTATTATGTATTGGTTGAATCATTGAATGAATAAATAATGACAGTTTTGATTATTGTAATTAGGGAATTAAAGGTGTAAATTGACACTCAGGAGGAAGTTCAGAGCTGGAACTGCTAGTTTGGAAACTCATTTGCAGGAAGCGATCACCAAACTGTTAAAATAGAAGTGATGAAATCAGCAACATGGTCCTACGGATCAAGAAGACAGGAAGGACTAAATGGCAAGGAGGCCGGAAAGGGAGCGTGAGGAGGGTCAAAACTGTGGGCTGGGAGGAAAGAGACTGCGGAGACCTAAACCCACGTTTTCCATGTGCCGGCAGAGTGATCTTGGATAACCAAGTTGACCTCTATGAGCTTCATTTTGTCCATCTGTAAAACTGGGGGGGGAGACGTGTTGAGATCAAATGATCTTCAAGACCTCCTCAAGCTCAAGGGAGAAACTGCCTAATGCAACAGAAAGAACACTGAACTAAGATGCAGAAATCTGGCTCTAAATTCTCCCCTCACCACCTGCAGTCTCAGTTTTTGGCAATAGCTTCCTCCCATTTTCTGAAAGTTTAAGCTTTCATTCTCACCTTTGAGGTTCAACTAACAGCACCTCACATGAAATCTACCCTCCCTCATTCTCAGAGGTACTCAGGTGGCCGCTTCTAAAACAAGTTCCTTTCCTTCTCCCTTCCTCCTGTTCTGTTTACTACCCTACCCTGACTTCAATCTTCCTGCCTAGAGCAGTTTTCCACTTTATACGTCAGAAATCCCCTTTTTCTACAAATCACTCCCTGCAGGCATCATCGATTTTGAAACCAATACTCACCTCTTTCTAAAGATGTGTGTATTTTTCAGAGCTGAGCTGGCCCGTGTGGCCTCTCACTCAGATTCGGATCTCAGATCTTCCTTTTCTGTACATAAGATCATCTCAGTGACTTCCTGTGATTTGCTCAGCCAGCTCTTAAGTGAAGGTCCGGAGCTTCCGTTTTGATAACTGGCACCTTCCCAGGCCGAATGACCACATTCGCTATTGCAAGGGTTCATTATTTTCCAGGAAATGGGTCCTTGTTTTCAAGACTCTCTGTCTAGGTTTGTGAGTGTTTTCCATAAGTAACTCTAGAGGCCACACATGTGTCTCAGTTGCACGGCCCAGCCTGGGCTGGGTGCCAGGGCCAGTTTTATGGGTGTGTGTCCTGTATAGATGCACAGGATCCCGTGCTAAGAAGGGCCCAGGGTTCACTTCGATGCTTTATTGTCACCAGCTTGAAATTCTTGATAATTTTACCTTTGAACTTCTGCATTGTATATGAAGTCTGATGGGACAATGTAACATGTATACGAGCAGAGAATATACGTAATATGCATCTGCTGTTCCTTGTCACTTCTTTCACATGTAGTATTTATGATGCTCCATGAACACACAATTCCAGTGGGAGTCTAGCAAGACTCAAAGTGAGTACCAGTAAGCCACAGCTACGGCTAAGTGCAGGTGTTGATGCATGGAAGGGCCATGCTTCCATTTGAAAGAGCACTTGCCTCAAATGCAGAAAGAAGGCAACTGTGTTCTAAGTAAGACAAATGACCAAGGAACCCTATCATATTTTCCCTTATGTGTATTGCTTCCCTATTCGTCAGCCACTTACTCTGAAAATGATGATATTTTTTAAAAAATGGAAAATAGAACAACTCTTATTATAGTTTCTTTCCTTTCAGTTCTTCCTTACTCATTGGTAAGTGGAAGACAGAGAGCGTTGGTAGAATCTGTGTATGAAGCAGTGAAATGAAAACCCTGGGGTTAGTTTTGTGCAGTGTTTTTACTGTTCTGGTAAGAACAGAATCCATATGCCTGTACAAACTGTGAAATACAGATTGTGAGATTTCAGTGATTTCCACACACGAGTTAAATGCTGTAAAACTGTTAGTGCACAATATGAAGATGAAGAATAAAGTTTGTGCTAATATTTTAACTTTTTCTTTTTTTTTACTTAGAACAGCATTAAATAGCAAATTAAAAAAAAAACCCCACTATGACAAGTTGAGGGACTATGAAAGAAAGGAAAAAAGGTTATATTATAGTACCTATACCTATACTTGTTTTCTGCACAAGGTACTCACATTTTCATTTTCAGGGGGCCTGGTAAACTATGCAGCTTTGTCTGCTGGGTACTGATTGAGGTCAGAGGAGAATTCACTCTATGCTACAAAAGCATACATAACATCAGTGCAATCCCCAGGCCACCGGAAGTCTAGCAGAAGGCTCCCAAGTATTCCTTATGATAGTTCATTTTACTCCCTCTCTGTCTTTAGGATGGAGTTATAGGCAGGCCAAGATAGTGATTTTCCCAGCCCCAGGGTTGTGGGCAGGGATGAAACTGGTCAAAACCCCAGGAGCTGAGCTCCTCTGGGCTGTAGCAGTCTCATCTGTGGACATCGAAAGCCACATATATAGAGGGGAAGGCTGGAAACAATTGCCTTGGGGAGGGTCTAGTTGCAGTTGGGATCAGAAGACCTTTAAAAAATCTCTAACCTAAGATGCTAAAGAGGAAACTAGAGAGGCACCTCTATTAAAATGGATGCGACTCGACCTCCAGACCCCTGCAACTCTTATCAGTCTTGGTTAGAGTCGGCTGAGTAGCAAGAACATGAGGCAAATAATTTTGATGATACAGTTGGTTTCTCATTATTCATGGCAGTTATGTTTTATGAAGCTGCAGTGAAGACTGACTCATTGCTCCTAGGGGAAATACAGGGCTAGGTTCCTGCAAGCCTCTGGTCATAACGTTTTCATTAAGGGATCAGCCCACAACTTTGTTTCATGTGTGTTTCTATTTAAAGAGAACATTCAACTTGCCTCTAAGGACACTATCACGTGCCTAAACAAAGCTTATCTAACACATGTATTTTCTCTGTTAAACACACCACAGACTCCTTAAATTTAGGAACATTGCATAGCACTTTAGCACTATGCTTGGGGCCCATTGTAAAATGCAATATCAACATGAAGCACAAAAATGCAAAAATCCATGACACCAAATAGACTGTGACAAGGGCACTAGAATTAGTTTGAGAGTTGAAATAAGAAGGCAGAGCATTACCTTGTTGAGCCTCAGCTGGGATGTGTGCATCAGATGACAAATTTTTCCCAGCTCTGTACGTATGCATGTCTGCAAATGACTGTAAAAGTGCTGTGAATTTTGGAAAATAGGTGAATTTGCAAATATGGAATCCACAAATAAAGGATTACAAAAACATCAACACTGTACTTAACTCCAGTATTTAATGCAGTGTTTCAAACCACCAGATTTTGGCTTCTTCATGGAGTAAAATGTTAAATGAAAGTGAAATGATAAATAACATGAAGTTGGCGACATGCATGTTTATTCCATCTAGTTTTTATAACACTATGTGGGGGAGGAAAAAGTTTTTCCTCTACCCTCTTAGTTTTAGTGGCTGGGGCCTGTTAATTAAACTGACAAAAGATAGGTTAACAGAAAGAAAACAATCAGTGTATTTACACATGCAATGCATATACATGCAGGAGAATCCACTGATGAGTAACTCAAAGGGGTAGTTAGAATTTGGAGCTTATATACCATCCTAACGAAGGGTGATAAATTGTGGAGAAGTGACTAGATAAAGGAAAGGGGGGATTGGGCCTCCTAGGGAAAGTGAATTGTGGGAAGGTGACTAGGAAATGTATAGTAGGTAAAAGTTGTTTTAGGCCAGGCGCAGTGGCTCACACCTGTAATCTGAGCACTCTGGGAGGCTGAGGCAGGAGGATTGATTGAGGTCAGGAGTTCAAGACCAGCCTGAGCAAGAGCAAGACCCCATCTCTATTAAAAATAGGAAAAAAAATTAGCTTGGCGTGGTGGTGCACTCCTGTAGTTCCAGCTACTTGGGAGACTGAGGCAGGAGGATCGCTTGAGCCCAGGAGTTTGAGGTTGCTGTGAGCTAGGCCAATACCACCACACTCTAGCCTGGGCAACATAGTGATACCCTGTCTCAAAAAAAAAAAAAAAAAAAAAAAAAAAAAAGAGTTGTTTGGTAAGGTTGCTAAGGAAAAAAGAGTAATATCCTCTTTCCAGTAAGGAAGAAAGGAATACCTTTACAAATGGAAATTTATATCATCTTTACAATGAAAAATTTATGCCCTGCTTTTTGGCTGAAAGGGAGAGGGCAGAGAGTTCCTCTTAGGTCTGCTGTTTCTCAATTGTCTTCAGCTCAAAATAATCCTTATGCTGAAGTGGCCTACATTGGGGTGGCATATTCTGATCCCTTTCAGATAAAATTGACAATTATCATGGCAGAGTAGATAAAGGCTTTTGTTGTTGTTGCTAATATAGCTATGGTTAACAAGTCATTCAATAAAATTAGATCAACCAAGGCATGGGTAAATTTTTTGTAGAGGTAAGTATAGTATATATTAATAACAGTGTAAAAGACTATTCCAGAGTTAATTCCTATTTTGGTCTCAGGTTTGACTAAGCATAGCAGGAAAAACTCCTAGGTCAGCAATTTGAACTGATAGCATGTTTAAGTGAGATGCTAGACTCTCAGGATTTGTTAGTAAGGAGTTTGTAGGGACTCTAAGTCCTAGTTTGAAAATGAGGATTAAAAAGTAGGTTAAAGGCTTACATGCTCATCTTTATGGTGACTTTATTTTATTTATTTTATTTTTAATATTTTTTAGAGACAGGGTCTCATTCTGTGGCCCAAGCTGGATTGCAGTGGTGGCAATGATCCTAGCTCACTGCATCCTTAAGCTCTTGGGCTCAAGTGATTCTTCTGCCTCAGCCTACCAAAATTCTGGCATTACAGGTGTGAGCCACTGTACCTGGTGACTGGTGATTCAAAAGAGGGAGTTGCAGACTGCTTTGGGGGGAATTGGAGTTTTGCTCTCAGATCTGTTTTCCTTACCATTTGCCTGCTGAGTGCATACCTTGGCATTGCAGAGAAATTCCTTTGGGCGGAGCTGGCTCATGTTTCTTAGCCACAGCCAGCACCTTCCCTGTTGCCTTTCACCTTGTAGTTCCTACAATTGCATTACCTGTTTGGTCAAGGAGGCAGTTCTGCAGGCCACTCCCAGAAGCCACTGGGCTAAGTAATAACAGGGCAGAAGCAAGGGCCCCTTGCCCTAGCACTGGCCCCTTAGTCACTCCTTCCTCCTCTCTCCAGGCCACAGGGAAGAATTTGCTGGTTTTTTTGTTGCATCACTCACAGCCCTGATCCTCCCTTTGAATTTGGGTTTTTCCACATTTATATCTTCCTATTTTGAAATCAGAAAAGACTTCTTAATAACAGCAATAAGGCACATTCAGGGAAATATCAGATGCCTGAGGGTGTAGGGGTACTTAACTCTTTTCCCTTTTTTGTGCTTTACAACTGTGATTAAGTCAGCACAGACCACCCGTCACCATTTCTTATTGCTTAATTAAGAAACATCTCAGGATTTTCTCCCTATTAGTTTCAGGCAGATTAGGAGGAAAAAATATTTTAACAGATGCTAAAGAGTCTTTCCAACGATTTGAAGATTAGGAGAATGCCTTTTATAGAGCTCCCAAAGTGTTCCCTGGCTGCTTCTGCCAGAGTTGAAAAGAATTTAGTGGCTGAGTACTTAATGGAAAGCCAAGATGCTCTGACAAAGAACTCCTGGGCAACTATTACTCTGGCTCCAAAGAGTTATTGCAAATTAAATTTTATTCTTGTCCTTTATGATCTATATCAGGCAGTAGGTATTCTTGTCTTACACTGTTGTTAATAAAAACAGCCATTCGTTAATGTATGTGTACCAGCAGGAAATATGAAATGGTGTGCGCCAGTTGAAAAGCCAGATACTGTATTGTCAACTTGGTAGTCAAAAGGCAGGGCAAATGCAATCTGAGTTTGGGGACAGGGTAATTACTGTCTCCATCTGGTAACACATTCTTTATCTGAACTCAAACCTCTTTCGTGTTTTAAGTGTTTATGGGGCATTTTGCTAGGCAGCCTACTAAAGGATTACTTTTTAAATGTTACCTTGAAAGCTTTTCAAGATTGCCTTTGTCTAATAACACACTATCACACCTGGCGTGATTGCCATCGCCGTAAAGCAAAATCTTTTAATAGTGTTTATTAAGTACTTTCCAAAGATGCATAATCACCAACATGAGTTGGTGTTAATAGAGAGTCATTAGGCAGCTCCGTTTTCAATATTTGTGGGAAAGGCAGGCTCAGCAAGAAACACGTAATGTGTGTAAAGCGAACACAAAACACAACATCCCTGCAGTCTGACTCCCTTCCCTGATGGATGGGAACACTGCATTTCACAGTCTCACTGCTTGGTAATTTCTGAACACTGTCTCTGCAATATTTGGCAGGAAATATCATGAGCTAAACAACTATGAGGAACACAGCCGCTAAAGGGAGCCTTATGGGGAGAAATGGTATTTACTTTAATGACCATGGCTTAGGAAATTGCCATATTCCATACTGGGTTAATAAAGGCTTAGGGCGAAGTGGAGAGTGAACGGCGGCGGTGCTGGCGGAGGGTGTGGAGGAAATGTCAAGCACCCTCTTCTCGCTGTCACCGAAGCATCAGAACTCCCCTCTGCCCTCTGCTCCTTCCCGCAGCCTCCCGGCCCAGAGCAGGGCTGGGTAAGAAGAGAATTGTGATTAGGGTAATTCGGCAGCTGGGAAGATATTTTCTGACAGTTCTGTACATAATGGAGTGCTGTACATGGGGTAATAAACAGAGAGAGTATGATTATAAAGCTATAATTCAGTCAAGAGGTTAGATGATCTCATAAACAGTCAGCACAAAGCCACTGCGGTTTGTCTTGATATCATCAAGATCTTAAGATGGAACGAGAACTCTGCTACTCAGTATTTCGCCTTGTTTGTTTCTTTGGAGTATTAGGGAGTGTGTGTGTGTGTGTGGGGGGGGCGAACAGGTCTCCATTTGATCAATTATTCTAACCCACATATATTCATGTGCATGTACATATGGCTTTATGTATATACTCCCAGAGCCATGCATACTCCTCAGACTCCAGGGCACATACAGGAAACACAATCTTTAAAATCTTGGCAGAGTAAAAGCATATATAAAAATGAGATGATCATTGGCTATTTTTCATGCACTTTGCTTGCAGTGGAGCCCATACTAGATCATTTCTTCCAAAAGGTAATCTCTCTCCTTCCTTTATTCTGCTGCATAGCAGGGAGTACTTTGTCTCTGTTCATTCAGGGCAATGCACCTCTGCAAGCAACCACACTGCGTTTCCAGCTCTGGTGGGTTCCTCTCTGCTAATTTCTAGCCATGTAGGACCTTGGGTGAGTCAGTTAGCTTATCTGTGCTTCCGTGGCCTCACCTGTCTACTTAGGGCAATAATAGTACCTACTTTTTTTTTTTTTTTTAGCAGAATGTTTCATTCTTTGAATAACATGAATCAATATATGATAAGGGCTTAGAGTAGTTTCTAGGCATTATTGTCACTGGTGTTTTGCTTTTGTTATTATTTTTTGGTAGGTGTTATTATTTTCTCCTTGAGCACAGGGAGTATGTCTTGATCAATTATGTATTTTCCAAAACATATATCACAGTGCAGGGCACTGAGGAATAAATATATGAGTTGCATTTAGATCTCTGGCCAGATTTCATAAGTTCTTTCTAATATATTAAATTCCAGTAAAACTCTTCATTTCTATTTTGCAGACAGTGACAGTATACACATTTATGCCCAATTGATCTTTAAAGAATATCTTTAGGAATAGGTAATCTTGCGAAAGGAAGCCTGAAGTACCCTTTGATGGGCTGAGTGATTTAATCAAAGAGTAAGTTCCTTTCTGTCAGTGGCCATCAATCTAAGAGGTATCTTTTTATATGTCGGGTATCAGCAGGTGGCACTTTTTATATCGTGCTTTGTTCTCTTTGGAACACATCCGTCCAGATGTTAAGTGGAATAGCACAAGGGTTTTATAAATCCAATGCAGGGATCAATTGGAAAGTGTTGCAAGTAGCTTATTAGATGTAATAACTGAATGAGTAAACTTTGTAAATGACTTTCTATAAGTTGGAGTGAATTCATCAGTAGATCTCTGATGACTTCATACCCATTACTTCTTTGCATTCTGGTGTCCTCATTTGAGTGGGAGAGAAAGGGGTGAGGTTACATTTAGTGCACCGTAAACTATTGGTAACACTCCATGTGAACATCATGTGTCCTGTGTGCTGGAGCAGAGGAAAGGCTGAGACCTGTGGGATGGATGGCCAACCCAGAAACAAGCATCAGGAAACTAATTGTCCATGTGACTCGCAAAGAAAATGTTAGCGGAACATTTCCAACTTAGAAATGACTTAGAACAACTCAGCAGAAGTTGTGGGACTGATAAGATTGGCAAATGAAGAAAACAAGCCTCAAATTACATCCCTCAGCAGCAGCAGCAAATGGAACCAAAATACAACTTCTGATGCAGCATCAATTGTCAGTGGTTTCATTCACCGACACATCCAACAAAATTGCTGAAAAGCAGAAGGGATCAATCACCTGGGATCAAATTCCAAGTGTGGTCCGTTTTGTGACGAGAGCAGGCTAGTGTTCAGAGCTGGGCATTTGTGAGTTGGGATTATGTAGCATATTTGGCAGTGTCAGAGTTGTTTTTGGAGTCTCCATTCTGATTCCAGATGTTTTTCAATACAACAAGTAGGCAAGGGAGATTTAAATAGTAAAGTTCGTGGTGGATAACATTACACAATACTTCTTCAGCTGTCTGGATATTTTGGGAAATTATTAGGTGTCATATACGTTTGATTATAAATTGATCTTGTGAATGGCCATTATTTATACCTAGGGTGACCATACAAACCAGAGACACTTTGGAGAGTGAAAGGGGTGCTGTTAATAATTATACTGAACAACACACATAATGGGGACAGTCTCAGACAATTTGGGACACAGGAGCTTCTTATTTCTACCTGGGGAGTGAAGAAGGGTGTTCATTCAATGTACCACAGTTCCTCCCTGATTTCTTTTTTAAGTTTATCGTTAAGTGCCATTATTTTATATTATCTGCAGGGAGTCTTCCCTTTGAGAGGAGACTTTTGCAGTAGAGGTTGAGAAATGATCAGATTAATGTATGAAACTCATCCTGTGTTTCAGTGGTATTAGATTTCTGTTCTTCTCTCTTCGTTTTACTTCTCCCCATGCAAACCTACGTCACTGCCTCCCTGCTCGTGAGGCATAGGATTGCTCCAGAGGGAGCAAGATTTTGGATGTGGGGAAGCTCTTTTCATTCTTCCCTAGAGAAAGTCATTTTGCTAGCCCATTTCTCCCAGTTCACGCTCTCTGTCCAACAATACAATGTTCGATGTAAAGTTTTCTCTTTTCCATTTAAAAAAAAAAAAGACCCTTAAGCTCAAAAATAAGCACATGCACAGAACCCAGGCTTATCTTTGGCTGTATAAAAATAACCTTTGTGTGCTACTTCATATGCAATGGTTCAAACAAACCAAAACCAATAAGATCATTCCTGTGTCACAAGCGTTTAATAAACCCATTTGAGGGAGATTTCTTTGGCTTAATATAATTTCGGCACATCTCATTTTTTTCACACGCAGGAGCTCTCAGTATATGATAACTCACCATATATGACTCAGAAGCAGAGATGAATTAGAAGTCTGTTAAGGTCTAACTCATTCTATCAGATTCAGCTTAGAGAACTGGTTACTGGGTCCCTGCGGCTGAACTGCTGGGCTGGGTCCATAAACTAGTAAGAGGTTAATAGGAGCCAAAATGATTTACATTCATGTCTTTGTAAGTTGGATGGGCTGGGTATAAGCGAGAGAAGAAGAAGAAAGGGGGAGAATAAACAAAAACAAGGTGAGAAGATCTTGGCTTCACTGCATAGCTGCTCTGATCTGTGCAACAGGGACAGTGACTCCTGCCTACTCCATGGAGATGTGGTGAAGATTATGAAAGAAAACGAATTTGAAAAAGCTCCCTTTAGGGTGAAATGCTTATGCAAATATAAGGCATGTTATGCCAAGAAACAGAAATAAACAGAATTTTGGAGACAAACCTTTCCCAAAGTTGATATTCACCTTTCTGTAATGTCTAAAGAGAGCCTTTTCAAGAAGGACATGACCTATAATGTATACCCCTGATTTTTTTCAGGAAAGGATGAGGATAACTCATGCCTATCAAGCAAGCATGAGGTGGAAACCAACTGCAAAAGGAGCTTTAACTCTAGAAGAAGAAAGGCACAAGGGTCCCTATACTTCAGTATTTTAACTAAGATAATCATCACCTGGACTTTGATTGGGCTGGGTCTGCAATGTCATAGCATTTTACAAGATGTTTTAATAGTCAATTTAGTGCACAAAGCAGACAAGCTAGTTGACTGCTTGACAATCAACTAATAGTTGGGCTCTTTGGATTTATGTTTGGGTCAACTTGACCCATCAGAACAAGTAAGTAAATTACAGACAAGGCTGATGCATGGGAAAGTCACCAGGAATTGGGCCAAGCCCTGTGGATGAGGACAAAGGAAGGGAAGGTGGATTTGACACGTGTCCCTGGCCTAGGCATTGCACCTTGGTTCACCATGGCTGTAAGTTCAAAACTATACAAGTACCCCAAATCAGCAGTTTATTTACTTAGGATTTTAATTTTGAAGACATTTAAGACAGGAAGCAACTAAATGGCACCACATCTCAGAATTAAAATTTCATATGTATCTTCTGTGCAAATAAAATATCTATGGATTCCTGTTGTAGTACTTCTTGCTGATTTGCATACTTGTTGCCACTTCTCAGTGCACTCTTGGATAATCAATTGAGTTTGTAGTTAAAAAAATTTTTTTCTGGTATACCTTCATTTTTCTGTCTAGTTCTTCTAGATCAGGGGTTGTATCATAGTCTCCTTAGTGTGACTAGGCAAGTTCATTAATCTCACTGTGTCTCATTTTTTCAGTATAATATGGGCATTATTACTCTTATATCACAGAGATGCTATAAAGATGAAGTCCATAAAGATCTTGACGTAGTTCGTTGCTAAAACATGCTTTAAACTGTTAGTAAGTGTTACTAGCTGGACTGCTGCGTAGGGCTGTGTCCTATTAGGGCTCTGGCTTTGCCACACGGTAAGACCTTAGCTTGGTCCATTAAGCTTAACATAGCTGCCCCAACCAGCTTTTCAACCTTCTCCCACCACTCAACACCTCACTTACCAGTCTCCAGCCACCTTATAGTACGATGGTTCCAGGACTGAGATATTGGCATTGGCATTTTCTCTGCCTGGATATCTCTATCCCAGGTCTGCTCCTGGCTGTCCCTTTCCCTGTCATTAGTCATAGCTCTACCACCACTGACCCAAAGGAGAGTTTCTTCCCTGGTCACTATCCCATTTCCTGTTTTATTCCTTGGTGACACCCCCCACTTTCTGAATCATCTTGTTCATTTATTTACTTATGTGTTACCTGTCTCTCCCCTTCTAGGATGTAAATTGAGAGTGGAAATTTTAGTGTCTTGCTCTTGTACCCAGAACTGTGTCAGGCATAGGATAATTGCTCCTTACCTATCTTTTGAAAGAATGGATAACTGCCAAAGTCAATTTCTTTTAAGAATAACTGAAAAAAAGTGGGCCACATTTTATTATTTTAAATAATAAAAATAAATATTTTAAATTTAAAAAAATCCACAGATGCTTATTCTTATTGACCTGAAGATGTCTTTATTCAAGCTAAATATTTTTTCTGCTCTCTTGAATCCAATTTATAAGTCTTTTTTCTGCTTCTCTCCAAACTTGAGCACTCACGGGGTAAAATTCCAATTTTCTTGCTCTGCTTTTTGTTTCAAGGTGTACAAGAGCACGAGATCCTTAAACAGGCTACAAAGGGAAGCATCTAATTCCTCCTGGCTTTGCTGTGTGGCCCAATTACGAGCCAACAGAATGTGTTTGGCCACATGTTCGAACCTGCAAATAGATGTGTTTATGGAATGGAAATGTATCTGCACTAAATCGCTTGTCAATGTCTGCTCAGATAGACTTAAACTTGTGCCCACATCTTTCTAGCTCTCAAGATAAAAACATTTCACCCCCATTTACCATGATTTTACAAGTTGGATTTTTAAAATCAATGTCAGTTTGCTACACATATTTGTACATATATTTTAACTATATTTCACTCAGCTCATTTATCCAAAGAGCAAATTAAAATAAATCTTGTTACTACCTGATGAACATGTCTGTGGTTTATTTATTTTTCCAAAACCACTTGGATGTTTTTCCTTCCCAATAAATTGGTTTCAGTTTATTTCCAAATAAAATTTGTTATTTGTTATTATTCTGATTTTTGTAGGTGGGATTCGCCTAATGTTCCTTAATTGTTTTGTAAAAATCAATTTTCTCAATAAAAACCAAAATAGTAATAATGTGAACTAAATTATGGTATTTCTTACAGTTAAATGTTGTATTCTTGATACCTTTATTTATATGGGTTCCTTTATTTAAATGAGCATTCTTGAAATAAGTGATGTATCTGTAATAATCATTGTTAACTGCATTAAGGAATGAGTAATTTTCAACTGGTGGTTTTTCACAGCCAGTGATACAGCCCCTAGACGGGGGTTTGCACAGAGTAGTAGCACATTAATATTTGTTAAATTAATCTTCAGCAGGTTACACAATATTTAGCATGCCTGAGAGCATGGTAACATTTCAGAAGTATAAAAATCAATGCAATTGGCTGGATTTAGAAATTATTAGTCTTTTCACATATGATCTTATTTTTCTGACCTTATTTATAAGCTACTGACATCAGTTCTCAAGCCAGTAAATTTTTCCTCTGAGAAAAAAATCCAGTACAAAAGAAGAGAGATACAGTATTTTCCATACACATTTGGGAAACTCTAAACGTTCTAAAGTTCTAATAGTTCCTGATTTCAAATGCTGAGTGTTCTTAGGTGAGTGGCATTGGTTTAATCTATGGGTTTTGTTTTTGTTGTCTTTTTTTTTTTTTAATATTGAAGCTTCTAAAAAGTTCTCAAAAGAAAAAATTGAAAAGCTCTAAATTTAGACTATGACAATAATTAAGAAAATGCAAAAAGGGCACTGGTAGATTTTTAAAAACTATTTTAATACAAGATTAATAGCAATTTTCTATCCAAATCAGAAACGAAAAATCTTAACCCAAATAATATTCATTTGACAGTCACATAAAATTTTAGGTTTGATTGGTGCACACATTTATCCTGCATATATATTATGTATATGCACACAGAGACCTCATTATTATGCCATCCTTAGGGGTCTTTTCATGGAAGCACCTCCTTACAAGGCAATGTCAAAGATTCCAGTAACTACTCAACTTTGAAGTTCAAAATGTCCCCCTGCTAAGCGGAGTCCGTGTTGTAGCAAACCATGATATAGTAAGTCTCTAGAATGCGTACAAATCAATACTCTATTTGTATCAGTTGGCCTGAAACTAAACACTGGCTAATGTCTCCACCAAGGAGGAACACATTGCAAATTTATAAGTTATGGTCTCCTTCACTCTTCTGTTGGCAAAGCTAAACTGTCTTTTTTTTTTTTTTTCCAAATTAAAATTCAGGACTGTGAGTGACTGTAAGTGAATAAAAATGAGTTTAAATTTCTGCAAGTTTTGAATAAGACAAAACTTGCATTTACTAATGCTTCTACCTTTAATCAAATCACCTGATAATTAGCTTTGCAAAGAGAAGTAATAAAAGAATCACAGCTCAGGAATTTGCTACTTTTTATTCCTCTTTGGGGATTTTAGTTGGTGTTCAGTCTGCAGCCAAAACATGTATGTAATGGCAAAAGAATTAAAGAAGGCTAATGTCTGCAGCAGGGAATAGAAATTAAATATCAGGGTTCTGCCTCCAATAATATTTTCAATGTGTTTGATTTAAAGAATGTTACTTTTATAATTACTACTGCTTGTCAATGAGTAACAGTGTTTTTTAGTGTAGACAAAATAGTATTTTCTATCCCTTACATTTAAAGCAGGTGATAGAAGTTATTTAATGCTATCTGGGCAAATCACTGTAAGGGACTCAGATTTCTAGTGCTAACGTTCTATGATGGCTATAATCAAAGTACCAACTTGGCCTTCGTTACAATGACAGAAGGTGGTTACAGTTGTCCTTCAATACAGAACCGTAAACAGAGCTCTTATTCATAAACTTGCAATTCATTCTTCTCTGCTAAAGACTTTAGCCACTGTTTAGCTTTTGTTGTAACATATACAAAGTATAATATATACCAATTACAGACGTGTATTTCTGTTAGAAAAATACATATTATAACTAAAGAACATGTAAATAGAGGCACTTCAATAAGCTAAGTGTTTGCAGTTATGAGCATCACCCACCAATTTCTAGTGTCTGATTTCAGTGAGCCCATTCCTCTCTATTCATAACAAAAGTTACGATATGATGATGGACATCAGAGCAAATGAGGGCAGGTCATGAAAAATAACGGAGCATCACTGCATCCTCTATCACTAGGCTGAAATGAGAAAAATTAATTTGGGGGCCAAATTCCAAAATACTTACTGAAATGGGGTAACTAGATTAAACAAAATCCTTTAGGGACACAGAAAAAATTCTAATATTAAATTCATCTGAAAATCTTACGACATGGTAGGCCGATGATAAAAACCAAGAAGTACAACTTGAATGTTACTTTCACCACGTCCATGCAGGGTGACTAATATTGTGGCATCACTAACTGATAGCCATTTCAGCTCTCTGCCCGGCTCATATGCATCATTAAATCTCATCAGTATGAATAATATTCATAATGAAGGTGTTGAAACAAACGAAGCAGGCGTTTGTATATTACCTGTGTGTTTAGTGGGTACAGAACATGGGTTCACATTCATTAATATAATGTGTATTCATACACATGCACAAAACCTTTTGGGGGTGAAAGCACAGGAAAAACAAACCATCCTGATCTATGTCATAAAAGATAATGCAGAAATATTTGGAAAAAGAAAGACTTGGAGTTTAAAGCCATAAAACAAGTTATTACTCAAATATTTTGGAAAATCAAGGTTGATCTAACTTGTATTGCACCTTAATTATTGGAGAAAGACAATGATTTCTGAACATACAATGAAATGAGCAACATAAATGATTGGTCCTTCATAGAGATGTTTTTATGTGTAATTGGTGATAGGAAGCCGAAGTTTGGCAGTGAAATAGACGGTTTTCTAAAGAAGGTAATGCCGAATTAGATTGTTTACTTTCATCAAGGTTCAAATGAAAGGATGCCACAAAGTCTCTCAGAATCCTACATTTTATATTTCATTAGGCATAAAGTAGCAATAGATGCTTGTAAATACTTTCTGTTTTGCAAAAGTGCTCAAATATACTTAATACTATTGTGCCGTATGTGTTCTACATAAATGTGATGACTAAATCAATAACTAGTTTTAATTTTGATGAGAACAGAGATCAGAAAATAGCGTTTATGTGTCAATACTGTCAATGAGTTAATTAAAATGTGACTGGCATACTATGGTGTCTTGAAAGATGACTTTTCCCTACTCCAGATGCAACATAAAAACCAAGAAACACATGGACAGCCAACTGTATTCACAAAGCCCCAGTTTGGTTTATTTTGCTTCTCTCTGTTGGGGGAGCGTAGGGCCTGGCTTTGGCATACTTGGTGGGTAGGTTAGGCGGTGGTTCTAAATTGGCCTATTGAATTAAGTAATTTATCTAAGTGCCAAGCAGGAATCCTAGGCCAAAGGTGTTGTACATGAAAGCAATGGTTTTTCATGAATAACATTCTTTACACGTACAGTTTTCATTACCAGTAAATTCCTGCACACCCATGGCTCGTCCCATGAGCTCCGTATATGTCTGGAGCACCCAGGACAAAGCGTGTTCATGCAAAAAGGGTGTGCCCTGGCAAACTTTTACTAAATGGACAGTTAGATACGTAAAAAGTTCTCTTTCTTGATTCTTGGTGCTCACAGATCACTGAGGGATCCCTTCTCTGAGCAGCACAAAACAAGAAGAGCTGGTTGACAAAACATTTTTGTTACAAAGGTGTGTCAACCCTGAGCTTGGAATTAAGAAGTTAAAATCTGTGATTTATATATATAGAGATATAAAAATAGATGATCATACTAAGACTAAAAAAGTGAAAGAAATCTCCATGTCAATACTATATATATATTTTTTTGTCTTGACTTTCTTTTGTTGTTGTTGTGAGTTATTTTGTAAGAGAATGCCCTTGTGATGCAGAAACCAACTGACACAAAGCAAATAGTTAAGAATGAAAACTCAGGAATGGATCTATAATAATTGTTTATCGACTCATTAAAAAAAAAAAAACTCTTATTGTGGGAGGATGATGAGCACAGGGCCAGAAACATCTAATTAATGTAAAAACTGTGGAAAAGCAGATATCGTATCATTGAAGATCATTTTCAATCAAGACCCTTGAAAAGGATGAACTGATAGGGGTGTCTGCTAGTAACTGAACATGAAGGGAAAAATCTGTGCCAATTGGATACAATGGACAGACATTAAGGGAATTAAGAAAAATAGTGCCATTACTGAAACTGAGATTGGTCAGGGTGAGACAGAGGTGCTGAGTTGTAATTATTTTTGTCCTCGCATCAAAGATGAAATTCTAAATTTAGTATCAGTACCTCCAAATCAATTTGATATTGTCTGGTTAGAGTGCACGGTGACACCTCCAAGACAACAGTATATTTTCACTACATTTAGAACAAATTCCAAGCTTTCTTCCCATAAGCATTTTATAAACCCAATTTGTCACAGAAAAGTTTACATTGGGAGTTGGCTGGCCAATGCCAAACTTAGAGTGTTAAAGTTCCTTTATTTTTCCCTCTTGTTTGCTTCTTTGTTGCAAATGCAGTTGTCTTGGGGTTTGGCCTGATTCTTACAAAGAAAATTATTTTCTTTCTACCTTTTTTTTTTTTT
>VBSM01000605.1:17969968-17981142 GCA_008086735.1 Cheirogaleus medius
AAAAAAAAAAAAAAAAAAAGAAAAAGAAAACAGTTTGGCAGTTCCTCAAAAAATTAAAAATGGAATGACCATATGATCCAGCAATTGCACTTCTGGGTATATACTCAAAATACACCCAGGCAGGGACTTGAGCAGATATTTGCACACCTCTGTCCACAGCAGCGTTATTCATAGTAGCCAAAGGGTGCAAAGTGTCCATCGATGGATGAATGTCTAAACAGATGTGGTATACACAGACAATGGGATGTCATTCAGCCTTAAAAAGGAAGAAAATTCTGACACATGCTCCAACACGATGAACCTTGAGGACATTATGCTAAGTGAAATGAGTCAGTCACAAAAGGACAAATATGATATATTTTCACTTATATAAAGCACCCAGAGTAGTGAAATTCATAGAGATAGAAAGTGGGATGGTGGTTTCCAGGGACTGGGGGGAAAGGGGAGGGGAAAACAGATTTTCAGTTTGGGAAAATGAAAAGTTTCTGTGGGTGGATGGGGTGGCGGCTGCACAGCAATGTGGATGCACTTAACGCTGCAGAACTGTACACTGTAAGATGGTTAAAATGGTAAATTTTATGTTTGGTATATTTTACCACAATTTTTAAAATATGAGTTTTAAGTACTACTTTTTTAAACTTACTGATATAAATTGCTTTTTTCCTTTTCCATTTTTCCTGGAGGAAAACGGTATTACTCAAGGCATACTGTGACCTTATGCTTTAAGTAGATTTATAAATTCTTGAAGACTGTTAAGCTAGAGTTGTCTGAGGCATTAGGAACTTCACGAGATCAGACACTGAGATATGGTCCAAGGCACTCGAACTGCGTATGACTCGGAGCATCTCTGATCTCTCTGGGACCCACAGTGTGACCACTGGCAAGCCAGGTAGCTACTTTATGTAATTACTCACTATGTGATTCTAATGTATTCTTATGAAAATTAAGTTGTTAACTTGGCTCCGCCAAATGCCAAATGCCAAATTTCTGCCAAATGCCAAAGCTGTTCCTTAGCAGTGGCTGACTGCAGCAGAATCAGGAGTTTTAAAGCCCGAGTTCATGCACAGAAGAAAGATCCGTGTGGCTCTCCTCCAGCTGGAGAACGTGAGGCAGGAAATGGTTTGGGAACTCTTTTGGAGAACGCACATCTCCTGGGTTGCAGCAGTGTGCAGAAGCTGAATTCTTTGACTTGGCCTCGTAACTCATTGGCAAGAGTTCCCCAAACCCATCCTTTCTTGATTACAAACTCCACAGTGGTTAGGAAAAAAGACCCACCAGCCAGTGTTCAGGGCTGCCGAGTTATGGACCAACAACCAGCTCCCTTCCTGCTATTTGGAGCCGTCTCTGCCTAAAAACATTTTGCCACTTGTAGGAGGTTTATGGAGCTTCCTTTCCCCCAGGACACTCAAGAAGACTTCATGGGGTCCCCCGACCCCACATATGCCCAAGAAGGGAAGTAAGCATTTTAGAATGCCAGGTTTGCCAGTTGCCAGTTCTTATCTTAGGATTCCCACCTTCCCAAGGTGTTTGGCTTGGTATACATTGGATATTTTACAGTCCTTTAAAACACAGCTAGAGTGATTTGGGACATACTCTGAAATCAGACTAAAACAATATTGTCCTTCAGACCGCGAGTCACTATCTTTGACATCATCATGTGTCACTTCATTCTCCTTCCATCTGCTTGGACCTATCCACTCATAACTCGCTATTTTCTTTGGTTAGCCAGTCCTCACAGTGGATGGTGGGAATGACTGATCTATTTTCTAGATTTTTCTACTTTTCCTATTTCTTACAATTTACTGTGTTTACCTCCTGGCCTTGGGAAGGATTTCCTTGGGGACATAATATTTCTGTGAGGATCAGGTGTCTTGAAAAACAGCAGAGGCTCCCTGCAAAAGCCATGTTTCCAAGGGGTCCAATTAATTTTGTCCCTCAGCCAGCTCTTTGACAGCCTCCTCCCAGACGCATTTTAAAGAAAGGACACACTGACAGCTAAACACTGGCTTACAAGGAACAAAATCGAAATGGAAAAGTTGTGGGATTTTTTTCTGGCCAATTTTATGGGGGAAAGGGAGGAGTCTGGAAATAACTGACTCAAGAACCCTGAAGACTCTGAAAGTAATTTATGTCCCATCAGATAACCCACGTGCTGGTGGGGCTTGGCTCTCAGGCCGCCTTTCACTTTTCCTGCCCCATCTCATTGTCGCTCATACTTTCCTTTCCTTTTTAATCTCTCTGTGTTTAGAAAAAGGGTCTCCATAAAAAGAAAACAATCCCAAGAGAAGTTATCGATGATGTCGTTTCACATGGCTATGGTCTTAAAGAGCAAGAATCTGCCTTTTATAAGAACAGAAAGGTGAGAGCCTATGTGAACACCATTAGGGCTTTATTTTTTCTCCTGCTGCCTGACAAAGTTCTAACCCGTATGTGCTGACCGTATAAAAGTTTTATTTCCTTCAGAGCCCATGCTTTCCTGCCTCCCATCTAATCATTCTTCCCTAGCTCCTGCACAGACAGCTCATTCCGGCCACCGGCTGCCCAGAACGCCCTTCTCGGGAATGACTGATGACTGCAAATGTCCTCCTAGGGCCTCTAGGTTCACCCCGGGAACTTTGGGAGGCCTAGATTTGTAACCTGAACCACGACTCTTTAATTTTTTTTCCCTTCGGCCTTCTGGATTATTATCGATTTTCCTCTGTAACTTACTAGCTTCCTTTCCATTCCTATTTGTCTGAGTTGAGGCAGAGTGTGGCTGTATCTTCTCCCATTTACTTAAGTAAGTGAAAAATGGGAGGGCTGGAAGTCACACCTGCGGACTCACTTTCCTGTGGGCCATGGAAGACGACTAGGCGGCCTTTCTCAGGTGATAGACGCTGCCGAGAACGCTAAGGAAAACTCTCCATCAGCTCTTCTGATTAGTAGGATGCTAACTCTGAGTACTAACTGCTACGGACTGAATGTCTGTGTGTCTCCGAAACCCTAATTCCCAATGTGACAGTATTTGGCTTTGGGGAGGTCACTAGGGTTTAAGAAGGTCATGAGGTTGGATTGGATGGAGTTCCCAAGATGGGATAGGTGCCCTTATAAGAGGAAGGGACCAGAGTGCTCTCTCTCTCTCTGCCTAGTGAGGATTCAGCAATGTAGGCAGCTGTCCGCAAGCCAGGAAGAGCCCTCACGGGAACCCAACCTCCTGGCACCCCGACCTAGAACTGAGAAACAGATTTCTGTTGTTCCAGCTGCTCTTCCTATGGAATTTTTGTTATAGAACCCAGAGCTGACTAAGACACGAATCGAATCAAATACCGACCAAGGATTCACAGTATTTATCTTGCCAGTCATCACAGTGGCGCCATGGGAGACCAGAGGTCTGTGTGGATGACACCCTGCACAGTGAAGGCTGAGCTGTACTCCCAACTTAGAATTCTCCCGGGGCACATGGGTGAAGCCTCCACAATTCACTGTTGAGATGACGCCACACTCGCCTGTGCCCTGGCTATCCTTAGTGGGTGACATTACTCTGAGCCAGGTGACCTCCCAGCCCATATTGCTGCTGTTGTTTTTATTATCATATAAGGAAAGCCCCACTAAAGGAAACATCAAGGATACCTGTGAAGGCAAAGAGAAAACAAAAAATCATAACATTCTCCCTGAGGCTTGGGTGTGGACTGAAAAAGGGATTGTGTTACCTGTTAATAGGACCTAAAAGTAGGGCTGCCAGATAATACACTGGACTTCTGGCTAAATCGGAATTTCAGATGAATAACGAATAAGTATAGGTTAAGTATAGGTTATGTTCCCTTTGTTGTCTGGTGTTTTTATGTGCTAAATCTGGCAACTCTGCCTTAGAGCCTTCGCACTCAAAGTGTGGTCCCTGGATCAGCAATAATCATGTCACCTGGTTGCTCATTAGAAATGCAGAATCTCGCTTGGGTTCCATCCCAGACTTACTGTCTTCATCATCTCCGACTGCTACAGCAAAAATGCCATAACCTGGGTGGCTTAAACAACAGTTTCTCACAGTTCTAGGGACCAGGGTGTCCAAAACCAAGATGCTGCCAGATCCCATGTCTCTCCCTGGTTTGCAGATGGCTGCTTTCTTGTTGTGTTCTCACACGGCAGAAAGAGAGATCATCTCTCTTGTGTCTGTTCTTATAAGGGCACTAATCCCATTCATGAGGGCTCCACCCTCAAGACCTAATTACTTCCAAAAGGTCTCACCTCCAAAGACCATCAGAGTGGGTGTTAGGGTTTCAACATGGGAATTTTGAGGGGACATAAGCATTTAGTCCACAGCACTTACTGAATCACAACCTGCATTTTAAATAAGAGGTTAGCCTGTACACTAAAGTTTGAGAAGTACTGTTTTAGGATTTACAAACTATTTTCATAGACATTATCTCATTACCCTCACAGTGTCCCAGGAAGTTGGCAAGGAAAGAGAAAGTAGGGAAGATGTTCTCTTGACCACCTTGTCTTGTTGTCAGATGAAGATTTAAATGCTGATAGGGCCATCGGGCACACCTGCAATTTTCTCCCAGCAAAGGACACAGGCCCTCCTCCCCCACCTCCTGTTTCCAGACCTGTTTGGCTACAGAGGCAGAGTGGGATCTGTCAGAGGTGGGTGAGGGTGGAGTGAGTGGGGGAAGCTTGGGGACAAATGTGGGTTCAGACTTGCAGGGAGCCACTGCTCACACACCCTTGACCATGGTGTCAGCACTGCACACTGCGCCCCGTGGCCACTGCAGCAGCCACGTCTCTGCGTATCCTCTTCTCTTTCAAGTCATCATCAATTTCAGTAGGCGCTGTTAATTTAATAACAGCTTTTGGGGAAAATAAGATAATGCACATGGAGGTCATGGACGTACCCACTGTAAGAGGCATTTTGATTTCAGGATCGTGAAAAATCGACAGAGGTATGTTTCTGAATCAAGGAAGTATGGTAAAGAGCTATGGAGTAGGATTCAGAAAGTAATCAGGAAAAGTATGGGTGGTGGAAGACACGCTTGATCAAACACTTAGGACACAAGGTACAGGAGTGGGTGCAAACAGAAGAATGCGGCTCACGGAGTCTGATGGATAAAGCATAAAGAGAGGAAGTAATGTCTGGTCTATTGGAGACCTCATCACCCAAGTTTGAGTTTATACACTACAGGCATAACAGTCTCTATCAGTGCTAATAAGCACCTCCATTCTATATCTATTAACACTCACTGATAGATTTTTTTTAAAAAAATAAAGGTTCTGGTTATTTTATTTCACATAAGTGATGAGGATAACTTTTCTTTTTTCTTTTCTTTCTTTCTCTTTTTATTTTTCACAACCACATCTAAAAATTTAAAAAGGCCTGTCATCTTAAAACTCGTACTTCAAAAGTGGGAAAAAATAAGTTATTATCCGCATCATAAATGGATTCTTCACCTTACAAAATGATTCAGTAGAATTTCTTTAAGTGAAAAACTTTTCTGATATGTTTGTAGATCAATTAATATTTCGATGAGAAGAAAGTGTCAATTAAATCTAATTCAACAAGTCTTTATTGGTTATCTATTGACTATGCTAGTATATATAAAGTTATATTATTAAGATTTCCTGCCAATAGAATTTTAAAAAGAGACTAAAGAAAACCATGAAATTATAATTGTTCAAATGAATCACAAATATCTGAAGCCTCATCTTTTAATAATATACTTATCATATAATAAATGATAAATTTTGGAATATTCCTACAAATTATTTTATTGCATTAAACTTGATCATTTCCCCCACCTGCATAAACTCATCCAAGGGAGTCCACATTGATCTCAAAATAAAATTCAAATCTGGTCCCTCAGTACTGAATCAGGTGTTTCCCCATCTATGTGGTCCTTTCCTAAATCTGCAGTGTGGCCCTTGACGTTCACAAATTCATCATCCTTGCTCCAGCCACTGTTGACTCCATTGCCATCTTATAGCACTTAAGCCACAGAGCCTTAAACAGTGCCTGGGACAGAGGGAATGTTTAATACTATTGCTGAAGGACTGACCGACTGAATGAATGCTATAGAACCACCAAATATTTTATAGAGACTAGGATCTGCTTCATTTGTCCTCCTAACTTGGGGAGGACAGTATTCCGCTGCTGTTTACTTAAGAGGCAGGATACTGCTATCAAAAAATACTGAGCTAGGATTTAGGAGATTCCCAGCTTTCACCCTTGTTAGTTGGGTTTATTACCCTGTCTGGGTTCCTCATCTGCACAAGGGGGAACTTGGTCGAAGCATCCTAATCTCCTCGAGCCCTAACTTCAATGGTCTTTATCTTCCCCACTCATTTTCTTGATGTCGTTTAGTCCCTTCCCCTAACTCCGCCCACGATCATTTTTTACATTCTGTTTTGCAAGAAATTGCATGTGCACAAACACCCAGTAACCTGCGTGACTATCCCTGGTACTGTAGTTCCAAATGCAGCCTTCGTTTTAGCCAACGCTGAAAGGTAAACACAGATGGGCAACGGAGCAGCTCAGAAAAAAATCAAGCATTTTATTCATTAGGCCATCTGGTCATCCCTGACAGTGTCTTTCCGTACGGTCATCAGGAAAAGACACATCAGACACTGTTAATTCACAGCTGAATTTGCTGGCCAAAGGTCTTCTAGCTCAAAAGTCAGACACTGGTAACATAATAAGTATTGGGGGGGGGGGCATGTTGTTAATAACATGACTCATTTACCTCTCATAATCTAAGATTTGGATATTGATCCTTTGGGCAACTTGAAATGGTTACAGCCCTTTCTGAAGGTGTCTTGCTTTCACCTTGCTAAGATCTTCCTGGTATGGCTAATAACATTATTAACAATTAGGTGCTAAAACATGCAGCTTAGCAGCCTAACAAATAACACCAACGTGCACCCCACTCTCACCCCCACTTAACTTCTGCAGTTTCTTCTGAACGTAACAAGCGCATACCTTCTTGTTCCCTTTTGATCACAGCTGTTTCATAGGCTTGAAACCGCCCAGTAAGGCCCAGAATAGACTCCCCGCTTGCTTCTCCACCTGCTGGGCAATCCCCAAACACTCCTGGAGTCCAGTTTACCAGCTGCTTCACCCACCTGCAATCCTGCCGATGGGGGCTCTGGTGGCGGAGTCCTCTCCTCGCCTCCTGTCCTGCCTGGCAGCTCCCAATCAGTTCCCCTTTCCAGCTTCTCCACCCTGTGAGGACCCAGGCCAAGCCCATGTCTGGGCTGAATCCACAAATTCATAAATTCAGAAATTCCATACCAAGTGGCCATACGTAGCATCGGTCCGCAGAGCAGAACGAGGAAAACCTCCATCTCTTGTCAGGCTGGGATTTCCCAAGGTGTAGGCCCTGTTGGAACCCTTCCCCTGTGTCCCTCAGACATTTTCTTTTACCTTGGCAATGAACATTTCAATTTTTTTTTCCCTCCGGGGTGAAAAAAACCTACAGTTGAATTTTCGTTTCCTGTTTAACTTGTGATGAAAACAAGAACCCTGCAAATTTACGGATAAAAATAGCTTTGCTATCTTAAAGTCATTAAGTGAACATAAAAGGGCTCTTTGTGATCTCAGAGTATCTGTAACCTGGCATCTGTCACCAGTCCTCCGTCCCCATCCGGAGGCAAGACAGTCAAGCGAGGATTCCACGCTTAATGGCACCTTGAGAGTAAGTGCTCCCGGGTGCCCATCAAACCTGTCACTCTCAACAGCTGTTGCTAAGCGATGACATGCCCCTCCACCCTCTGTTGCTTTTTGCATAAACACGTCTGCGGAGTTGTGCCAGGACAGTCTTCCAAGGTGGGACACTCTGTGCCCCGGTCCGTGTGAACATCGAGTCACCCTCACCTGGCTTTGCTGTGCCCATTCCAGCATTGCTCCTCGTTGGATGTGCCCGCGGTCACGCTCTCGTCCTTGCAGATGGTGTAGGGTAATGCCGACCAGACCTTTTTAGAGAGCTTCAATTTCTCTTTTATGTCGGTGACCTGATTGAGAAACCAAGGAAAGCAAGTGAATGTCCTCCTCAGGCTTTGCCCATGTCTACGCAAGGACGTGACGCAGGTAAAGGTTACAGAACCTGCGGTGTGACCAGCACAAACTCTCTAGCAGCTCTAAGGGACAGACACGGTGCTGCAGGGTTTACAGCCCAGGAAAGCCTCTGTTCCTCCCCCCTCAATCTTCCTCTAGCAGAGAGTTCTCAGGTAACGGCCTTTATGTTTTCCACCTTTTCTGTCCTTCAGTCTTTTGAATTAAAAACTTATGAAGCATCTCACCTGACTTCAGGGCACTCTCCTGCTGACAGTCCTTATTGCGAGCACCCGACTTTAGAATTCATTACCTGCATGTCAGATAAATGCACCAAAACAATGCACCGGGAGATAAACACTTTTCCCCAGTGGACTACTTGTTTCTGCACAAAATAAATATGGTCCCCAATTCAGAAGCTGGTGCAATTGGCAGGCCCATAAAGCACACACTTGGGTGGTGAGCAGTAAACCAAACCCACTTAAAAATCTCTAGCTCTGAAAGAGAAAAGTCATTCTAAATATGGGTAAGTGTAAATGTCACAGCCCTGGGGATGGATGGCCGGGAGAATCTTAGTACCAGCCTCTGAAGTGTTTTCAGGCTCAGCGCTGACTTCTTACGTGAGAACGGGTAGGGAGACAGATTTAATACTATTATGACTCCATAAGAACATCTAGGTTCATGCAGTCACAGCTCGGATTTTCTATTCTGTCTACATGAACACTGGGAACGTCCGTGGATGGTTGAAATGCATCTGTCATCAGTTGCATTGTGTCCTCCCCAAATTCATATTGAAGTCCTAACTCCCAGTACCTCAGCATGTGACTTAGTTTTGAGATAGGGTCATTACAGAGGCAGAGAAGTTAAAGTGAGATCATTAGGGCGGGCCCTACCTCAGCGTGACTGGTGTCCTTATACAAAGCGGGAATTTGGGCACAGAGACGTGCATGATGTGAAGAGACACAGGACAAAGACGCCCATCTATAAACCAAGGAGAGAGGTCTGGAAAGGATCCTTTCCTCACAACCCTCAGCAGGAACCAACTGTGCTGACACCTTGATTTCAGACTTCTAGCCCCCAGAACCGTGAGACAATAAATTTCTGTGGTTTTAACCCACCCAGTCTGCGGTACTTTGTTATGGCAACCTTAGCAAACTAACACAGATGCGAAAAACGTTGAGTAGACATTTGATGGGGAACAGGATATTTGCACAATCTCAAAGTACCTACCACAGATTAGTTATTAATTACCAAAGGAAAACTGGCAATTTTACCGGGCAGAGACTAGGCAGGCCTCCACCTTAACCAAGTGGTCAAAGTGAGGGGACAAATTGATCCTGGGTATCTCCCCATGTGATATGCCAAGAAGGACAGTCACTCAGGCTGTGGACATTCATAACCTGACCCTAATCATGGGGACTCATCAAACAAACCCAAACTGATGGGCATTCTGAAAGACAGCTGGCCTGTCCTCAAAAATGTCAGTCATGAAGGATCAAAACAGGCTAAGAGTGCTTCCAGAGTGAGAATACGACATGTGCTATCCAAATGCAGCCTAGATTGAACACCAGATCAGAAAGATAACTGCCATAAAAGACATTATTGAGATAATAGGCAAAATTTGTATACCGACTCTCTATTAGATAATAGCATTGTGTCAGTGTTCAATTTCCGGAACATAAAAGAATATTGCGGTAATGTAGGAGAATGTCATGTTCTTATGTTCTTAGAAGATACATGCTGGAATATTAACAATTGCATGGGTATGATATGCACAACTTAATAACAGCTTAGTAATAATAAATAGTGATAAGTACATAGATGTATAAAGAGAAAGAGAAAGTAAATGTGGGGAATTTTTAATGATTGGTTATTCTAGATGAAAAGCATACAATTTTTCAAAAAATGCAATTTTTGGTTAAGTTTGAATTTTTTTTCAAAATAAAACATGGGAGAAAGAACCCCTTACATTTTATTTGTTTTCCATGATGTCCACTTTGGTGTTCCTAACCTCCAAGAAAGGCTACCATCTTTTTCTTACTCTTTTCAAAACAATCCCCAGAGACAGAGATATGCATATGTATATCAGAAAACGTTCACTATCTTCAGGACTGAAATCCTATGGGGTTTATTCTGTCCCGTAATAAAGCACACCAAGTGTGAGCATTCTCTTTTCTGCCTATTTCATACTGAAATCCCACCTTCATGCTATGGGAATCTAAACCAGATACACATATTTTGAGACTCAGAGAAAGAATAGCATTGCATGACATCCCACCAGCATGTCCTTTTCTAGCATTTGCAGAATTTAACTGCGGATGTTGTGCTGCTCATTCTTTAAATCCAACTCAGGCATTGTCTCCTTCATTCTCTAGCCTCTAAGTCAGACTCAGCTTTCTGCATTGCACACAGCCCAGTTGATAATGCTAAGTAACGATCCTTTCAAACTCTAATAATTGGCTTATTTTCCTGATTGTCTCTTAGACTACATGCTTCTTGGTGGCAGGAATAGGGTTGTCATTTGTTTTGATCCTCAGTGCCTGGTATGGGTCAGGTGGCCAACCAGGCCAGTTTGTCTGGAACTTAGGCAATTGCAGGATGCAGAATTTTCAGCACTAACACAGGAAAGTCCCAAGTAAACCAGAATGAGCTGGTCACACAGGTCTTAGCACACGGGAGGCCCTCAGTAAGTGTTGATTGAGATAATGGGTTGCATTGAGGCATTCTATGGGGGATAGACATGTTGCTAACTGTTATATAGCTGGGGTGGCAAGAATGCGTGTTCTTCATCCAAAAGGGTGGGAGGGAACTGTGAAGTCGTATTTGGCTAAGTGAAGACCCTGTCATGAGGACGGGTTTGGAGACCCTCTCTGACTGCCCGCCACAGCACATTTTACAATCGGGACGTGTTCTTTCTGGCATTTCAGTAGCTGCGCATTTTCATTGTACATTTGAAGGAGATAACAGCAAAGCAGCTGTGAGAAATGTAAATGCTGTTTTAACATTCTGCATGGAAACACTGGCCAATTCACCTCCAGACTGCGATGGTGAAAGAGACAGCTGAAAAAATGGACACTATTAGGCACTGGAAAAGAACATGCCTTTGATGCTAAAGTACGTGTGAATGATGGCAGTTTATTTTTCTTTTTTTTTTTTT